>CM062820.1:960690570-961290570 GCA_031772625.1 Pinus tabuliformis
CTCTTTACCGCCAGAAGAATTTAATAGGGTACAAAAACTGTTCCTATGGAAAACTTAGGCTATAGGGCTGGACAAACAAGGAAAAAGTGAAAGGCAGGGCAACGAAGGTGTGAAAACCATGAAAAACACATCGGGATTAGCTCCCAGAATTCCAGGAAAGAAAAGAGGCAAAAAAGCATAACGATTATTAAATGGAATGTGGAAAGCTAATATACATTCAGTAAGATAAAGATCTAACCAGCTACTCCCTTTACAAATCTTTAATAATGAAGTTTACATCTTGGATAGGTGCAATTTTTAATTTTCCAATTTCCCTTAGCATCATTGCCATCCAATATCATGTTTAGCATATTCACCTTCACATTACACTGTTTCTTAGAAAAATAAGGACACTTGTAGTAGTTTGCAACCGACTTCTAAGCTTGCCCAAATTCACATGAAACACATATTTTCCTTAATGCTCAATACATACTTACTGTCTCAATACTCGACACCTAACATACAGACAAGCTTGTAGATGAAGCCCTAATTTCTCAATACCCAATATCTGAAAGGCCAATGGTCGAGCTATCAAGCCACCGGCCCTCAGGAAGAGGCTAGAGAGTGTCATTGATACTAATTATTGATATCTTAACATCCAAAATCCCAACATCCACGTCGTCACTATATGGTTACCACCTATACAACACCTCAGTGCCAAGTCAACCTTCCATTGCCATGTCAACATGCCACATTGGTATGCCATGTCATCTAGACCCACATGGTGCCACATCATAATGAGACGTTAGCATGTCAAATCAACTGCCACACAATTGACATGCGGTATCCCTGGGTCCACATCCACTCATCACATCATTACTCTATCGTTATCAAGGTTTCTTGTTGGCGACTAGTGTCCTACTTACTAATATCTATTACCAATATTGTGACATTTTGATAGGTCGATGTACAAACAACTAATACATTTCATTAGTGTTGGTTGACCTTGAGGTGTCCTTAATACAGTTAGCCCGACATTTGACCTCTTAATGGACTATAGTCCCCAACCATCAAGTGAGAGTCCTTGAACCCTCTATCTCCATGAGCTAATGGATAATGTAGGATAATATGTTAATATCGAGGACATCTAACCTAGACTAGGTTAGTTGGGGCTTTTTGCACAATTAGGTGATGAGGAGCACTATTTGCCAGCATTATAAACCATAGGTATATAAATGTTGTATGGGTGTTAATGTGAGGATTTGCCCAACAAAGATGACTTTTGTTGGGGCCTTGGACATCATCTAAAAAGAAACACCATTATCATCCTAGGGCCTATGAATGGTTTTTAAGGTTTAGCAATAATATAAATTATGCACATTGTACAAAACCACTTCGCGGTGCCTCTAAGGTGAATGGTTTATAGAATGCAAATGTGTATTTATATAATTTATAAGATGCAAAGGTTAGTTAATATTATATGGTTTGTATTAATAAAATAAATGCACAAATTAATAGCACTGCTTGCAAATGAACATTTAAAAAATTATTATGATGAAGACTTTTCAAACAATTTTGTGAGAAAATTCAAAATTTTGTGGGAAATTCAAATTTTGTGGAAAATTTCAATTAATAGAACTGCTGGCAAATGAACCTTTAAAAAAAATATTATGAAGTAGACTTTTCAAACATTTTCTGTGAAAAAATTTAAATTTTGTGGGAAAATTTAAAATTTCGCTTATCTCCTTGGCTGGGCTTGGTTCGGCTCGAATTGTCTGTTTTATCTCCTTGCTCGAAGTCCCACAGCATGAACATTCTCTTCCAAGGATTGATTAAGGTGTCGCTGTCACGGTTCACACCCAGTGGGAAAGCTTATTTTCTGAACCAGCTATCTTATATTATTATATGATATTTGGCAAGTTATCTGGTATTCAACGATTTGGGAAACTTTTGATAGACATATCAGTGTGCTTTGAGGAACAATAGCCAAGACAGGTTTAACAGCTCTGCATTTACTGCTATTTTTTCTGTGAGCCGATCTTCCATAGTTTTTGCCTAAAACAGGTATGTGTTTTAGCTTTCTCTTTGTTTTCTTAAAAAATAGCTCGTTGAAGATAGGGTGTAGAAACTGCAGGCAAAATTTTCATGTATGTTTTTATTTTCTAGATCCTCTCCAGTGCCATTCCTGCCTCCTCTGTAGCCTCCTCTATATCCAGCTCACGCACCTCCTTAGTTGTTCCTGGGGTCACCTCCTCAACTCGAAAATAATTTCTTTTGAATCATTTTTCGATTGTATGGAGGGCGCAACAATTGTTCCTGGGGTTTTCGATTGTATGGAGGGCACAAAAGTTGTTCCTGGGGTCACCTCTTCAACTCGAAAATAATTTCTTTTGAATCATTTTTCCATTGTATGGAGGGCACAACAGTTTTCATTAGTATTAGTATTTGGAGGGCATTTCTCTGTCGAGGCGTACCATCCCACTTTCTTTGGTTATCACAGAGTTTTCCCTGATCAGTTCCTGCCCTGCAATCATCTTTGACATTGCTCACATGCCCATCATAACTGAAAATGGGCGGATGAATTCAAAGGCATCTCCACTTCCCCTAAATTACTTTTTTTGTTTGCACATCAAATCGAAGGTTTGAGGAGATGATTGATCAAGAGGGGGCACATGTACGCCTAGTGCCGATTTTGGTGGAGATTAAGAAGGGGACCCTCCGCTCTCAGTTTTTTGTAAAGTTATGATTATGCTTAGGGCATATCTTATGAATCATTAGGGGTGATGGATCCTTTGGGTAAAAAACCTTGACAAATTAGATCTCTTTTGTGGAGAGTAGAGTGAAGGTTAGCCATTTCGTCTGCGGATGGGGAAGATTTGCGATCGCACACACAGACATTTGAATTGCAGAGACGGAAGTAGAAGAGACAGGGACCATAGCAGAACGAGGAAAGTAGAAAAGACGCACAACAAGCGATATCATAGCAGAACGAGGAAAGTAGAAGCGACAGGGACCATAGCAACTTCCTCCCACTCTAGCGAGAATCATTACATCCCGTCGTATACCCTACCAGATTCCCGGTCGTTGCAGATTTCGTCATAAAATTATATTAAAACACCCGTGACTATTGACCTTCCAAAAAATCATAAAAATTTTGTTCTTGGCACTTCTGCACTTGCTAAGACAACGATGAAGGAAAAAATACTGGTTGTGGTTGAGCAGTATACGGATATCTACACCGCAACCCAAAACTGGGTGAATTTAGCCGATCTTGCATTGCAAAACCTTGATAGGGGTACACTGATTTTATCAATATGATACATATGTTTGTATAGTTTTTTATTTTCTTAATCATATGACGAAAACCAGAATACAAGAATATGGGTTTCAATGCTTCACAATTGTTAAGTTCTTGAGGCTCGGTTGCAACTTGGAGAACTAGGAATATTTTGAGAAGAGTATATATATTTTTTTCAATCCATGTCCTTGCCTTGCAGGACATTGAGAGGGGTATATAGATTCTTATCAATGGAAAACAATTGCCGTTTGTGTGGTTGTTTATGATCTTGCCATTTATTCACGTATTTTTGTAATATGTAAAAAGTTGCAACCTCATTAAATGACACTTACACAGCTAGAATACACCAGTGCTACCTCTAGAGAGATAAAATCAGCTGCGTTCATCTGATTCCTCAGTGCTCAAGATACTGGCCCATTGTATACACATAATCGAAGGGATTATCCTTCGCTTTGACAAGTGAAATAGCCAGTAAACTCAAGGCAGCAATATCAAGATGAGTCCATATGTGCTACATTATTAGATTGACTTCGTAAACTGATATCTTGTTGTCTGTTCAGATTGTTGGGGCTACCTTTAGATTCTTTCTTTTTGATTGTACAGACTTTAAACACATACCCAACCCATTTCCTTGTAAGCATTACTAAGCATAGGATGATAATATGGGGCATTTTCTTGGATCAGATTCCAGCTTAGTTATTTCCTCTGCTTTTGGGCATATGTAAAGTTAAGTGCATTTTAATGGAATGTGATTGCTTGTTTCTGTGTTAAGATATCTGCAAATTTCCTTGCTGACACTTTCACATCAATGTAGCAGAAGTCCTTATAATCAAATGGGTATTTATCCCAGGAGTTTATTCTTGTGCATTCTCAAACTTTCAAGGCTTGCATATGTGCCATAAATCATAGACAAATACCCAGACTTGGAAGAAAACTCAAAGTTAGAACCTCTTTTGACAGCGTATAGGTCCTCCTCATAAGACAGTTGTAGAGACTTCTCCCTTCAACACGGTTATGGATTTGTTGTAGAGAAAGACTTAGTTATGGATTTGTCTGTCTCAAAAAACAAAGGAGTTTTTTATATCTAAATATGGAGGGGAGTAGGGCCTTTTTTGGGAAAATTTGCTTTCAATCTCATAATATCCGACCACTAGATTTCAATTTTATTCTTCAATATGTTAATTAAAACCTCCCACGACATTTTTCATTTAGTGTAATAGAATTTGGCCTTTGTTCCCAAAAATATTTTCTAAATAGAGTGCCACCATTTACCAGTCCTAAAATTTGAGTGATTTCCTCAATATTATTTCAATTGTAACCTTTAGGATTAGCTTTCTGTTTGCATCATCTTTCATGCCAACATTAGAATTCGATATTCTCCTTTCTAATGCCAGCCAATTGTTCTTAAATATTCCAGATATTGTCACAGTTATCTTTATGTCATCTTGCATACCTGAAAGATATACTAGGGTTAATTATATGTTGCAACATTACAATTTTCATCAGGCTTAGAATTAATAATATATAAAACAATATAATGATAGCTAGCCAAACCAAAATTTTGGACTCTACCTACATCATCGCCATGTCTGATTTCTCATTATTTCCATGCATTCTACAGGTGTAAAGAAAGGAACTGTAAATACTTGTGAAAGATAGATTTTCAATAACACCATATGCATCATTCATGCACCCACTTAGACTGTAAAGTTTAACCAAGGGCATATTGCATTGCTCTGGGGAAAATTCCATAATATTGACTTATGCATTGAAAATAATGTCAGTTCTCATCAAGTAAACCTGAATGGCTACAGGCAGAAAAAGCACCAAGAAAGTGACATGATTGGGCTTGATGTGCTATGCTTAACCTTTTCAGAATGAAAAAGCTGAATATTATTATATGAGGGATATAAAGTTCAAAATTTACATCATATACACTCCCATTTGCAGAGAAAACCAGATGAAATCACCATGGGAGAATTCCAGTGAATAGCTAAGGAAAATTTGACTGAAACATAGTGTTCTGGGAGATCTCCAAAACAAAACATGATCACATAGAGAAACAGGAAACATATGGATGTACAGAAACATCATGTACACCATCCATAAACAAGATGATAAAAGAAACAGCCACATAAAGATCAGAGACCTGTCCATGGAAACCTGTGAAGAAAACAGAAATGAAACTAGAAGTCCGGCAAAATAAACTCTTGGATATGATAGCTTACTCCCTCAGATAGAACCTAAAAAAACCAAAAACCAGTAGCATCCTGTAGACCTGTTTTAGACAGTGAACTGCGAATATGGTGGATAGAACTACCAACCATGGAATCCCAGGAAAAACTGATCCTCCCCATCCAGCCAATCAAATGTGGAACTGTAATATGGATCTTACCAGAGATGTAGTCGACCATAACCTTCGAATCCCCAAAAATGGAAACATGTTGTAGATTAAGGAAGAGGCAAAATTTTAATAACTCTGCGAGAGCCATGGCCTCCGCTTTACTATTAGAACCACTCCCCCCGTTCCAGTGAATGGAGAACTGAGTGCTTTCATCTACCATGATCAGGATGCCACAGCCACATGTGCCTTGCTGTTCCGCACCGTCGAAATACGCCTTTGGGAAGGGAGAGATTTCCAAAGATTGTTCAGTGGATTCGCCCCTTCTTTGGATAATAGCTTTCTGTGGAAGGGCTTCATAAGTAGCAACGATTTTAACAAAGATTTCTGAGCTAGCCATTTTTGAATCGTTAAAAATGATGTAGTTCCGCCATTTCTAGATGTGCCACAGGGTAGAGATTATTATCCTTCGCCAATTTAACTTCTGTACGCTGCACCAGAGGAGCATATCCATTATTGAAGCATGTGCCTTGAGTTTAATTCCATAACTATTCTCCAGAAACTGCCAAATTTGCTGAGAACGATAGCATCTTATGAACAGGTGATCATTATTTTCCCCTTCAGATCTGCACAGAGGACATATGCCTGGACCGATCCATCCGCGCTTCCTCAAATTCTCCCAGGTTAAAATCTTATTATGAAAGGTGAGCCACGCGAAGTGTATCATTTTCGATGGACAGCCATCCTTCCAGTAAATGTGAGGAAATATCGGATTGATCGGGGATCGTTTTGATTGCAAGATGTGCTGATATACTTCTTTGACCCTTATATTATTCATCTCCTTTGAGTGGCTCCATATTAAAAAGTTAGATTCCACATTGCGAAATATTCCACAATTCCTAAGACTCACCCTTATGAGATCCCACTGATTTGCTATCGAGTGAGGCATCTGAAGTGTGTCTGCGCTTTTCCATAGTGGAATAGGCCCCTGCCATTCATCAATCAGACTATCCCAATAGAAATATCCCCTTCTGTGGAAGAAATTCAAAAGAGATTAAGGAATTTTAGACACCCCGCTGCTTCCCTTAAAATGATCTTTGCCAATAAGAATCTTGCTACCATTTTGAAAATGCCAGATATGATTCTTCAGAAAATAAGATTCAATCTTGCGGAGGCTATTCCAAATAGATGATCCATATGGCACCCCAATCATTCCTTTTCTGTACCAGAAAATAAAATCCTTCCTTTTTAAATATTTCGCCTGAATCATGTTACACCATGGACCAACACCATGAATAGCCTCCACAAAGATTTGCATAAAAGGGCCCTTCCAAAAGATTGCATATCAAGTAAGCCCCAACCGCCCATGTTCTTTGGCAAAGAGATGCTGGCTAATTTTTTGAGATGAAACTTCCTCTTGTCTGCTTGGCCTCCCCAGATGAAATTGGCAGACAGTCTATTCAAGCTTTTAATAATGCTTACACGAATAGCAAATAAATGAGCCCAGTAGACTGTGAGCTGGTTCAAAACTGATTACACAAGAACTACTCTTCCCGCCAGTGTTAGACACTTGAATTCCCATGCTGATATCCTTTTGTGGAATCTGTCAAGGATCCAACTCCAATCGGATTTTGTGTAGCCATTTGCTTTGATCTGGAAACCCAAATACTTCATACCACAGCTGATAGGTTGCGCTTTGATTCCAAATAGTTCTGATAACCATTCTATAGCTTCTTGATTATTTTCATTGTGATAAATTGCAGATTTCTCATTGTTGACTATCAAGCCCGTAGCCATCTGAAAGTTTTTAATAATTTCATAGTAACATGTCCAGGTAACCCTTCAAGTTTCTAACTTGATGAGGACATCCAGCTGGAATAAAAACTGCCTCACCAAGGTGTTGTTCAAATCTCCATGGCTCTACTTGGTATTCCTCTTTCAATTTCTTTTTATGACCTTCATTCAAGTAAAAAGTTTGATCATGAATGGGGTGGACAACCGAATCAACCGATACATTTCTGCTATGTCTGAAGTCTTGACAGTGCTTTAATAAATAATCCTGTAACTTTGGTATGTCCTCTCTCCGGAAAATGTCCCAAAGAGCCCCACCACGTGTGACATCTAAACTATTCTCTCTATTGGCAATCCTTCCTTCCACCTTTGTTGGTATTGTACCAAGATCCTTTTGTTCACTACTATGAGCTTTCCACTTTTCTGAACCATCATATTTTGCTCCATCTATATCCCAATTTTGCTCTTCCATATAATCAAGAGACTTTGCCCTCAAACTAGATTCAATGTCATTATCATTAAGGCATTCATCAATAGTTTGACTTGAAGAAACTTTTCTGTTGCTTTGAGACACAGAAACATCAAATGATGATGCCTCAATTTTAGTTGTTTTTCCTCTTCTTCACCAAAGGAATTTCCAATCCTATCTGAGTCTTCATAAAGTTCTTCCGAGTCTAATGCTCTTAATGATCTTTGAATTTTATCTATCTTAAGTTGCTGCCACCCTGGGAACTTGACTTCAGCTGTATGAGTCAATACATTTACCACATCATACATATCACAGTGCAGCTTAGTAACAAAATCACCTCGGCCAAGTTCTTCACTTGTCCCATAAGCAATGTAAGTTCTGGGTCCTATATCAGGCTTTAAGCAATTATCAGGAAGCTTTGCTGCCAGATTAAGAAGGCCCCATTCAGGATGTGTGTACTCATGAAAGGGCAATGCATTAATGAATTCAGCTCTACGGCGTGGTAAACGTTCTTCAAAGAAATTTCGTGGTGGCCAATCCTTCAGCTTCAACATCAAAGTCCAACCATTTTTATGCATTTGACCATCTGCGTACCCTTTGAAAAATTGGTTGACGCTGATTTCAATTTCGCATCAATTTAAGCAATCAATGGCCTTTATCTTTGTCTCCTCATTAAACTTGCCATTCATAGTCTCTCGAACAGGCCGCAACATGACCAATGGGTCCCAGCTCAGACTGGAAGTGCCTTCAAGAACATTCAGCACAATGACCGGTTGACCTCTAATCCAGTGTTTCTGGAAATGCTCAAGGCCTTCTTCTTTAGTATCCTGTATAGTTGGACAGTACAAATAATTGTCACTGTTGTCCTTCCTATGAGCTGCTTGGCGTAAATTCCTTTCAGAATATCCATTTTTCCCATAAGAACCAGACTTGAAGCATGAGGTACAGGAGTGAGAAATTTTCAAGCCCTCTGCGACTTTGCGGCTGCTGGCCATTTCCTCTGCCTCTTTGTCAAGTTTTGCAATCATATTCATTCTATAAATGCGTTTTAATTCTAATAAATGACAACCACAGCCACCATATTCGGCATGGAATGCTACCATCACTATTAGCCTTCCAATCTGGTAATCTGTCTGTAGGGTCTACAGTGCTATTGCTAGTAACCTGGGAGTGAAGCTCCCAACCTGATCTTCCGCCCGACACCTTTGTTTGCTTATTTCTTGGTAATCCCTCTCTAGAATAACCTCTATCTGTAGACTGCTGTTGGGCCAATTCTGCTTTACCACCACCTGGTTGACAACCTTCTCGAAGACCCCGACAACAACTGAGACAAAGATCATATGAACAATATGGGCATTTCCGATGGTAATCAACAATTGATGTCTTGCAGTTGTCACAGAACAGATGCTCATCTGCATTAAGTTTGGCTTTAGGAATCTCCGGCTTTATTGTTGGTTCACCGAATGCCTTATTATTATATTCCATAACAGACATCCAAGAATATATGTGTGACATCAATTTGCTTGATTGCACATCAATTCTGTCTTTAGCGGAAGAATGTGCTTTTAGCATTGAGAAGACGTGATCGTTCAATGTACTCGACTTCTTTGCATTTTCCAGATCCTACCCATAATTCGTTGGTTTTGATGTTTCTCTTGATGTCAAATATGTTATTACTACATTATCCACTTCTACAGCATTAATATTTGTATACACAAAGTCAAATAGGTCAAAGTGAAGTTGTTGACAAAGCAAGTATATTATTGTACAACCTCCCCAAGCTACTAAATCACCAAATCGTTGTTGATTTCCTATTAAATCTTCAATCATCTCTCCACAAAATACAAATTGAAGGCTGCTATAAATCCAATAGAAATCTCTTGAGGAAGTAATGTCGATGAAACCTTTCTTTAGAGTTGGATCCCATTTATCACGCACCATGTCCAAGGCTACACTCATGAAAGCAAGAGTGTAGTCTAAAACACTTCCTATCTGTATATTGCTGATATAGAATGAATAAGTTGCTTCAACTTGCTTGGACATGGTATGAATGATGATGGCTAGAAGCAAAGTGGATGTGACAAAACTTCATTTGTTGCAGCATTAAAAACAGTTACAATAGAATTTTTACCACCTTCCAGAATTATTTTCTATTTTCATATGGAGCATATAGATTAAGGATACGAAATCTTGTCAAATAACCCCGACAATATCCCGATAAAATGATGCCAACGAAGGATTTGTAAGCCAAAAGGGAGAAAATGTTGGGATTCCATATAGCGGAAAGACCTCCAGAATTCCTTAGTGGATTGGTTGTGTAGACCGCCCAATTTGGGCATAAAATCAAGAGGATATTCTGAACTTTGTCCCTATCTACCATTGTTTTCTGTAACAACACCAAAGCAGGCTTTCTGGTTTGAATTATATTATGCAGTGTTCGACAAGACTGTAGTGATCCAAAACTTCTGATATTTAATGACATGATCCTCAATTAGATTGGGTTGCTACGGGATAGTCTTTTATAAGGACCCGTGAATATGAGGTCTTTGTTTCTTCGTATTAGTAATAAGAAGTTCCTAGATCAATGTTTGGATAGAGAGTTGCTTCATTGGTTTCAGAAAAGTAAGTGTTGAGCTCTGACCCAACTCCATTACATGAGGATATATTTTTGTATTTAGTATCCTTTTTCTTCTTAGTTGATCCATTTCTAGGGAAATCCATATTATTAAAAGACTTTGTCTCCTGAAAAAGGTCTTCTTAACTGACAACGATTCGAGGCCCAGTGATTCATCCATTTTTAGATTTTCCACATCAACATCAATTAAGACAGGGGAAGTATTTGCTTGTATATTATCATGTTGAGAAGGATATGTTGCATAAGGCCTCAATTTTGGATGTCAACTGGGTTCATTTCCTTTTGTAATATATCGAATTTGGCCAACCTCCGGAGTGAAATTTTTATCTTCATTATTTGCCGAGTTTCCCCGTCCATATGGCCTATCTTGGGAATCTATTTCTTGAGTATTAATTCCTGGAGTCGACATACTGTTATCCTTTCTACTACTATTGTTTATAGGAACTTATTCTAGTGCAGGCACCTACACTTCATTTGGCAGCTCCCAAGGGGCATGTTCTTTCTTGGGAAAAGTATGATTTTGATTTATGCCTATAGCCTTACCATACATTTTGATGTCATCCCAACCAAGTCTATGTAGGAATTTAGCTATTAGATGTGTGGTATTATGGCATCCCAAACATGTAAAAGGGGTTCCCCAGTAATCCACTCGTTTTATGATAGATTGTGTACTCTAATAGATATCAAGGGTAGCCGGGAGACCTTCTATGGAATCTGGATCAATGAAAAACCATGCTACTCATTTTTCTAGAAGGCCAGCACACCCTTCATCGACATAATAGAATTTTCCTATCTTGTTGGCAATTTCCATGATTTCCTTCTTGGTCCATAGTTCCAAAGGAAGGCCAGGGAGTTTAACCCATATGTATTTTCGCTGGGGATCTTCTTTAATAGGATTAAATCTGACCGTCTAATTCTACAAGCATAAAAATCCCCTACCTTTCACGCATGAGATTGAGCCAATCCTATCTGCATCTTCCACTATCATGAAGTGGAATCCAAACCAACTATTGAGGAGCATGCTTACCTTCGGTCTATTTCCAACAATACAGAACCAACATTCTGCACCCATTCTTTCATTTGTCCACTAGACATCCTAATGTGTTCCCAGTGGTCCACCAATACCTTATGCTTCATCTTTACCACATTATCCCAATATATATCAATACCCATAATGAGTTTTTATATCTGTTCTTGGGTCTTGATCGATTTCTTTTACGTTTGTCTATTTTTTTTTGGATCGGGTTCCATTTGAAGATTCCTTTCCAAGATATGTATCTGAGTCCTCATGTTGGGATGTTTTCAACAGGCCAATGGATGTGGGAACTTGATTTGGTCTTCCCAGTGTCTCTGCAAATTCATTTTCTATGACTATCGATACTTCTATAATTTTCCTGTCATCATAAATCTATTCCATAGAAAAAGATTGACCAACCATGTCAATATTGACTATTAGAACTGCATTACTTTTTAAAGCCAATGTATTGGTCAGCACAATGCTACTACATATGGGTTAAAATAAAATCCAAATAAAATATGAAAGTGTGACCGATTTTATTTGTACTATAGAACAAAGGCTAGTGGGTTAATCTCCTAAAACAAGGTGTTAACATAGTCTGTCGAGAGGTACATTTTGCATCAGGATAACCCCTAGACTGCTATCTTTTTATGAGGAAGCAAAAACATGGAAAATGTTTGGTTAGGTAGGAATACAACTTGTCAATTGGTCTAGCTTGAGTGATTAAAAGAGAAGGTTGTTAGGCTCTCCACCATTTCATGGATTGATATAGTGATGAGACAAAAGAGGCTCTCTCTTGAGACTTGAGTAGGTGATTCATAACAGTTGTGGTGTTGGTGCCTTAACTTAGCCAGAAAATGCCAAAACTCTATTGATGCACAAAATTTATTACTGAATCTACCTTAGAGTATGCCATAGTCATTGAATATGACATGCATGGTTTTACCAACGAGGCCCTAAACTTTTGAACAATGAAACTTTACATTGGTATCCTGGCAGTGGCTGCATTGGTCTTATTAGCATTACACCACTTTTAATATGGGTCTTCACAACAAAGAATCACCATTACACTTTTTTGATTTGTGTTAAAAAGAAACATAACACGCAATAGATTTCTTTTGGCATGCAATGTTGTTGTTGGTAGTTTTCTTGTATTTGTGCCACATGTAAAGCTAACATGCATTAAATTTCTTTCACCTTGCAATATTTTTATTGGAAACGTGCTTGTGTTTGGGCTAGAAACTATGCTAGATTTCTTTTTCTTTGCAATATTGTTGTTGTCAATTTGGTTGTTTATGATAAAAGGAAATCTAGCAAGTGTTAGATTTCCTTCACCTTGGCAATGTTATTGGAAATGTTGTGCTTGTGTTTGGGCTAGAAGTTGTGCTAGATTTCTTTTGCTATGCAATATTGTTGTTTTCAATTTGGTTGTTTATTATAGAAGGAAATCTAACACGTGTTAGATTTCCTTCACCTTGGTAATGTGCTTTTGTTTGTGTTAGAAGGAAATATAGCATGCACTAGATTTCTTCTGGCATGAAATGTTGTTTTTGGTAGTATGCTTGTATTTATGCTACATGTAAAGCTAGCACGCGTTAAATTTATTTTACCTTGCGCGTTGTTATTGGAAATGTGATTGTGTTTTTGATAGAAGTTGTTGGATTTGGTTTTCCCTACAATGTTATTGTTGACAATGTGCTTTTGTTTGTGCTAGAAGTAAATCAAGCGTATGCTAGATATCTTTCACATTGCAATGTTGTTTTTGGCAATGTCATTGTGTTTGTGCTAGAATAAACTTTAGAATGTGTAAGATTTCTTTTACTTTGAAATGTTTTTGTGAGTAATATGCTTCTATTTACGTTAGAAGGAAATTTAGCATGTGGTGGATTTCCTTCGCCTTAGAATATTCTTATTGACAATGTGCTTGTTTGTCCTAGAAGGAAATCTAGCACGTGCTAGATTTATTTGACCATGTAATGTTGCTTCTAGCAATATGCTTATGTTTGTAGTAGAAGGAATGATATTGATTGTTAGCTCTCATTTGAGGAAACAATGTTTCATTACATACAATATTACTACCATACTATTTTAATTTTTGCATCTATATTACTTTTTTGTAAGTTGTGAGTTTTTGTGAAAATATAAAGTCACACTTTACACGGTTCAACCTTTTAATTGCAAGTTACGATTTAATTGTTGTTACAGAATTGATACAAGCTACAATGGAAAATATAATTTTGGCAAAAGGGGACTATGTTGATCTCCTTATTAATGATCAAGTCATTGGGCTAGGAAGGGTCGAATTTGCAGAGTCTGGAACTTATTATGTTGGAGAAAGGGTTAATGCTGGTTATGTTACAATTTTGATAATTGATGTAACTCAACCACATTTGATTGATGAGGATGTTAATGAAGGGGACATACATCCATGGAAGATCATGGGTTTGAGACACAACATAGGTAAATCAAAATATTGAAGCATGTATTATATATTATTGATAGCATAATAAATGTTTTTTTGGAGTAAATACTAACCTTATTTACATTCGTTTATAGGTGCAAATGTTTCTTCCACATTTTCTATTGGAGCCAAGGTACATCTTCTGCAACATGGAGTGAAGGTGGGCGAGGGCTCCATATTCAATACAGAGCTTGGGCATAAAGTGCATGGAAAGATGGTAAAGAAAGGATGCATAGTGGTTAAAATCGAGAAGGTGTTAAAACATAATGCTCCTCTACCACATCCAACAGGATTTGAGCATACACTTGGGGGTGCATTAGAATCTTATGAAATTTGGCCAGAATCAGATTTGGAGCCTCACTGTAATGATCATGCCACAAATATTCCCCAAGATAGGGTTAGATTCATATGTACAAAGGTTTCTCTTGCACATGAATGCATGGGAACAAGCATGTGCATTGCCAAAGGAATGCTAGTTAATGTCCGCGAGGATGACATTGTTGAGGGTGAAACACTAGGTGAAATGGATTTTGGTGTTTTTCTAGAAGAGATAGATGGAAATTGTGAGATATGTAGAATTGGGGATAAGTCTATACAATGTTTGGTTAGATGGCCAATAAATAAGTTGGTGGACAACAAAGGTGTGATATTAAGGGTTAAGGAAAAGTTCAAGGAGCCACCCAAGGAAATGGTGATATGGGATGTTATAGAGGACACAAATCCCTTAAACAATTGGGATGGGTACTTTTGTAATGAAAAAGATAGAAACTCAATTGATATGCATGTAACAAGGCCATATAAAAGGATTAAATGAGTTATGGCTGCAAAAAAAATTGCAAAATGTCAAACAAAAATAGATGAAGAGAAAGAAATTCGAGTTTTGGCAGCAGATGTATGTTGTAGAAAAGATTGTCTTCAACATGTGGATAGGGAGGCCATTGCAGGTGCTAGAAGGGATATGGGACAAATAAATAAAAATGGTACTAGAGAATTTGTCTTGAATTCACTCATGTCAAACACAGTCATGTCAAAGGGCCATGGCCATGGCCATGGCTTACCACCTATTGCTAGAAATGTAAAGGACATGAGATTTAATGGGAATATTATTTGTACGAAAGCATGGTATAAGATACATAAAATTCCTCAAAGAACATTCTATAACTACCAGCATTATTTCCAACATGGACAGATCAAAGCTATTCATGGTAACACCAACACATGCAAAGCAAGAACTCACACAGTGGCAGCCATAGAAATATTGCACAAAATTGTAATGGATAATTCAGATTTTTCACCAAACCAAACACGTCAAGTTGAAGAAGATGGAACATCTGCTCCTTTAATATTGCTTCCTTCGACTTATACACAAAATTCTTTGTTAAAAGAGATCAATGAGGCTCTTCAAAAGCTCAATTACCCATCAATATCACAGTCAACAATGAGCAAGATTTGGAATACTAAGTTTTGAGATGTGGCATTTTCAAAGAACACCAACTTCAGTAAATGCAGTGAATGTATTGTGTTGAAAGCACAAATGAAGTCAGTAACTACAAAAGATTTGGAAGAAAAGGCACGAGGTAGGTTGAAGAAACATAACAAGATTGTTGTGTGGAAGATATTGCTACTATGCCCATAGAATTATGTCAGAGCGGTTTCCAAAGGAGTATTTGAGCATTATCCATGATAAAATGGACAAAACAAAGACTTCAATCCCAAGGCTACTTGTCAAATCAAAATCTATTGTAGGAACAAATTTAGGTTTGTCATTGATAGGTATGATTACACATGGGCATAAGGCAGGAGGTTTTGGTCATTTCTCCTTACCATTTGTCCATATGGGATCACAATTTACTATTACATCTCTTGCAAAGTGCTTAAGGGACCTTGAAGACCCACAAATGGATATGTATGGTTATCTACTTTATGAAAGTGGAATTTCAAGAAACCCACTTACAAATGCATTAATTGACACCTCTATTTACTCAAAATGTCAAGGGTACAAGGATGATTTTATATCTCATGGAAGTTCAAAAAGTCAAAATGTTGATTTTAAACCTCTTCCTCCACATTTGTTGTTACAGTTGGACAATGCAGCAAATGATAATAAGAATCGCTATCTTTTCATGTTTCTATCGCTTTTAACTGCACCTGGTGTCTTCATCACTATTGAGGTTGGGTTCTTGCCTGTGGGGCACACCCATGAAGACATAGATGGAACCTACGGAAGAATGTCTTCCAACCTAAAAAGTAAAGATATTTATTCTTTACCTGAAATGATGGTTACATATCGCACAATTGAAGAAAATCGAGTGTTTCCACCTACACTTATTGACAAGGTCTATGACTTCAAAAGTTTCCTTAATGGATACATCAAGGAGGGAAAAAATGCACTAGATGGACATCTTAATGTCCAATACTTCCAATTTCTTGTACTCAATGATGTTCCAGTACTAAGGTACAAAGAATCAATTAGAGATATTGAGTGGTCAGAACCAATTGAGTTATGGAATATAGATGATGAAGGCCGACCTATAATTCCCATAGGGAAGCCATCTTTCTTAACTTCCAAACAAAATGATGTCTATTTAAAAGAACTAAAGGAAGGGATAACATCATACATAAAAATGTGGAAAGACACTATTGGGAACGAGGATTCACCAATTGTTACAGTGGAATGGAAAAATAAAGTAGTGTATTGGGAAAAAGTTCTTGATACATTAGATGGAATCTATAATGATCATAGAATAATAGATGGAAGTGATTCATCTTCTGAGGGTTTCTGGCCCAGGACAAGGCGCATTGTTGATGTTGATCGTAATGCACTCTAAGTAATGTCAAGTATTATGGATGGAGATTTTGATAATGTGATAGATGAACCAATACATGTTGGACCCAAATGCAACAAGCCAAAGCCAACTTTCAATTCGATGATTGATGTTGAGAAAGGAAAGATGTTGCTAGTTAGATCAGGAAATGAGGATGCAGGAGAGGTGATTTGGATGGCACAATCCATCTCAAATATCTTTAGGGATAATGAAAGTGAGAATCTTCATGTAAAGGTTGACTGGTTGAAGCCTATGTCAGGGAAATACAATGGAAAATTTTTAGAGCAATATTGGGTACCAAATCTTGATGACACAGAACTTGGCTCTATTCCAATTAATACCATAGTGTGGGCATGGATGCCAAAGAAAGAACATTGCAAGAAGACCAAGATAAAAAAATATGGTGTAGAAGCCATTCTTGATCTACTTGAGTGAATATCTTAAGAGTAGGTTTATATGATTCATGAATGTAATTTTTTTTGAAGGATCTATTAATATACATTCATACACACTTTTCCATATTTGTTGTATATCAAATATTCTCTTCATATTCTTTTTGGAGGAGTTTTATATTATTTAATATTTCAATGTAATCATATGTTATACAAATTACATGACAATGCCATAAAATATTTAAGTTTTCAAGGATTTATTTGACCAACATGACTTCTCACCATATCAAATATGCATAATCAAATTCAATAATGCACTTAAAAACATCTTCTAAACTTGGTTTATTAAAAAAACAATGGAGTACCTAATTAGTATTCTATTTAATATAAACCATTTAAACACTTAATGAATAAATGCTAGACACTAGATATAATGTTTGAGGTGAGTTTTCCTTAATTTTCCTTATTATAATTGATATAAATCAAATTCACTATTTTGTTGCACTCTAATTTATGAAAAAATTATTTTGATCATTGAACAACACAACTAGAATTATAAAATATTTCCTCTTATAGATTTTGAAGTGTGCCAACATTGTACTAGTATAATTAATTTGTACTCAACGTAGGAAAAATAGTTAGTGTCAATTTAAAATGGTCAATAATAGTAAGAAAAACAATATTAGTATATTCTTAAATAACTTTATAGGTAAGTTTTTTTTTGCAAAATCTATTATTCACGAGTCAAATTTAATACATAAATATAAATGTTAATGATAATAGAAATAATGTAAGGAATCTAAGTTTTAGTTGAATATTATTCATGAGTCAAATTTAATACATAAATATAAATGTTAATGATAATAGAAATAATGTAAGGAATCTAAGTTTTAGATGAATGTTAATATGTTCTTTTCAATATAATATCCTTAAACACTACAGGAATAAAAACTAAACATTTGTAATAAATAACTTAGTCAATTTTCTCTCTTTCTTGTTGTATTTGAAAATAATCAAATTGTACTACTTTGTTACTATTCTAATTCATGATTGATTTTGGTCATTAAAATGATTAGTAATTGAGATGAGAGGCTCATTTTACAACCCAATATGGGGGGAAAAATAAAAATTATGTTCTAAATAGAAAAATAAAAGAAATGAATATTTTGTAAAGTAATTAGAAGTATATAAAATGTGTGAATTAGATGTTTAAATTTTATACTTTTCATCAGCTAGAGATATAGAGAAACTATTTGAAGATTTATGTTAACTAATTTATGTTAATATCAACTTCATATATATCTATATATAAGAAGAAAAAAAAATTATGGTTAAAATTTTTATTTGGTGGTATATCTACTCTATTTAGCATTCAAAAATACAGTTTCAACAATGAAAAATAACACATTGTATCTTTCATTGAAAATATTTGCACGTGAAGAAATTTGATCCCTAAATCTGCACTTAAAATGGATCTATGATGGTATATATTGGATACATTACTATGATCATTTGTCATTAAATAACTTTATACTTAATATATAGCTTGCATATTAATCTATTATTCATTAAGTAGGCCTCAAGTTTTTAACATAAAAGTACAAATAATAAATAAAAATAAATTATGCTACTACTTGCATTCAACATTTAATTTGATCTTAAAAAAATATTTTCTCCTCAACTCTAAAATGGTGCAAACTTCCTACAATAGTATGTAATGTTGATGGTGATAATGATGATTATCATCCACTAAGACCAAATACGGTATATAAGAAGGTAAAAAGATATTACTAAATGTTATTTCAAATTTTATTGTTATGCTAAAAAAACATTAAAAGAAGTGTTTCAAGATCATCATAATTTTGTTTAGTTAAACAATCTCGAAGGTTGGTTGCGTCACAAATATTTTGAAATTTAATTCCAATATGAGTATAAACTGGATGATCTATGACAATTTCTAAATCTTCAACCATATTACTAGTGTTGCAAAGGTGATAGCCTTTTTATTGTGCTAACACTCTTTTAGTAATAATCATAACTTAACACATACATGATATTTTACTATATATTGGATTATAATTAAATGGGTTAATAATAGCAACATAAACATCATTATTTTCATAAAATAACCTTAACAAACTTATCTTTTAATATAAACCATAAAAATATTAAAAATAGATAATGTAAGGAATCCACATTAAGATGTGAAAGATTTGCTTTTGCAAGTTTATATAAATTTGTTTTATAAATTTTATCATGATAATTTTTACACAAAAAATGGTGAATATCTACATTAAAATTAGTGAACTAAGTGACTTTCTAATTCCTCATTTCGAAAAAATTTAATCTAGTTAATGTTCTAAATAATGGTATATATTGGACACATTACTAAGATCATTTGTCATTAAATAACTTTATGATATATATTAATATATTATTATTTAAGCAAGCCTCAATCTGCTACTCACATTCAACATTTAATTTGATCCTAGTTTTTTTTTCTCCTCAACTCTAAAATAGTGCAAACTTCCTACAATAGTATGTAATTATGATGGTGATAATGATGATTATCATCCACTAAGACCAAATAAGGTATATAAGAAGGTAAAAAGATATTACTAAAAGTTATTTTGAATTTTATTGTTATGCTCAAAATGCATTAAAAGAAGTGTTTCAAGATCATCGTAATTTTGTTTAGTTAAAAGAAAGTTGGTAGCGTCACAAATATTTTGAAATTTAATTCCAATATGAGTATAAACTGGATGATCTATGAGAGTTTTTTAATCTTCAACCATATTACTAGTGTTGCAAAGGTGATAGACTTTTAAATTGTGCTAACACTCCTTTAGTAATAATCATAACTTAACGCATACATGATGTGTACTATATCGGATTATAATTAAATGGGTTAATAATAGTAGCATACACCATTATTTTCATAAAATAACCTTAACAAACTTATCTTCTAATATAAACCATAAAAAAATATTAAAATAGTTAATGTAAGGAATCCAAATTAAGATGTGAAAGATTTGCTTTTGCAAGTTTATATAAATTTGTTTTATAAATTTTATCATGATAATTTTACACAAAAAATGATAATTCTACACAAAAAATGGTGAATATCTACATTAAATTAGTGAACTAAGTGACTTTCTAATTCCTCATTTTGAAAAAACTTAATTTAGTTAAAGTTCTAAATAATGGTATATATTGGACACATCACTAAGATCATTTGTCATTAAATAACTTTATACTTAATATGTATCTTGCATATTAATCTATTATTCATTAAGCAAGCCTCAATCAACTTTTTTATTAACATAAAAGTACAAATAATAAATAAAAATAAATTATGCTACTACTCACATTCAACATTTAATTTGATACTATTTTTTTTTTCTCCTCAACTCTAAAATGGTGCAAACTTCCTATAATAGTATGTAATTATGATGGTGATAATGATGATTATTATCCACTAAGACCAAAAATAGTATATAAGAAGGTAAAAAGATATTACTAAAAGTTATTTCAAATTTTATTGTTAATATGCTCAAAAAGTATTAAAAGAAGTGTTTCAAGATCATCATAATTTTGTTTAGTTAAACAATCAAGAAGGTTGGTAGCTTCACAAATAGTTTGAAATTTAATTCCAATATGAGTATAAACTGGATGATCTATGAGATTTTTTTAATCTTCAACCATATTATTAGTGTTGCAAAGGCGATAGACTTTTAAATTGTGCCAACACTTTCTTAGTAATAATTGTAGCTTAACACATACATGATATTTATTATATCTGATTATAATTAAATGGGTTAATTATAGTAAAATACACATCATTATTTTCATAAAATAACCTTAAAAAAATTATCTTTTAATATAAACCATAAAAACTATTAAAATAGATAATGTAAGGAATCCAAGATTATGAAGTGAAAGATTTGCTTTAGCAAGTTTATATAATTTTTTTATAAAGTTTATCATGATAATTTTTACACAAAAAATGGTGAATATCTACGTTAAAATTAGTGAACTAAGTGACTTTCTAATTCCTCATTTTGAAAAAACTTAATCTAGTTAAAGTTCTAAATTCTAGATCCATTGAAAACTTCCAAATTTAATGAAATTTGTGTTCTCAACATATTAGCTGCAGTTTCATCCATTAGGTCATAAATACATTGTTCATTCATATACAAGTAAAAACATGATGGGAGCCATACATAGCCACTATCATAATACATATTCATAACAAGCATAATAAAAATAGAAATGCCAAGGAAACAAAAACTATATAATCCACATATAAGCCAGTATAATACTCATGAGATAATAAGGAGAAATAGCCTCATATTAATGATGTAAAAGCCAACCCGGTATGGAACTACCACGTTCCACCCGATCATAGACATGACAAAGCCAAATCTCTCTTCAGGAAGTCACGTCCATGCCATATTCCAAGCATGATTGTGGGATCTCATAAAACACATCAATCAAAACCATTCATAGCTTCCAAATGCTAAACCACCTCAGCATAAAACACATCAATCAAAACCATTCATAGCTTCCAAATGCTAAACCACCTCATCCCATCAAACAGTGATTTTACCTCACGGTCAGACATCACAAAATCATCATCATATTGGTCTCTACCCAAGCCATTCAGGTCTTCAGAGAGTTTGTTCCAACCTGGCTTCCAGGACTAGTAACTCAACCCATGGTTGCTACTAGGCTCCAGAGCGTTTGTCCAACCAAGGCTCCAGGACTAGTAACTCAACCCACAACTTTTCAGGCTTCCAGAGAATTTGTCCATCGAGGGCTTCCAGGACTAGTAACTCAACCCACCAAGGGCTTCCAGAGCATTTGTCCAACCAAGGCTTCAAGGGCTAGTAGCTCAACCCAAGTTGCTACAGGGATTTCAGAGTGTTTGTCCAGTCAAGGCTCTAGGACTAATAACTCAACCCAAGGCATTACAAGGCTTCAAGAGCGTTTGTCCAACCATGGCTCTAGGAACTAATAAATCAACCCAAGCTAAAGGAAACATGAGAACCAACCAGAAAATTAAAGAAATAAACCCACAACAGCATGGCCATCCATGAAATGGAAAGGCTAGGCAAATCCGTTGTCAATCCGGGCAATCCTCCATGCCAATGAGAGATCATGAAAAAGAAACCACATGCATGTGCCATGCAGGCCAAAACTAGTGAGGAAAACATACATGTAACTAATATCTACAATCAAAACCCGTTGTAGTTGTTGATCTTGATGTCCTCTCGCGCTTTTCTACTCTTCCTTTTCCTTCTTGCTCCAAAACTCCAAGTATTCCACACTCTCCAAGAGTGCTCCAAGAAAACTCTAAGTGTCCAAGAGTATGAGAGAGAGAGAATAGAGAGAGAGCTCCAAAACTGAACTGACCAAGCTTACCCACTGATCCTCATAAGCCTTTTTATTAATAAGGCCTCTATTTTCTTCATTTTCCATTATTTTCCTTCAATTTCTGCCTCACATGCAACCTGTGACCTTTCACCTTCCCTTTATCCTAATTTCCTTTATTTTCATAAATAAAATGCCAATTAATGCCTCGTTCCTTTCCAAATCCTTTCCCATTTCCTTTGCTAATTTCCTTAGCCATAATAACTGAAATGAACACCCACTAGGATGTTTTTTCCCACCATTCAACTTGGAATACGTGTCCCATGACCATGGTCTTATATATTTTTACATGGATTTTTAACCAGGGTTGTTACAGAACCCTCCCCCTTAGGGGAACACCGTCCTCAGTGTTCAATGACACCTATAACCAACAAGACCGCTGAAAACAAAACATACTACCCATGGAGCTTTATAACATAGCTTGTTGTAGTATTTACAATGACCATCTGCTAAAACATGACCAACATACCATTTAATGGAGCTTTATAGCATATTTGATTACTGTATTTACAATAACCAGATATACACATACACATTTTCTTCACCCAACAAATAATCATACTGTCTATGGAGCTTTATAAATCCATCTCAAACTAGTATTTACAATAATACACACATATGCACATTTTCTCAACCAACAAATAAAAGGTTATGATGCTTTCATCCACAACAAGGGAATATAGAAGCTCACACCTCCACCCTCAAAGTAAAACCAGGATTCACCTCCTTCCCAGTAAGTCTAGAATCCACTGCAAGGTCAAATCTGCACCCAATGTCCAACACTATAATCCTACACCACTTGTCCTCTCAGTGAACAGTTACCGTCTCATTGTTCTAGGGCACACTCCCAATGTTAATTTGATTCCATTTGGAAATTCTAATGACCAACACAAATCCATCCCCGACCATCCCTTCTCTGCTACACAATCCCTTGGTAAATCTAGTCACGCCCTTCCGTGTAGTCACACACCTTCCAAGTTCCGTTGGCATCCCCATCTTGGGTTGTTCATCACTTTGCAAGATTTCCTCAAATCGAAAGGTCCAAAAACAAAGGCATATACCTACCTCAAAACCATGATACCAGTCATAACATGCTCATGGAAATCAATAGACACTATTGGGTACTAATGTCCCACAATGGCCTTGCTCCTTAATGCTTTACTAGCATATTGTTGTTTGTTCCAATTTCTTTCACTACTGCTACTAATTCTTGTAGTTGGTTTCAACCACCCAAATAGGCATTTCCTTGCTTCTTGTATCAAGCACATAACTTCCATTAGATTTAAAATAAATTGAAATAAATTCACATCATACCTCATTGGTAGCTCGTCAATAAGGTACACTTGCAATCTTGTTTGCTTCCTGTCACAACAAGTTAAACTAATTGTTTGATCAAATAATCATGAATAAACATATCACATTCGATTAGCTCAAAACACAACCCTCATATATCAACATCATAAATCGCATGTCACCATCATAAACCAGAGTCATGGATCACATGTATAATAAAACTGAAATAAAATATTGATACTTATCCTTTAATCAATCCTTAGCTTCTACCTTTGTCCTTATTTCGTATGCACACTAGATCGATTTCCACACCCGACAACACCCATTGCCTTCTCCTCAACCATGTGCACATACACATATTGTGCATCACATGCATACAACCACACACAACATACAACACCATACAATACATGCACCTACACTTGACATACAACACATACACCTACACCAGTGTACAACAAAACATAATACATACTCCTACATTTGGTGTACACCACAACACAATACATACACCTACACCAGATGTACAAGTTTACAACACAATACATATACGTACACATAATAAAACACAATGAATACACATGTTACAATACCACGACTACAAAATGTACATACATAGTACCACATGCCCACAACACAACATGTACAACATGCGCACAATACCACATGTACACTAGTACCATATGTACAACCTATACATAGTACCACCTATACATAGTACCATGTGCACAACATCACATGCACATGACACCACCTGAACAATGTGTACACAACGCCACATGTACACTACACCACCTGTACAACGTGTACACAACGCCAAATGTACACAACACCACATGCACATGTACACAACACCATATGCATGACATGTACATAGTACCACTTGCACACAACACCACATGTACAACATGTACACAACACCACATGCTCACAACACCACTTGTACAATCATGCACACAACACGATATGTACATAGCACCACATGTACAACATGCACACGACACCATATGTACATAGCACTACATATACCACATTTGCACAACACTATCCGTACCACCCTATACATAACATTACATAAACAAAATCTACACACACTATATATACACAACATCCGATGCGCACAATATCACAGATGTAACATGTACAACATATACAACATATGCACAACATTATTACCCCACATCCAAACCAAACTATCTCTACCAAGCAACCTTGATTACAATGTCTTATCCATGCTTTTCCCAGCACGTCGTAGATCACATTTATTTCATTTCACTGATGTATCCCTCAATATATTCTATCCATAACATAGACATAATATAATCACATAATATCATCTCATAACCACATGATACTGACCTCATAGATTTCTCTGGACTACTCTTCCCACTTGACTCCTCATAGCCAGGAACCTCTTCATGTCATTCACCTGCATAAGGAATCATTCCTCCACAAGAATGATCCCTAACAACCCTGTTAGATAATGACAGAGATACATAGATAGATACACACACACACACACATATATAAACATTAGCATTAAACAATCATGATCCTGTTAGACAACGACATATACATACATACATATATATATATATATAAACATTAGCATTAAACAATCATGATCCTGTTAGACAACGACATACATACATACATATATACATATAAATATTAGCATTAATAATCATGATCCATGATGACCTTGTCAGCATAATCATGATCACAACATAATTACTAGATATCATAAGGTCAAGGTTAAGAGAACTCCCTTTATGTGTGAAACACATGCGCAACATTGAGAACAACAATTCCCAACATAGCCAAGGCATATGATACCTCAAATCCATTCACCTTATCTTTCCCATGACTACCCTGCCATTGTCCATTTACACCAATAGATCCAACCAGTCCTACTAGTTGTCATACACTTGCCTTCAACTACCCTTATACATGCACTGAGCTTCATCCATGTCTTACCTTACCTGTCGGGTACCACACAGCTCTCTCTGAGCTCAATTAACTTCATCCTTCCCCAACCATTTCTCAAGACTCTCAAAACAATAAAGGAAAGATCAAGAAGTGAACAAGAAGAAACCCATGGAAAACCAACAACAACACGACACCATAAATAAAGTGGTATGGTCATACACTAGACATAAAAAAAGCCGCAAATCAAGCACAACAAATAAAAAATACCAAAAGCACAAGACTGGAAACAAACACCATGACTCAATCCCCATTATTCCCATTGATTCCAAAGGAAATCTCGATCTGATCCTTCTTCATAATTTCATGCCAATCTCTCTTGCCATGCAACTCCCTACATCGCACTACCATAAACACATAATTGCCAATGTATAAATAAATATAACAATATACCAGTTAGCTTACCTTGTTATGCCAAGCATATTGCCTTGTAGCTGAATACATCTATTATATCTCTCAAGGGAGTCCAATTCCCTTGATTAATCCATCCATAACTGGAAACTAGCTGTTATACCTGTCAAATACATGTTCAGGAATATAACACATATCCACATCATTTCAGACAATTAGAGTTAAGAAGACTTCTTGTATGTAGAGCACTCATTCATTTGGAAGTAGGGTTTCCAGACATAGCCAAAGCAATTATTGCCCATTTCCTTTCTTTTACCTTTTTACTTTGCTACAGTGGAGTCTTACTATGCACTGTCACATCACCCAATTGTTAGTTATATAAACACATCAATTGTTACCTTGTCAAGATAATACCAAGCATGTTTCCCTACAACTGCTCACACATGTTAGTCTCATGTTCCAAAGATCAAGACATCATGTATATTAATCTAAATCAATCCTTTACCAAGTCTAACAACCATGTCATAATCAAAAATCAAATCACATTCATCAATTATAATACATAATGCTACAACTATCACCTACTTACACTCAAGTACATATCAACTGTCTCAACACATATTTGTTAGTAAAACCATCTTAAAATAAGATCATTTGAACACATACTCATATTATGCAATTCATCAAACATTCAACCAATTATAAACGTACCATGTTAGATAAATAAACTAGACGACATAATAAACACCAAACACTCAAACATCAAATATACGACATGATCAAACAATCAAGCACCAAATATATGACATAAGAAAACTCATACCTTAATGTATCTCAGGGGAGGTTATCTTGTCTACACAATCAAGTTAGATTAGCACAATATAACTTCGCAACATATCAACTCAAACATAAATAAGGTCATGATATCCATAACAGTAACTAGCTAACATATTCACATCATAAACGCATAAACAATTATCATACATACATAATAATCACATATGCACAATCACTCTAGATTAGTATGACATAATATCATAACATATCAACTCATACATGAATGTCATAACCCTAACCATCTGCATAGGCCAATCAAATTTAGCATGATACATATAACATCAATATCTTAGTTGCAATAACCCTAATCATCAAGTTAACTAACATATATCAACAACAAGTTAACATATAACATACTAATAAAAAACATATAACATAATCATAAAGTTAACTATCATATAACAATCAACAATTTAACATATATCAAATCATTAAGTTAACTAACATAAAACAAAAATGCATATAACAAGAAGTTAGTATCATTCATGACTATCTAACACGTGCATATGACTACACTAATCAAATAGAATCTATCATACATGTAACCATAACAACAATAAAATGAAAGGCATACACATAACCATAATGCATATAACAATCCTTAACCTACATACCTGCACGCCCACCATTTAAACTTGTATGATGATCTACTTTTACCCCGAATTCTAGTGCTGCAATATCGCTCTGGTGATCTACATCTCCTGTTGTATATCATCCAACACATTAGCATCATAACATACTAATATCATCATGATGACCTAATTGCATGTAATGACCTAATGCACAACAACCTTCACCATGAAAATGCATGCATAACAACATATAGAAACCTACATGCATAACAAATGCATATATAACCATACACTTATGACGACACATCCCACAACAACACCATCAACCTTCACATGACGACATCCGTACAACCATGATCACCATCATGCAAATGAAACAAGCACATGGATTACAAGCATAAGAAAAACATATGAAATCGACATGAATGCATGACCAACACACAACCCATCCAGTTCGAGGGGTGAACCATGCTTTGATACCACTCTATAACACCCTCCTCCCACATCTACCCAAGTAACCATTCAACTGTGGTAAACATGTGGCGAGAAGTTACCATGATATGATTCGGCCTCCCAAGTCACGTTAAGGAACTGGAACTAATGGAAACACACTATACAAACCTTCCACATTAGCAATAGGATTCCTAGGAACCATCCAAACCTTTCTAGTAACCAGCCCCTGGGTTCCACTGATATTTTAGACCAGTTAACCCCCAGACGCTCCCATGATATGAGCATGACAGCATCCGAAAGGGTCTGGACGCTCCCACAACATGGTATTCCAGTGTCCAAGGACTATTTTGCTCAGTTTTGTGCCAGTATCCCTGGGATTTGAGTCATTTTTTTAGGTCGAGATCCCAGGTCACCGCCCAAAATTCAATGATACATTCATAATAGAAAGATAACAGTGGAATGATGATACAAATGCAACTACTTGAACAAGGGCTTAACTAGACCCCTACTAGCCATGATAGGCATTTCATCAAAATATCACAATTATTTCTACAAGTTTAAACAATAGATCTAAGCATAGGGGTGTCATACTAATTTGAGAATCACTAAGAAGCTTTGATTCCTCAACACATTAGCTACAGTTTCATCCATTAGACCATAGATTCAGTGTTCATTCATATACAAGTAAAAACATGATGGGAGCAATACATAGCTGCTATCATAATACATATTCATAACCAGCATAATATCAATATAAATACCAAGGAAACAACAACCATATAAGCCAGTATAATACTCATGAGATAACAAGGAGAAATAACCTCATATTAATTATGAAAAATCCATCCTAATATGGGACTACCATGGTCCACTCGACCATAGACATGGATGGCCAAATATCTCTTCAGCCAGTCTCCCCCGTGCCATATTCCAAGCATGAATGTGGGATCTCACAAAAACCATCAATCGAAACCATCCAGGGCTTCTAGAGGCCAAGCCACCTCAACCCATCAAACAACGATTCCACCTCACGGTCGGACATCACAAAGCCATCATTAGATTGGTCTCTACCCAAGCCTTCCAGGGCTTCAAAGCATTTGTTCCAACCCAACTTTGATGACTATTAACTCAACCTACGACTGTTTTCGAGCTCTAGAGCGTTTATCCAACCAAGGCTCTAGAACTAATAACTCAACCCACAGCTTTTTCGGGCTTCTAGAGCATTTGTCCAACCAGGGGTTTCAGGACTAGTAACTCAACCCACCAAGGGCTTCCAGAATGTTTGTCCACCCAAGGCTTCTAGGACTACTAACTCAACCCAAGATGTTACATGGCTTCCAGAGCGTTTGTCCAACCAAGGCTTCAGGACTACTAACTCAACCCAAGCCGTTATAGGGCTTCTAGAGCGTTTGTCCAACCATGGCTCCAGGAACTAATAGCTCAACCCAAGCTAAAGGAAACATGAGAACCAACCAAAAAAAAAAAGAAATAAACCCACAACACCATGGCTATCAAGTAAATGGAAAGGCCAGGCAAATCCGCTGTTAATCCAGGAAATCCTCCATGCCAATGATAGATCATGACCAAGAAACCACATGCATATGCCATGCATGCCAAAACTAGTGAGGAAAAAATACATGCAACTCAGTATTTGCAAGCAAAACCCTTTATAACTACTTATCTCGATGTCCTCTCATGCTTTTCCAAGTATGCCACACTCTCCAAGAGTGCTCCAAGAGAACTCTGTGTCCAAGAGTATGAGAGAAAGAGAATAGAGAGAGAGAGTTCCAAAACTGAAATGACCAAGCTTATCCACTGATCCTCAGAAGCCTTTTTATTAATGAAGCATCTATTTTCTTCATTTTCCATTATTTTCCTTCAATTTCCTCCTCACATGCAACCTATGACCTTTCAGCTTCATTTTCTCCTAATTTCCTTTATTTTCATAATAAAATGCCAATTGATGCCTCATGCCTTTCCAAATCCTTTTCCATTTCCTTTTCCAATTTCCTTAGCCATAATAACCAAAATGAACACCCACCAAGATGTTTTTTCCCACCATTCAGCTTGGAATATGTGTCCCATGACCGCAGTCTTATATATTTTTACATGGATTTTTAACCAGGGTTGTTACAAAGGGAATTTCACATAACCATAGGCTCTCAATTTCCCTTAATATTATTTCATTAGGGCCTCCCCAAGATGAAGCTATGAGTCCAAAAGGACGAAATTATATATGGTTGGATCTAAACATCTTATATAACCCATTTTCCTAGAATTTCATAATATGTAAACTTATACAGCTATCCCATTCCACTAACTCTATTTCTCCATCAGCCTGCTCAATCCTAGGATTGGTATTCCCTTCTATACCGTATTTTCTCTTAGGATACCACTTCTTTCCATGACTTTAGCATAAATTGGCTAGGAAACCTTTATGTTGGGAATAATTTCCCTTATGGGCATAACTGATACATATCATTCACAACAACCACCTCATAATTTTGTTACATCATTCATATGGTAGCTTAGTATTTGTTGACGGGGAAAATGCATCGCCAACAATTAAGGGGTCTCCCCGGTGTGAAGTCCCAATCAAAACTCACATGGTTTGGCATAGAAGCCCCATTGGGTATGTCGGTCTGATTTTCCACCATGTGTGTGTTACCCTTGGATATCAAATAAAGAGAGACTAGTGTGAAAGAAAGAGTGAAATTCCTAGAGTATGAAGACAAAATCAGCCCATAATCAATAAACTAGAAAGGCAATGTACAAGAACATAACAAAAAAATAATAAGAATAGTATGCCTCAAAAGGAATTATTAAGTTAAGATTGTTTTACGACATACAAGTAATGAAATACTAGAGGTATACCGAAAATTAGTTCACAGTAAGTTACTAGCAATGGCATGGAATAAAAGAGCATAGATCCAAAGCAAACATATAAGCCACACACCACAAATTAGTTCAGTATCATGTATTAAGGGGTCTCCCCGGTGTGAAGTCCCAATCAGAACTCACATGGTTTGGCATAGGAGCCCCATTGGGTATGTCGGTCCGATTTCCACCATGTGTGTGTTACCCTTGGATATCAAATAAAGAGAGACTAATGTGAAAGAAAGAGTGAAATTCCTAGAGTATGAAGACAAAATCAGCCCATAATCAATAAACTAGAAAGGCAATGTACAAGAACATAACAAACAAATAATAAGAATAGTATGCCTTAAAAGGAATTATTAAGTTAAGATTGTTTTAAGACATACAAGTAATGAAATACTAGAGGTATACCGAAAATTAGTTCACAGTAAGTTACTAGCAATGGCATGGAATAAAAGAGCATAGATCCAAAGCAAACATATGAGCCACACATCACAAATTAGTTCATTATCATGCAACCAATATGCAAACACACATGCATCTACAACAATAGCATGATAGCCATTACAGATTCCATTAACACACAGGAGAATCAATGCAAGGAGTGAAAATCTTCTTATTAATATGTTGATAAATCTAAGTACATGCTCTACAAGCCTCTCAAAATCAAATAGTGGAATGAGGGCTGCTCATATCATCCCTAAAGCAGAAACCCTAGCCCCACAATCACTCTGCCTACTAGCTAGCAAGGGAAAGAGCACTTAAAGCTTTGAATACTACAATATGCTACAAGATTCAAGTGTTGAAAACCCCCTATGAATGAGGCATGAGGGGATATTTATGTGAATGGTGGGTGACTGTTCACCTCTCCCCTGACTTCTTAATTTCCCTCATGGCCCATTCGACTCTTAAAACTTTTAATGTTATGAATTAACAATAAAATAGCATTTGATATTTTCATAAAATAACATTTGTAATGTGCCAAACAGAATTAACAAGATTTGATGCCATAGCATTAGGCTTTATTTTCTTAGTAACTGCTCCAGTAGTTCCTACCTTTGAATGGTACCAACTTCAACTTCTGGAAGGTTTATAGCACTATTGAGCTTGCTAGAAGTAGGTACATTATACTAACTCGAGCCATATGCATAGGGTCTTTGTAATATTCTTGCACAACAATTAAAAGAGTTTGTTAATTTATTAATCAAGAATCACTTCAACAATGCATGAGTTTACATTTAAATACCCCATAATGCTTCTGCACAAATGGATAAACCCTAATCAGTAAAATCATGAAAAGAAAAATAGGAAAGGAGGATGATTATTTCCACAAGATAAGGCAAAAAATATAGAAAGTTCCTCACTATCCTTCAATAATTTTCAAAGGAATGGTAGATTTCTAAAACCTCCACATTATCGCTTTACACATTTATATGACAACTGAAATAAAATGGATTAATTCCATAGTGCATGAATTCATATACCACAACAATCATTTAAACAATTCATCCTTGGAATTAATTCCACATTGAGATTACATATTTGTGGCTTCAATTTTTCCATGGAATTTATGTTGGCCATTTCTTCACCAATATCTTGAGAGTCTTTGGAGGTTAGGGTACATCCATCATAGCCAACTTTTCCACCTTTGAGAAGATTTATTGATTTATATTGATAATATTAATCCTGAGCACACATTGACAACAAAGTGACAAGGCTGATAGGGCTTTCCTTAACTATAGTTTTTTTTGTTGTGACCCTAAATCGTGTACCCCTTTCAAGCTTTATTGGATCCATTACATCCCTTTTCATTAGTTGAGTTGCACTTGCACTTACCTGCTCTTTATTTTATAAAAGGAAAATGCCAACAAGAAGAGACCTAGATACTCCATGGGGTAAGACACGACAATGGAAGAGTATATTATCCAAGGAAACAGGTAAGTTTGTGTCATGCATGCACCACCATTCCAACAAAATCCCCCATTAAGTAGATATTAGTGCCAACATTGTCTATGTGAACCATCGTTGGATAATCATAGGAAGAAACCATTATCATGAGCTCCCTTTTGTATTATTTAGTAACAAGATGGTTTAAAGCTATCATTTTCCTAGGAAATTAAGACTTATGTCTTCCATAGACAACCTTTTTTGGAAGATTAGACATTCCACGCACATCTAGCAACCTTGGAAAAGATGAAGTCTCAAACTTGTAATTATTGTGGAAACTGTGAGAAACCCCTTTTTAACATTATTATCCATGATCCTTTTGGTTTCCAAGAATTAGTAAAACCACGATGAAGAAGCCATGATGATATATATATGGAGGGATATCCAAAGCTAGCTACAATTTTCCAAGTAATCTTTTGCTCTTACTAAACCAGTTGTTGTGAAATCCTTGACACATCAAGGTGTGATTTTGCGTTGCTATGTTCCCTCCTATTTCTAATTACTTCCAGTATTCATTGGAAACTAGCTTTGCAAGTGATGAAAGGGAGGCGTTATGTAATGTTGAAACTTCTGAAATGAATCTTTGAAAAAGATAATGAGTTGAGTGTTTGGTGATTTTAGATTTGGGTGTTTCTATAAACTAATTGATCTTGTTGCAACATTTATTTTGCACTTATTTTTCACTGTGGACATGAAAGGGAATCTTGGAAATAATATGATATGTGATGCCATCATCTCAACAAGAAAAAGATAGCAGTTATTTCCCACCCATGGATAGTTGATTGATCAATAATGCATGAGCCCTATCAATTAAGGGTCATGAAAAATCAAGAGATAAAGACCCAATTGGAAAGGAAGTGTGTTCTTGTAGTTTTGGGCGAGTCACGATTTCCTTAACATATTGACTCATTTCAACAAATATTCTTTACAATTAAATAGTTTTTGCTTATGCATGCATGTATGTATATATGTATATGATAGTTGTGATGATTAACATAATTACATTTATAGATGGGTATTTACTGGAATTCGATGAGAGGTTCCAGATTAAATGGTGAAGTGGGTTCAATCATCATCTTCTTTTTTAATTTTCATTATCTAATATTAAACTTTGGTAGGGATTAATAGGTATTAACAATTGTCACTCCATACGTGTGGCTGCCACTTAGTATTATATTTCTTAGTTAGGCTATGGAGAACGAGCTCTAGTAGGTACAAATATGTGGAATACCATATTGTTCTATTGTGAATCCAAATCTCATAGCCTTGATTTTTCAATGTGGAAACAAAAATAGATCCACTAGAGTAAATTCTCGCAGCAATTGTGCAACAACTAAGAATTGAAATTGGTACCATGAGACAAATTTGCTACTACAATTATGCAACAACTGAGAATTGAACTTGTTAAGCAAATCGTATATGTAAATACTTTTTCCTTCACATGAGTGTATGGGTGTAGAGCCATTACCTCTTTTTGATATTCTGATGTAATAATATATATTGATATTTAGGGTCATTAGGGTAGTTATCAAAAAATCTACAAAGAAGAATAACTATGAATTCATGTGACTCGAGATAAGGAAGAAAAGGAAAACCAATGGTGTGGAGAAAAAAATTGCATACTAGTATTTCAAGTATGTCTATGCAATATTCATCGTGATCATTCATTAATTCATGTTACATAGTCTTTGATCTTAGTTTCTCTAATTCAAAATCCAATAGTGAGTGAAAAGAGTGAAAAGACCATAGTTCCAAGCAGAGGTTCACCTAATACCTATGACATAAAAGTTAGTGAATGTCACATCCCCATAGCATACACTTGAGCTAAGGCATGTTGAGCCCTCTAGACGTGAGAGATCGACAATGTTTATCGCAATAGCTACGACCAACTTACGACTACTACTTTCAGACTATGCCTCTAGCACTTATAATTCATAGCGTGTGAGATTTCTTATGTTAGTGGAATTAGCATTCAATCTTCATCACAAATATAATTCCTAACATTAACATCAAAATTCAACATCCAATATAAATGTCACAATAATGTCACATATATAAATGCCACAATATGACATGTCACATCACATTGAACAAGTGAGAACCCATGAATGGAACTTCTTCTTTTTTATAGGTCTTGAATCATGTACATCAGAATTGGCCCATGGTCTAATATTAGATTACATACCATAGAAATAGAACACAAGCCCCTTGGTTCATCAACCAAGTTTCCCCATAGAAAACCAACCATAAGTACACCATCTCTATTTCAAGTCACCCTCCAATGGTCCGACTGTTCACTGGTCATTCCAAGAATCACTTGCATGGTTTAGTCATTCCACAAGACCCTCACACGGTCATTCCATAAAGCCTTCACACAGTCGTTCCATAAGACCTTTGTATGGTCATTCTATAAGACACTCGTATGACTTGAACAATTTTGCACAACCATACACAAATTCGCACAACCTACATGACTCTACATAACTTCGCACGATTCTACATGACCCTACACGGTTCGATACAAATCTGTAAGACTTTGCATGATTGTTCCAAAACAAATTTGGTTTGTGCTTGCTCCATGCATCTCAGGCTTTCTTCCATGCCATTCACTAAGTTCCTTCCTCCACTGGTTCGTTCTAATGACACTATGCCAAACTGGTTGTCGTTAGGTTTGTTCAAGTTGACACACCATTTTACCACTTCGTGCATGAAACCATAAACTTTGAGGGTTGTGACTCCTTTCACCTGGGCATGTAAAGCACGCTCATTTTGTTGATTGTGTTATTTCGCGTAGGCACATTGGGAATGTTAATCACCTCATTCCATCTCAAGCACCCTATTCGAGTGAGTTCCTTTGTCCCACATCGAATGCCCCATTTGAGAAGGCACCTTCATTCTAACTCGAGTGATGCATGGGAAACATGGATACATCAAGCCAAATTGGGTGACAATTTTGGGTGTGCCCTTGGGTCAACTTTGACATCATTTATGCATCCTATCTTGGGTGTGTTCCACTCTCAAGTTCCAAATTTTTAGCGATCTTCGTCTCCTCATGCTACACACCCAAAATGTCACAAATATGATTGCAAAATCTGTGATGTCTCTCTCACCTCACGAATTGTCTCACCTAGCTCATGGGCTCTTGTGGGTTCTTTTCTCAAGGTATTAACATTCTACCCCACTAAAGAAATAATGTCATCCTTGAAAACAAACCTCCCCTAGAAAACCATGTATCACCAAAGATCCTACGTCCTCATGAAGATTGTTCATCAACTAACACATCATGTGATCAAATAACCTCCCAACTACACAAATCATGTGAAGAATGCTCTCCTCCTCATCAAACCTCTCTAATTCACTTCTTCACAACCACATCTGAGTTTCTTCTACTCATCCAAAGTATGTGTGATTTAGAATATCTCCCATCTTTAACATACATAGATGGTTGTAGAAAGTAATTTCTCCCATACATGTCTTTACACATTGATCTCCCCCATCTCATAGACTAATTATGTAGCTAATCCAATCATAGTGCCTGATTAATGAGAATGTACATACTCATGCAAGAGAACACCTCCATCACATATTTGTAATAGGTGTGAACCAACTCACATAATCACAATCACATAGTCACAAGAAATGAATTATCTTTGTCAGGCATCTCCAAAAATGTGATGCTTCTTCTACCAACACACCATACATATGCATACACATATCCACATACATCTATACATCAAGGCCTCTCTTGTCATGGCTCCTCCTTGTGGTGGTGCATTGCCCCTCCTACTAAGGTTGGAACTCACCCTCACACATAAGGTCTTACTGATATAGGAAGGCTCAAAAATCACTTTATTGACTTCGAGTAACCAAGGTATATAATTGATGCCTCATCCTTAAGTATCTATGCAATCCTTCAATCCATGATTTCAAAAAATCCATATTTGCAAGTTGTTTCTCTCTCAACTAAAATTCAGATATACCCATCACATATCTACAATAATCCAAAATATCCATGGGATATACATCATCCCCCTCTATACCAAAAACATCCTCATCAGAAGAAGCACTCTGGTCTCTCACTTTGGCATTACACTATTGGTGAAGGCACTTGGTTGAAGTCTCCCTATGTTATTTTAGATTGGGATAAGTTCCACCTCCTCCTACCAGACCTATGATATGACTCATGTTTCCCAAATATGCCTATGTAAGCACGTCCAAAAGCTCCCTTTCTTTTTTATCATGAGATAGGTTTGCCCCCTTCTAGTTGTTTTAAACCAACAATCTTGTCCCAGAAAACGTCGCAGCCAAAAAATAACTTTTGAATTTCCTCGACAACCTTGATGGCTTTGTAGTGTCCACCCCTATGAGGCAGAAAATTCTTCCCAGTGACTCGATGCCCATCCAGAGATGGAATTAATGGCACCCATATCGAGCCATCCACCTTGGAAGTTGATAATATGGAAGCAAACACACTTTTTTGGGGCATCTAGTCCGGAAAGACCTACATGCACATGGTCTCCACCTCCTTGGCAGCTCGTAATAACTTCACAGATTTTGAAGAATCAGGGCATGGCCCAACTATACCACCACCTTAGACCAACCCTACCAGCTGTCATCCAATCAAAATCAAAAGAATTATGTGGAAAATTCTCACCAAAATAGGGAAACCCAAAAAAATCACACGTGAAATAAGATGGGAAAAAAACACCAAACTAATGTCGCGAGGAATCACAGTCCACCACCCTGGATAACAGTGACCATGACAACCATAAATAAATTTTACCACAAATATAAACACACCACTGAAAACATACACCAAGATGAAAACCATGTATTCAAAGCCCGAAAAAATTCTCACCAAAGTCACATCCGAGTGAAAAAATGTGCATAGCCTAAAGAGGCCACCATTTTACCTGGAAAACTATATCAATTCCGGCAAGATTTTGAGAAAATATGGCAGGAATTTTTGAAAATCTAGGTTACAACTCTCAAGCTTCAGGATTTTGGGTACCTTGGGTTCTTGATGGTGTTGAATCCATTTTTGCAATGAAAAAGTGATTTAAACACTCACATAGTCATATTTCTGAAAAACAAATCACCATATTCCAACTATAAACTTACTGTTCGATTGAAATTGTGGCGTTAGTAAACATAGCCAAAAATTGTCCTTCCCATAGTGAAGGTTTGACATATCAAAATAAGGAGACCAATTGAAATCCAATACTGAATAAGCATAGAGATGTGTGCCCACTAGACGAGTGTAACAACCTTGTATTAAAGTTTCATGTAATAGAGGATAATAAATGAAAAAGAAGACCAAGGTCATGTGTGATGTAGGTAATGTTCCCTCTGTAGACAGAGGTAACCCCTCTAGCCCTAGAGTGGGTCTAGTCACAGCAAGACAAAAAAACAGTTAATTTCCTTAGATAGTCATTGTTGAAAGGGCCTACCTCAAATTGGTGTTCGATGGAGCTTTCGTTGCACTGCTTCAGCTGTCGTTTCCTTTTCCTCAATGAGCGATTCACCTGAAACAACACAAGAGAAAAACAGAACACATAATAGAGCACAACAATGAACTATTCACTTACAGAGTCAAGGAACCATAAGCTATCAAATATATTTTACACATGACATAGGAAATCACCATTGATTGTATTAAAATGAGAAAAAGCAAAGCTTACAACCAAGCCTTGATGTCGCAAGCTTCCTCGAAGGGTCTAGTCAGTATGTATCTTCAAGAATTCACTCTCAAAAGGGTCCCCCAAAAGGTTGATAACTCTCTCTCTCACTCAAAATCACTAGTACAAGACTAAGGCAATCCACAACCAATTGCTAGACTATCAATAATTCACACTGCAAACTATCAATCTCACACCAAAACTAGCAATGGGGAATGATTTTATAAGAGGAGGAGCCTCCATAAATGAGGGAGAGGGAGCTTATCCCCAAGGGAGGTTTCTCAAAAGGTGGAACCACCATCTCATTGGAGGAAAGGCAAACTTCCTTGACCCAACAACTAGTTCCAAAACCACCCAGAAGCATTCTATTTGAACTAATTCGCCATATCTGGGTCATCGTGATTCAAATACTAGGACTCAGAGACAACATTGAGGGGAAACAATGTATTTAGAGCTATCGTCATAAGAAGGATATTGAGGACTTGTGAAGAGCCCTAAAATCCGACCGTTGCAGAGAACAAATGTACCCCTACAACGATGTCGCGACTTTTTAGTTCATTACAGGAAACCATCGCAGGCTGAACGAGGTTTACCTGCGTCAATCTTGGAACATGGGTAAAAGGGGTCAATCTTTAGGACTAAAGAACATTTGTTAATCTTCTTGAATTATTGGGAAGATGTGGACACATTTGTTTGAGGTATGACATAGAGAAGATGTCGCTAAGGGACTGACTTTATCCAAGATCAGGGGATACAGGGCCAGTGACAAATTACTGTGTAATAGATGCCCCCTAAAGTATGAAGGCCGATAGAGTGGGAGGGGTGAAATGCTTTACGAGACGATAACCGAACTGGAACACCATTGCGGAGAACCTGCTAGCACAAGTACAACTGATATCTCTGATAGTGAAAGAAACACATGTAGTCTAGGCATGGGCGCAACCATCCAAAAGACAGATAGAATTGGTCTGTGGTATGGACGCAGCCATCCAGTTGATAAGACCATATAAAAATACAGGTATGGTCGTAGCCATCCAGAAAGACTCAGGTATGGTCGCAGCCATCCAATCAAAGGGTCATGTATGCAATCACGAACCAATCCACACAACCCGAACTTATGTAATCTTAGTTCGGGTTCTTGAATCCCAACCTATCCATCGTACAATTTCTAATATGTGAATAAATGTGCTGAAGTCGAGCATACTAGAAAATCACTTGACTACCGGCAAATGATGTGAACCGTTAGCAAGCGCGAGGGACACCACCAGTAATGTCAATTGTTCTCAAGGTACTACCAGTACAATCCACAAAGTGTGAAGAATGATCTAGAGTCGAACACTTGTGGAATCACCCGATTAAAGACCAATAATGCAAGCCTATCATTGAGTGCGAAGAACTTGCCATTGATACATGCAAGCTCCAAGGTACCGAAAGGAATCTCTAGATCAACTTCCTGGATAATGAGTTGATGTCGATAGGAAGCGACCCGTCGCAGGAGGGCCATAATTTTTCCCACATCAATGACATGAGACAAGGAACAAGATGAAGATGGATGAAATAGAGAATTAGAGGAGGGTGTAAGGGTGCAAACTGCAAAAGGATTAAGCTCTTGAACATATCAGCGACACGACTCTGGAATGTGGCAGCATTTTGGTACCAAGGGATTGACGGTCATGTGAATACAGTATGCATCGAATGGAATGATGAAAAATGACAAACCCAAACCCTGGAAGGCCAATGATGATGTGAGGATATCCCAAACTCGGTGAGAAGCAAAAGTGTCGATGTTCAAGAGCGACTAGCTGCCGTAGGTAACCAATGGAATATTTCCAAATTCCCCCCACCATTGCTGGCAAGTACCCAATTATTTTTGAAAACTAAGCTTGAAGGGGATAACATATGCTTGCAATATAAGTTCGTCCTTCGGACAAATCCAACCTAGTGAATTTTAACGAGCCTTAGGGAGAAGAAGCTTGGGTCTCATCATGGTGACGAGTCCTATGTCGTCAGGTTTTAATGAGTCCGACATAGGTAAAACTTGGAAGTCTTTTTCATGTTTAGAGAGTTTGAAAAAAACACAGAAAATAAAACTCCAGGTGGGCCCTTTTCGTAAGTTTGTGTCTCTCAAGCCCGAAAAGGTAGAAAATGATACTCAAGAGAACCGCTTGACCATTTTGGTCAAGGAGTACTTTACGTAAATAGTGTCTCCAGTTCGAAAAAGTGGAAAACTTATTGGAGACACAACGTTTCGCAACCATGAACGAGCTTGAAACGACAAGGGATCGGCCATCTTTTCATTTTTAAACGGTTGGAAAAGAGCTGAAAGAAGACCCCCATTTTTATTCTCTTTAACGAGTCAAAAAGGGAAAAATACTCGGCAACCTTTTCATCTTTTACGAGTCAAAAAAGAGCTTAAAGGGGATTCGTGAGAATATTTTGCGGTATTTACCAAGCATGAATCGATCAGTGCTCACATCTAACACACCTGTTCCTACACAGAGAAACCCAAGCATAAGACCCATTCCACAAGGATACACGATTAATGTTCGAAAGTCAAAAACCTAAAATTCATAGTAAAAAACCCAAAAACTATAGTCAAAAACCCAAAATTTCAAAGAAAGGGCTATAACAAGGTATATGGTAAAACATAATTCACTTTGTTTTAGTTTCAACCATGGTAAAACTCCAAGCAACGCGTACCTTGCGGAATTGAGTGGTCGATTTCCGAAGCTATGGTGGTTCATTTCATTCCAAACCTTCTCCAAGTAAGTACTCTGCCTTTTCCTTTGTGTTTTGAGTTCATTTTAAGTGCAATTTCAACGTTTTCGTTGAGTTTGGGAAGAATTTTTGTTTCAAAAATTTGCCTCGGTCGTCGCAGGTTTTCCCCTCGGGGTCACAACAACTGCAAATTCCAAACGAGCCAAAATCGGGATCGTAGTAGGAAATTGATGTACCCCTACAACGATTTGAGAAATTATGAACTATTATAATTAGACCATCGCAGAACAGCTGCGACGAGCATAGAAAACACAAAAAAAAATCATTTTTACACCATTGTGGCATATGAAAATGGATCAAACGACTTCTAATAAGAGAATGTTTGTGTGTGCAGGGTGCAAAATGGAATTCTCCTGGAAAGAATGCACACATGATGAAGATGATGAGAGAGGGGCAACCGATCCTCAATGCTTGCATGTCCTCCGGAACTGCAGACTACTAAAATTCTTCCTAACGCCACTATTGAGAGCACAATTAGACCTCCTAGAATTCTTAATTCGATCATGGAACCCAAGAGATGGTAAATTCATCATCCGAGGGCAGGAGGTTGAGTTTGACGCCACAGATATATATTTTCTTATTGGTTTATCACGACGAGGCGAGAGACCCCACATGGGTAGTGTGTGAATCATCGGAGAGTCCTTAGACATGCTGATTACACGAGCGTGCCTAGGGGCACAAAAATCACCCACTAGCGGTAAGTTACAGATTCCAACAGTGAATGATCTGTCACTGCGTGTATTGTTGTTGACGATCACGAGGGTAGCTAGTTCTCAGGCTCAACATGAGGCAGCTAAAACACAACTGCGGTTGGCTTTATATTAGCTCAATCCTACTATGTTGGACTGGGCAGAGGTAGTGTCTCTGAACGTGAAGAGGCAGTTGAACAAATGCCAGAGAGGCGAGACGAAGCAGTTTGGGTACGGTTCAATTCTGATACTGCTCATGCTGGAGCGGGTACCCATACTTCAGTTACAGGACATGCGGGTAGGGTGGCCCGAACCACGAGAGACCCGAATAACTCAGTGGGCCTATGTGACACTGCGAGGAGGCAGTGTCCAACCAGTGTCATGGGGTCCTGACTTCATGGAGTGGCTACATTGTCAGTAGGTGGTGGCTGAGGATTGGCCTTACGTAGGGATGGATTTCAGGGAGACCCGGACACACTGCTTCCACCTGGAGAGCAGAGGGAACATTCCCTACATCACAAGGCCTCTCTGGCATGAGAACTCCCTTGGTAGGAGGTCAAATGATAGACTCAGTGCTAGGTCGTTCAATATGGAGAGGGCCAGAACTAGACGAAGGAACATTTGAAGGGACTTCAGGTTCCTTTCTGGTGGGTGGAGGATATTCTTTCGATCAAGTACTTATATGAATGGGAATAGTCCCAGCCATAAAAACTTGAGAGCCAAAAGTGGAAGAGGACTGAGGTTGATCGACCACCATTTGGGTTTGTTGAGAGGGAAAAGGCTCTTTAAGCACAACAGGAGTTCCTGGGGTCCCCTTAAGCAAACGACTAACCTCAGACCGTCTAGGACAGTCTTTAGTGTAGTGATCCTCGTCACAGATGAGACAAGGGTACTTGGGTTTGCGTTTAGTACCATCATTGGCCAGAGGTTTAGGAGGGTCCTGATTCGGTGGATCAGCGTTATTTTTGCCTTTCCCCTTTTTCTTAACTTTCGAAGCTTTATCTGTTGTGATGGACTGGACAGCAATGACTTCGGAGGTTTTACCAGTATTAGATGTGGCTTGAGAAACATTTTCACTAGGAGCAGTAGATTTTTTCTTCGCAGGGGTCGCGAAAGACTTTCGGGAGGATGAAGTAATGGAACCAATAACACCGTCGACGGATGGTGTTGACGGGGCCTTAGTAGTTCCAAGTAGCGGAGCATCAGGCAAGTAATCATACAACGTACCAGATTGGGAATAAACCAAATCGACGTACTGAGCATGCGCGATAGCTTGCTCTTCAATAACACATGCCCCCATGGCAATATCTCGGGCTATTGGACCGACAAACGAGGTAGTAAACTAGTCAGTCAGAAGCTGATCAGGGATCCAGAACTTAATCAAATGACGTCGCCTTCTCCATTCATGAATATGATCAGAGATGTGCGTCACTGTGTCCTGTTTTAGAGAAGTAAGGAGGTGTGTTCCCATTTCATAACGAATCGGCAACTGAAAGTGGGTAAGAAATTCCATCGCAAGCGAATTGAAATCCTGGAAAGTTCCACGAGTAAGTTCAATATACCATTTCGCGGCGGAACTAGTGAGAGTCCATTGGAAAAGATGGAGGTGGATAGAATCGTCAAGCCATGAGTTAGATGAACACCATAGGTGATAAGTCATGACATGTGCTTGAGGGTCCTCTCTAGATTTACCATCAAATTTAGGACAATCACCGAGAATTTTGGTCGGAACTGGTGGCCAATATGGATTATGAAGGATCAGATCATTCGTCAGCTTGGACACATCAGGCAGTTCCAAGGTTGCCAGAAAAGGTAATTGAGGATTAAAGGACATCATAGGCTTCTGATAAGAGTTAGCATTAGGGTTCCATCCAGTTATTGGTTTCCCCCATGGGTTCTTTCCATAAGGATTTTTCCCATAAGGGTTTTGTCCATAAGGATTGTAAGTATAACCTGATGGTTGTCCCAGGTTTTGACTACCAGCAACCCATTTCTTACTAGCTTGACTAACAAGGGCAGCATAGGGCTGCTAAAAATTTTGATAAGGATTGACTTGCGGTTGCTAATAATTTTGATACGGAGCAGCCTGAGGTTTCCCTTGGGGTTGCTGAAGTGCTTGGGGACCGTATTGCGGCTGAGCTCCAAACTACGCCTGAGGCCTAGGTTGCATTTGATAAATAGGTTGGGCTTGAAATCCAATTTGAGTTTGGAAACCAGGTTGAGTTTGGAGTCCAGCTTGAGTCTGGAAACTGGGTGGGGCTTGAGACACAGTTATCATTTGAATGCCTGGTTGATTGAGAGATGGATTGATTTGATCAGACTGATGTCCTTGTTGAAACTGGGGTTGAACCAACTGGCTAGAAGGCTGGCCTTGTTGGTATGGAGGTTGACCTATCTGCCCAGAAGGTTGAACTTGTTGGGAAATAGGTTGACCTTGCTGAAATTGAGGCTGGCCCATTTGACTAGAGGGTTGACCTGGCTGGATAGTAGGTTGGCCTTGCTAGATCTAAGACCGACCTACTTGACCAGAGGGTTGACCTTGCTAGGCAACGGGTTGGCATGGCTGGAATTGAGGCTGACTTGGTTGACCAGAAGGTTGCCCTAAATAAGAAAAAGAGGAACCTGCAAGGGGCGAAGGTTGTACCTGTAAATCCTTGTAGGCCTGAAGGTTTCCCTTGAAAACAGGAAGGTTGCCCTGGTAAAAGTTGGCCACCATGGTAGGCAGTATGAGACCAGGAAACAGATAACGGAACAGACACTTCAACTGTAGGTTTAGGGGGAAGGGACCCAGTATGATAAATATGGGTCCCCTGAGGATCATAATAGTGCAACGGATTATGTGGATAGGACGGTGGTTGGGAGCCTAGAAGGTTATGATTCAGGTTTTGATGAAAAAACATATATTCCTCATATGACCACCCTACCAGAATGGAACTGGAAGAAAGTGGGACATTACCCGTAGGGTTAACGACTCCGGACGCCGAGGATGAAGGACCATCGCTAGAGGGTTCAACAGAAGGCCTAGTAATAGTAGTAACCACCAAGGATGCAATAACAACACTAACAGCGGGAGTTGTAGAGGCCACACAAATAGTGGGTCGTGATGGAACAGATGTGACTGAGATGTCATTGATCTGATGTATGAAAGGCCCTGAAGTCGGGGTGATAGCACAAGACCACATAGAACTCTGATTTAGAGACATGGAACTCATGATGTTTTACAAGGCACGATAGCACAACAGTAATGACACACCGAAAGGAGTGCTAAAAGGGAGACCTTCCGAGGGAAGAGGAATTTCTCCACTTGACACAAGGTTCTCTTCACTGGTAACAGGGCTCATCTCATCCATGTCGGAAGAAGACATTGCCACCGAAGCACCAGGGGGAGTAAATGGGAAGTCTTCTTTTGAAGGTTCCCAAAGAGGATTCCAATTGATATCAAAAGGCTCCCCTCCTAGAGTTCGAGATTCAAGAGGTTGAATACTCGGGATAATAGGAAGGGTACCACCAACAGTCGATACCTCAGAAGAGATGGGGGATGCAGAGTCTTCGTCGCTTGGTAAAGGGGACAGGATCGGTGAGTTGGCTAGGATGGCCTAACCCAAAATTCGAGAAAAAGAGATAATCGAGTAGGGTTGCAACTCTACATGAACCAAGAACATGACCAAGATTAACAGGTAAAATGTGAGGGTGGAAAAATAAATTTTTATGACATAGGAACGAAACTTGACCTTTTCATGTTTAAAGAGTTGAGAAAAAGGAAAAAAGATGACTCTAGTCGCCTTCGAATGTTTAATGAGCCTAAAAGGACAAGTGCTCATATGATCCTTTTACTTTTAAGGAGTCAAAAAGGAATGAAAGTGACTGCTCTAGAGTACTAGACAAGAGGTTTACCAAACAAATCACAAAACTGCATATCCACCTTGGTGATCAAATGAAAGAGAAATGACCAAGGGCTTTCTGTACGACAGTCAATCTTCTTGAATGCTGTGTTCGGTGCATTACGATTCGTAAGGCGGAAAACTTGGCTTCCTATGGATAATAGGATGATAACCTAGTGGGCTCTCCCAATATATACGCGACGGTACATGGAGCACAAATCCATACTAGTACCTATTGGATCACAGAAGGAGGAATCACCCAACCTTAGTGAAAACAATAGTAACTAGGTTTAACGATGTTGGAGCACATCTCTAGCCTAGACCTCTAGATAAGTGTATGTTAGGTTCCAATGCATTTTTAAGTTCATTCAATAGATTTTAAGAGTTAATATTGGATTAAGTTTCGGTTTCTAGGCCCTACCAAATGTATGTCAACAATTTCTAGGATGCAACTACAATGAGTAAAACACCATTCCTTTCGATGAGCAACTACCTAAATGAGGGTAAGGAGTTCATTTCCAAGCGAACACAAACCAAGACAAGAAAATGCAAGAACAGCAGTACATGCAAGCAATCTAATCACTAGGAAACACAATGCATCAATGCACTTATCCTGTAACTACTAATGAAAGATTTGAAATTTGCTTCTAATTTCTCAATTACGAAAAATTCAGTAATGCAAATGCACTTTCACTGCTGTATGAATGCAATATTTTTTATTTTTGGAATTTAATGACAAACAAGAAAATGCAAGCCTAACTGATCCAAACAAATGTAATCTATGTTTGATAGTGTAGAAATCAAATCAATATGAGAAATTGGTTCAATAACCAAACACTACAGACCAATAAAAAATAAGACAAGCAGTAGAACAGCCTCAAACAAATCAATCATATGGTTGTGGACGAATCTTGGACAGACAAGTAACTCAAACAAATGAGTTCTGGATGAAACCTTGAAAATATTTAGGTCACACAGTTTAAAAACACAAGACTCAGATAAATGAAACCAAGGAGAAAATGCCTTAACAAGATACAGTCAAAACAAGTGTGATAAGAGACAAGAGACAGCAGGGGACAAGCAGTACTGGCTGACCCAGGGAGTAAGGCTATGAAAAACAACCTGACAGGAATCGTCACAAGGGTTGAACTAGCAACCTGAGACAAAAGTCAAATCGTTGCAAGAACAAAGCTAGCAACTGAGCGACGTCATCGCAAGAGTACACATGTCTTCGGCGACGGTCCGATTTCAGGAATCGTCAATTCAGAGGAAAAACAAAGCAACAACACCTGAAAGACACCAGACTTATCTCTCAAACAGTGAGAGGGACTACCAAATTGACTCAAGTAACCCAGAACACTAATGGCTTAGGCCCAAAACCAAGAGACACTATGGAATTGAATCAAAATCAAATCAAGAGCAAAACAAGAGACAAGACACAAAGGACCCCCTAGCGGAGTCGCAAACTTGTGATGTAGGTAATGTTCCCTTTACAGACAAAGGCAACCCCTCTAGCCTTAGAGTGGGTCTAGTCACAATAAGACAAAACAACAGCTAATTTCCTTAAACAATCATTTTTAAAGAGCCTGCCTCAAACCGGTGTTCGATGGAGCTTTCGTTGCACTGCTTCAGCTATTGTTTCCTTTTCCTCGATGAGCGATTCACCTGAAACAACACAAGAGAAAAATAGAACACATAATAGAGCACAACAATGAACTATTCACTTACAAAGTCAAGGAACCATAAGCTATTAAATATATTTTACACATGACATAGGAAATCACCATTGATTGTATTAAAATGAGCAAAAGCAAAGCTTACAAGCAAGCCTTGACATCGCAAGCTTCCTCAAAGGGTCCAGTCAGTATGTATCTTCAAGCACTCACTCTCAAAAAGGTCCCCCAAAGGGTTGATAACTCTCTCTCTCACTCAAAATCACTAGTACAAGGCTAAGGCAATCCACAACCAATTGCTAGACTATCAATAATTCACACTACAAACTATCAATCTCACACCAAAACTAGCTAATTTGCTCAATACCAAAAACTAGCTGATCATAGCAATGGGGAATGCTTTTATAAGAGGAGGAGCCTCCATAAATGAGGGAGAGGGAGCTTATCCCCAAGGGAGGTTTCTCAAAAGGCAGAACCACCATCCTAGAGGAGGAAAGGCAAACTTCCTTGACCCAACAACCAGTTCCAGAACCACCCAAAAGCATTATGTTTGAACTAATTCAACATATATGGGTTGTTGTGATTCAAACACTAGGACTCAGAGACGACGTTGTGGGAAAACAGTGTATTAAGAGCTATCATCGCAAGAAGGATATTGAGGACTTGCGATGAGCCCTAAATTCTAACCATTGTAGACAATAGATGTACCCCTGTGATGATGTTGTGACGCTCTAGTTCATTACAGGAAACTGTCGCAGGCCGAACAAGGTTTACTTCTGACGATCTTGGAACATGGGTAAAAGGGGTCAATATTCAGGATTAAAGAGCATTTGTTAATCTTCTTGAATGATTGGGAAGATGTGGACACATTTGTTTGAGGTATGACACAGAGAAGATGTCACTCAGGGACTAACTTTATCCAAGATAAGGGGATACGGGGCCAGTGACAGATTACTGTGTAACATCATGGGACACAAATTCCAAGATTAATGTTGGGAAAACACTATAGTGGGAAACGATTTTGGTTTATTTATGGTGATGGAAATTGGCAAAGGAGTTGACAAAGGAAAGGAGGCAATAATTGACATTTTAATTATGAAAAGAAAGGAAAATAGGAGAAGAGGAAGATGAAGAGACACAAATATGAATGCAAGGGAAATTAGAGGAGAAATGAAAGAAAAAAGGAGACATCAATGATAAAAAGGAATCATAAATAGTTCATAGCTTTTGTCAATTTTGGTTTGGATCAGTTTTGAGGGAGAGAAAGAGCTCCAAGAGGAGAAAGAAAGCAAGCAAAGACACGAAAAGGAAATCAAAGGAAAGAAAATGGCAAGCAAAGGAAAGTGAAGGAAGGCAAGGAAAAGGTTGGATTAGTAACTTCAACATGAGGATTTTGCAGGTAAAAAATTGCATGTGTGATTTCTTAGTTGAGGTGTGAATGCATGTTACATGTATTTGTTTATTTGGTTCATTTGTTTTCATTGGCGTGGGTTTTTCCTTGTTTTACAGTGGTTTCATCCTTTCCTTGCCATTTCTTGTATAATCATGGTGTGATGGGATTCATTCTTGGTTGAGATTTGGATTTCTTGAACGTTTTGGAATCAAGTGAGGTGGTCTCAGAAAAATTCCCAAGAGTTGGGGGTGGAGATGGTTTTCTTTGGGACTCCCTCGAGAGGTCGCTGGAGACAAGAAAATTCCTCAGGGTATGGTGAAGGAATTTTGAGGCATCAAAGCTTGGTTTGTTTTTGTGATCTCTAGACTGTTTTAGGTGAGATCATGGTAGATTGAGGGTGGAGGTGGTTTAACCTCTGGATGCCCTATTTAATTTTGTCTTGGTTTATCCCAAGAGATCTCACATTCATGTTTGGAATATGGCACAGGGGGTGATTGGCTTAAATAAAGATTTGGTTCAGCCCAGTCTATGGTCAGGTGGTACATGGAAGTCCCTAAATTGGTTGGTTTTTCATATGTTAAGAAGATTTATTTTTCCTATTGTTATCTATGAGAAATTGTACTTTTTATTATGTTGATTTGATGGATGATTTTTCATGGTTAATATTTTGGTCATATGTTGGTTATAAGCATGGTTTTATGATGTGTTCTAGCTATGGTTCGTGTTCATGATTTGATAAGTATTTGAATGTTTGATGAATGCATGGGCTAACAAGTGTTGTTGCAACTACTTGATAGGGAATTAGACCTTCTTTATGATATTCAAGTGAAGTTCAGAGATTTAAGATCGTATATGAATTCATGGCCTGTAACTTACATGTTTTCCATATGTTTGACGAAATGTCTATGTGTACAAGGCAGTATAGGTCAAGTTCGGTCTTCAAGTTTGAATGTTTGGCATTGTTATCACCTTAACCATGATTCTGGAATGTTACAGACAATTTTGGAAATTGGTTTGGAGGCTAGCCTAGAAACGTGGCTTAGATATTGGAACCACAAACAGTGAATGAAGATTTTTAGGTCATAATTGCATAGAAGCAAGCTTATGAGTGCGGTTATAGTCTCATAACCACATGCAGGGTGTGTCAAGGGTGTGGTTATGGAGTTAGGTGAGAGAGAAAAGGGTTCCAACTCAGGTATTGACCACCTGGGGTGGTTTGTTTCCTCCTAAGTGATATGTGGTCTCTAAGGGGTGCCAGGTTGTGGGCCAATTGCAGGCCCCACTTCCATAACTGGAACTTGGAGGTTAGGTCATGTCATAGTAGCACTAAGCTTCACATTTACCCTGGGGATCTTGTAAAAGAGAGTAAATGTTGGGATGGGTTGTTACAAATTGATATTAGAGATTCCAAGTTCAAATACTGAGACTAGATGAAATAGAGATGATTGTTATGCATGCATGTCAGTTGTATGCATGCATTGTAGTGGTTATGGTTGTCATGTATGTAGTTAGTGTTACAATTTGATTTATCATGCATGATGTTGATATATTTATAGGTTGATGTCACTATAATATGTGTGTGTGTGTGTGTAGATACACACACACATGTATATCGTGCTAATCTGGATTGATTTGTGTAGAAGAGATAACCTGCCCTGAACTTCATTAAGGTATGTTTGGTCATGTTTCTATTTCGTTTATCTAACATGGTATGTTTGTAGAAAGAAGAATATTAGAGACGATGAGAAAAATGGTGGATTACAATTCACATGACTCCCCTTACAGATCAGCTGAGAAACAAGGAGATGAGTACTCTCCTAATATATAAGATACACTGAGAAGTCTAAAGGAAGAAATAAAAAGTTGCACAACAGATAATGACAGGATAATTGAGTCATAGGAAAGGCTTGCCAGAGCTTAGGAAAAGCAAGCCGAGGTTAATGTAGTGATCCTTCAGAGCTTATCATATTTGCAAAAACAGGGACAACCACAAATCATTCATGGACAAGAGGAAAGGACTAATGGGGCATATAGAAACATGTATCAATCAAGATACAGGTTGGATAGGGATGGCACAATCATAGGTGGCATATGGTTGGATACACCTGAAAGGAGAGGTAGTGCTTATGGGTTCTATTCTGGTTCTGGTTCAAAGAGACATTATTGTCATCACCATTATCATCTATAGGAGGAGTGAGAAGTCGTACTTGATAGATAAGTCCAATAAAGCAAATCCTCCTACATTTGATGGAGAGATGAAGAAACTAGAAGATGCAGATACACGAATGCTTGGGATGAAGAAGTTATTCAAATTGCATGATTATACAAAGAATGTGAAAGCTAGGATAAATATTTTCAATCTCAAATGAAAATCCTATATTTGGTGGGAAGATGTGAAGCATTTCAAAGGCATCAAGGTAGAAGCATTGAGTTGGCATGAGTTTAAAATATCCTTAAAGTACATGTCCGAGAGATACTATGATGGAAATGCTAAGGAGTTCTATGAGATAAAGATGGGTTCTATAACAGATGAAGAGTGCTTGACTAAGTTTCTGAAGTTGTTGAGGTATGTGTCATATCTTAAGAATGAGAAGAAGAAGGTTCAAAGGTTCATCAATGGACTGTTGTTAACATTTGTTGGGCGTGGCCCAACTTGGTCCAAGTTTTGGGTAAAAGACCCCATGGAAGGAGGAGAAGATCGCACAGAGATATATTCATCGTGCAGACTTTTACGGCTTTAGGCATGGGACAAAGCCCTTATTTTATAATGGGTATCGGGTAGTAGTCCTTGTTTTATGGATCCATGGTATGTGGACCATGGTTTTTGTATAGATGAATTGTATAAAAGGATATGTAATACTTTGTAAAGGATAATCTAATCTCAATAATAGAAGCATAAGTGAATCTTTGTTTTCATGTCTGTAGTCTATAGTTTTAGAGAAGGCTCTGCAATTGAGTGTGCGGAGAACTTGAAGAGTCTACAGCTGAGTTCACAGACCACCTGTAGCTAGGTGCATAGGTTAGAGAAGTGAATGTAATTGAATATTTGTTAATAAAGAAGAAGTTTTGGCGAAGTGTTGTATCTCTATACATGTTATTTGTCTACTGTTATGTATTTGATTATGTATGCTTTTCACTAAATTATTCGAAGACCTATAAGATATACAGTTATGTGTTAGAGTTTATGCATTTCTATAAATTAATCATCTGCATGAAGTTCTTATGCATGTGAAGTTATAATATTGATATACAGTAGAAGTAAATACACAATGCCACTTCGCGGATATCCCTTCGGTTGTGGAAACCTGGTTCTGCAACCTCCCATAACTGCTTTGGGTGAGACTGCGACTTGCTTGATGGTCGTTGCCAAAAGGGCCAGTAGTTAAGGGTTTTTTTGGTGCACAACACAATATGAACCTGGGTCAGGCCCCCTCAAACCAAAAAAAAGTTCTATTGTTGGGACTGGGATCTTCCTAAGGGATATGTTTTTGGGTTCATTAAAGAAAGAACTCCAGGAGTGGGTTGAACAAAAGAAAGAGAATTTGCAGAAAAAGAGAACAGAAACTCTAGGTTATCGACTAAAGATTGGTTGCAGAGATATATCTTTGAATATCAATATGAGATTTTATTTGGTTCGTTCCACATTGAATTACTTGAGTGGATATCTAGGTTGGCCGAGCATAAGTACTATTTCAAAGGTGACGAACCTAAGGAGTGGAATCCTAATTTGATATAGCGACTCAAGAGAATCAATAATAGTATCTCAAGGGTTGTTGATTTTTGGATTGATAACGTTTTGGGAGGATTTATCACTAAGTTCACAATCGATGAGATCGTGTCCTATAGTGAAGTTGTATGAAGATTCTTCAAAGGACCACGAGGTAAGTTATTAAATTCTCTAAATCTTTGGATTAGGATGTTATTATGTGAAAAGGGGATTCTTTGGATGCAGTCAGATCGATGTTTGGACAAAGAAGAACTAAGTCGGAACCAAGAGCCACAGGAAGTGGAAAGAGATATAGAATAGAGATGAAGAACTATATTGAGACTGATTATCACCCTTTTTTAGGATCTGAGAGCGAAGAAGGAAAAAGTAACCCTACAACCAAGTGATATTCCCCCACCCATCTTGAAGGTGTGTCAAAGTCAGGAGCTAAGCAGAATCAGGGCATCTTTGGGATCCCCAATACATCCACCCCCCTCACACCCCATCCCCATCCTCATACTTCACCTCCACCTTCACCACCATCTAACCCATCGAGAAGAAGAAGAATGGTTGATGACATTAAGTTGCATGTCTTTAAAGGACTGGGATCAGAGGACTCTAAACAAATTTGGTTCTTATTTGATGCAGTATGGACACCGAGACAGATTAATAATGATGATGTGAAGAAGGCATAGCTCATCACATTGTTACAGGAGAGAGCGTTGACATGGTATATGAAATACTCTGCGAGTAAGATAAATTCTACATTTAATGAAATTAAGCAAGCATTGGTAGCAGAGTTTAAGAAGCCAAAATTAGAATCGCAATGTATTACGATGCTAAAAGAAATCAAACAAGCAATGACTGAATCTGTGTGGGAATTGGATCAGAGATTCAAGGTGTTGATGGGTCAAGTGAGCTCTAATATACCCCCACAGCAACATAAAGAATGGTTTATAGCCGCACTATTGCCACATATTAGGTTGCCATTGACACAACAGAAGATCGCGACTCAGACTGAAGCACTAGAGATTGTGATGAAGTTAGAAGATTTGCTGGTTGGGGATACTCATAAAGGAGTACAACAGATACAGAGTTAGCTAGCTAATTTGACCTTGAATTTGCAAGACCTTAAGAAAGAAAAATATGTCAGATTGGATGTATGGTGTACAAAATGCAAGGTAGAGGGTCACTATAAGGACCAATGCCCCATGTTCAGAGATTATATTGCAAGTGGAGTGCCTAATCCAATAAATCTAGGTTTGTGGTGTGATATTTGTAGAATGTGAGGTCAACATTGCTCTGAGGACTGTTACCTATTACAAAAGTTTATACAGACCCTGAAGCAGTTATTTTGTAACTTATGTAGATCAGTAGGCAATGATGATAAAAATTGTCGAAGTTATGACTTATATTGATGGAGCTCACTTCAGATAGTTATAGACTGTGAGTTGAAGGAAATACACATGAAGAGAAAAGCCAACACGCTGGTTGAGGAGTATTTCAAGGATGAGGAGGATGTGTTGGTCGAGGACGTGGCCATATTATCTATTACAACTGTGGACCGGCTGGACAGTTCGTGAGAGACTGTCAGAACCCGATGACAACCTACAATTATTGTAAGTATTTTGATCATGTAATAGAAGAATGTCATGTCCTTATTGCAAAGATGTAGGAGAAAAGAAATCAGCAGCCTGCAACAAATGTCCAAATGATGACCACTAAGCCAAGAGAATATCAACTGCGCATCGACATTATAACAAGAAATGGAACTGCAACCAGGAATGATAAGGCTAATGAGAAAAAGGAAATTTAAGTCACATGGGTGAGGAAAACTATTGAAAAAGCTCCTGAATTTGATATCCTGAAGGAAAATCAAGTATTCATGGAAGCAAAGCGAATTTTTATGGATGATGGGGCCTCAAAATCTACTTCGAAGCCAAATCAGAAGGATAGTCACGAGATAATACCAGTTGTGACACAAGAGGTGGATTTGAATATCTTGAAGTCTTTTCTACAAATTTTCATAAAGTCGTTGAGGAACCAAAAGGCCTTAGAGGGGTTGGAGGAACTAATAGATTATTATGCTTCTAAGGAATTACTGCAAAGCGAGATGCACACAGTGAATAATCTGTATAGAAATAAGAAAAGAACGGGAAAATAAATGAGTCTTACAACATAGATTAGAGAGTATGATATGGACGAGGTAATCTTGGATCTGGGATCTGATGCCAATGTCTTACCAAGGCAAACTTATGAATTGATGGGTAAGCCAAACCTACAATGATCTACTATTCATCTGAAGATGGAAAATTGACAAAATATCTTACCCCTAGAAAGGTTATCTAATGTCAGAGTGGACATCAATGCAGTGCACACTTCCATTGACTTCGAAGTAATTAAGATTGTGGGTGATAGTAATCCTTACCCCGCACTGCTTGGATTAGATTGGGCATTTGCTAATATGGGTATAATTAATATGAAGAAAAGGAAAATGATATTCAAAAGCAATAATATGAGGGTTATTGTTCCATTAGATCCATCAGAAGGGGCGTGGTACACAGAGCTTGTCAAAGAAGAATATAGCGCAGATGATGTTGATAATATCTATCAGATCACAATGAAGGAAGAAGAGTGGATCAATCCTACTGCAGATGGAAATATAACTTGGGGGAAAGATAGTTCCTACACTTTAGATTCAAAAGAGGAATTGGAGAGCTGGCATAACAGATTGCATGAAGTGTCAACCAGGTGATGTGAAAGAATCACCAAGGTAGCACGTTGTATGATAGCCGAGGTATGTGATTTATCTGTATATGAAGGATTGGGTGATATAAATATTTTCTTTAGATATTATGGGAGACGGGTACCAGAAGGTCAGATATTGTTAGCTTTGGATCAGGCCTCAAGAGCTACTCCTTCCAGATGATGGGTTGCTCATAAGAAAAATATCAGAGATTGGCAAAAATGTAGAAGAATGATGTGGGTAAGATTTCGTCAATTAGAGACGCAGATTGTAGATAAGTATGATGGTAAAACTGATCCAAGGGATCATATACAACTCTGTATGGTGGCTTGGGAGGACATTCTATGAGAGGAATGGATGCATGGCTTTATACACACACTAGAGACAATTCCTCAGAATTGGTATTTGGAAACTGAACTTCGACATGACACTGCTCGCTGGGCAGAAATGGTAGATGGATTTGTGAAGACGTTCAGATTTGAAGATTATTGTCCACATATAGATGTAGCTCTAAATATAGTTAAGAAGAAGATTTTTGAAAATGAATTTTCGGTTATCTAGCAACCTAATTGGGCCGCGTAGATCTGAAATGTGATAGAATGTTATAACCTTAATGCAGAAGAGGATGAAGATCCTTGCAACATTGATATCAAAGAGTCAGAAGGAAATCACAAAGTGAATGGACCTGAGATAGAGATGCTAGATATAACACAACCACTGAAAATGAAGAAAGTAAATATAGGGACAGAAGTTGAACCGAAGTATGCGACCATAGGAGATTACTGGGACAAATACACTGTTAGCAAGATAACAGATTTGTTGCATGAATACTAAGAGTTGTTTCCCTCTAAATTTTCAGATATGAAAGGCATCCTAGGGGATTTAGGAGTTATGAGGATTCCTCTAAAGCCTGATGTGAAGCTTGTTAAGTAGAGGCCTTATAGATTGAACCCAAAGTATAAGGAAAAGGTAAAATAAGAATTGGACAAAATGTTAGCAACGGGGATAATTGAACCCGTCGAAGAGCCTAAATGGGTAAGTCCCATTGTAGTTCAAGAAAAGAAGGCGAAAGGGGAAACTAGAATCTATGTGGACTTGAGGAAGTTGAATGATGCATGCTTGCATGATCCTTTTCCTACCCTATTTATAGACAAAGTGTTGGATAATGTAGGAGGAAAAGAGGTTTACTCTTTTACAAATGGCTTCTCAGGGTACCACTAGATCAGAATTGCACCAGAAGACAGACATAAGACAACATTTTCCACAGAATGGGGGTCCTATTAGTACATAGTGATGTTGTTTGGGTTGAAGAATGTGCCTGCCATTTCTTCTAGAGTTGTAATTGCAGCTTTCAAAGAGTACATACACAAATTTCAGGAAGTGTACTTTGATGATTGGACAATGTTTGGACTCTTAAAGAAGCATGTGGTGAGATTAAGATTGATGTTGGATACATGTAGGCAGTATCAAATATCGTTGAACTTGAATAAGTGCATATTTTTTGCGCCATTTGGAATATTTTTGGGGCATGTGGTTTGTAAACAGGGATTAATGGTGGATCCAATGAAGATCATAGTCATTGTGAACCTGCCAATGCTGAAAACTGTAAGGCAACTACGTACTACGCTAGGACACACAAGTTACTACAAGAAGTTTATTAAAGGGTATGCGTAGATAACTGCACAGATGGAGAAGTTGCTGAAGAAGGATGCGACCTTCTATTGGGATGAGGAATGCCATAATAGCTTGGATGCGCTAAAAGAAAAGATGGTAACTGTGTCAATTCTAGTTTTCCCAGATTGGAAGAAAAGGTTTCATGTGCATGTTGATGCATCTTGCATAGCATTGGGTAAAATATTAGTTCATCCAGGAGCAGGGGATATTGATCATCCCATAGAATTTGCAAGTAGGAAGCTTTCTAAGGTAGAAAATAATTACAGCATGACAGAAATGGAGAAGTTAGCTATGGTGTATGCACTACAGAAGTTTAGACATTACTTGTTGGGAGGAAACTTCAAGATGTTCACAGATCATTTTGTGCTGAATTACTTTGTGAATAAAACTATTTTAGGAGGGAAGATCTGTCGATGGTTGTTATTATTCCAAGAATATGACTTCGAAGTTATAATGAAGTCAGGAAGATTGAATGTTGGGCCAAATCATCTACCAGGATAGAGAGAGGAGAAGGACCTACAAGTCCTGAGGATAACCTGACTATGCATAGTTTTTTGGAATTAAATTTGTAGATGATCACTTCGTGGATATTATTCAGTTTTTGTACACAGGAATGGTGCTTGTGAAGTACACTACAAAGCAAAAGAAGGAACTCGTGGTTCAAGAAGTTGATTTCTCGCTGATTGCGGGACACTTGTATAAAATGGGACAGGATGAAGTACTGCATACCCTGAACATGAAAGACATAACATTTTGATAGAAACTCATGGAGGAGTCACAGGGTGGCATTATGCAGGAAAAGCCACTGCGCAGAAGATTCTGAGAGCTGGAATATGGTGGCCTACAATACATAAGGATGTGAAGGACTATTTCTAAGTATATGATGTATGCCAAAGGACAAGAAATCCATCCAGAAGAGATGAGCTACCCCTACTATCACAGGTGACTTTGTAGGCTTTTGAAAAATGGGAAATTGACTTTGTTGGATTGTTCAGTCCACTAGGGAAAAAGACTCGTGCAAGATATATCATCACCGCGACCGATTATTTGACAAGATGGGTCGAGGCAAAGCCAGTGAAGGATTGTAGTGTAGGAACCATTGTGAATTTCATATTCGAATATATATTGTCCATATTTGGTTGTCAAAAGATCTTGATAAGCGATGAAGTGACACATTTTTTTAATAAGACAATTGAAGCACTAACTGAGGAATTTATGGTTTACCATCAGAAGAGCACTCCCTATCATCCTTAGGAAAATGGGTCAATGGAAGTTTTCAATAAGATTTTGGAGAATGCATTGACCAAGGTGTGCAATGTAAACAGAGATAATTGGGACTTGAGGATTCCAGCAGTGTTATGGGCATATAGAACGAAATGAAAGAAATTAACATGATAGACACCTTTCAGGTTGGTATATGGACAAGAAGCAGTCATGCCTATGGAATACATTGTGCCAAGCCTGAGAATTGCAGCTGTCACAGATATGGCAGACCCCGACATGATGAAGGAATGAATGTCGCAGATAATAGCTTTAGAAAAAGACATATTCATAGCAGAATTCCATCAGCAGGTGTAGAAAGAAAGGGAGAAAGCATGGCATGATAGGCATATCAAGAAGAAGATATTTCGAGAGGGGGATCTTGTATTATTAAATGATAGTGAGTTCGAAAAGTTCCAGGGAAATTAAAGACACATTGGTTGGGGCCATATATCATCAAGAACATTATAAATGGTGGTGTTGTTTAGCTCGTGAAGTTAAATGGTCATATGATTCTAAGACGAGTGAATGGTAATATGTTGAAGATATGCAGGGACAATTATGTTCCTAGATTGTCGCATTAAAAAAATGAAGGGGAGGAAGTCTTAGTGCCACCTGTAGTTGAAAGTGGGCATTGGACTTTAAACTACTTTGCAGGAAGGGAATTTGCCGAAGGAAGATGAATGTGTGATACTCAGGAGTATGAGGAAGTTCGAGGGAGCTACAACGAAGAAGGGGTGACTGCGCAAAAAGGAACTCTAATGAAGTTAGTTGGAAATATGACTGTTGGAAGGAAAAAGGGCACCGTTAAAAAGAAATTATTGTTGAAGGGTGCGAGAGAAAATCATTTATGAAGCACAACTAGATGTATCTAGCCCATACTTGCATTAATGAACCAAATCTTGAGCCAATCGTGAGTCTGGGAATTCCAAATTGTTATAAAAACTGCATCATGCGCCACATTTGACACTTTGTTGCCTAAGAGAGAACATAAAGTGCGCCTAAGTGAAGAAGATCTATTGCATGTCTAAGAGGAGCTGGGAAGAGTTGGTCAGAATATTTAAGAAGAAAGGGCTAGCTAGTATCATGGAGTCACAAGAAGGAAAGTTCGTAGGAGAAAATGTACCTATGTCCCCGACGCAATTAAGGTCGCTAAGGAAGGTGCATGTATAGTTGCAGTCACATCCAAAAAAGATGAAGGAGAAGAGACCATTTAAGGTCCCTGCAGCATAATTGAGAATGTCACCACGGAAGAAGATGCAGAAAGAAGTGCGGGCGAAGAATGCAGAGGATAAGGGAAAAAAGCCTATGCAGAAAGGAAAGAAACCAGTACAGCATGAGGGACCTCAGAAGGTCCATGATAGTTAGGAAGAAGCCAAGTTACACAGGAAGGAGACAAAGGATGTGGAGACTCCCTATGTGCTCCCAGCATACATGCCACTGAGAAAGTCGTGTGCAAAGCTGGTTAAGGAGCCAAAAGAAGGGGAAGTTGCTACGTATATGGTGTTGTTGCTAGAAGAGGTGCCTTTTTAAGGAGAATTGTTGGGGAAGATTCCCAAACTCAAAATGGAATACTAGGATTTCAACGAAAAAAGAAAATATCTGCAATTTGAGCCTAATAGGTACTTGAAGAAACTATACTACCCAGAGAGAGGAGTTACAATATTGGAGCCGCAACAATGGGTTGTGGAGTGGGGAGACCAGGAATTTCGAACATGATGAATGTGCCACACTTTGGTTGAAGCCCATTCAATACAAATTACGTGCGATAGCTCCTTGCACTGGTGCATGATGATTATATTGGGCTAGGGATGAGGATCCCGATTGGTGAGATGCTCATCAGAAGAATAAAAATGAAGTCACATCAAGGGAAGGTCCCTACAGATGAATTTGTGGGTAAAAAAAAATATAAGAAGATCGCCCAAATGATGAAGGAAAATTTTGGATTGGTGAAGAAATCCCTCGGATACGAGATAAACTCTATCGAGGATCAGGGTGTGCGTTTCGCTGAACATATCTTAGCAGGGAAGATCATGAGGAAGTGTAGGGCCAATGAGGTGCCTACAAAAGTGATATCATTGGCAAAGCAGTGCGTAGAAGGAGTCCAGCTCAACTAGGCTTCTTATTTATGTAAGGAGTTTTTGACGGATTGAAGGGAGGCACAGGAAAAGGCAATGCTTGGTTGTTAATTCTTATTGCGCTTATTGCATGAATGGAGTCGGAAGATTGTCAATTTCTGATTGTGGAGGTAGATGTGTGTGAAGCAACGAGGTATGCTTTTCTATGGTTTATGATGGAGCTGACCCACACAATAAAGACTCGCATATTCTTCATGTTGATGTCGAGGGATTTTCATATGGTGGTGAATTAGTATCCCAGATTGTCACCGAGCCTGTACAAACAATATTGTCATATAGCGGAGTTTAAGGTAGACTTTCACAGGGCATATGTGAAAGAGAAGAAGGACCCAACAAAGACATGACATCCATTTCCATACCTAGCAATGGAATATGATCTCCTCGCAGTAGTGTAGGATTGATCTGAGGAATGGATGACTCCACTTAGTGGAGTGGTTGGAGGAGATGGAACAAAGAAAGGTACCTCGCAGGGTGCGGGTACAAGTAAGAAACATGTTTTTGAAGAGACAGAAGAAATAGAAGGAATAGGGCAGGAACACAAGAACATCACAAAAATGTGGAGGTATCTAAATATTTTCCCTTTGTGATAAAAAAATCGACCAAGAAAGAAGCAAAAGGCAGACAAGAGTAAGGGCGTAGTGTCGCTTTTCCTCAATGATGGGGAAATTGATCAGATAGCAAAGAAAATCTTGGAAATTACCACAAAGACTTGGGAAAGATTGATGATCGCTCCAAAGTGATCTTGGATGAGATACAATAGGGAATCACGGAGCTGAAGGCATTGCCACAAGCAGTGAAGAAACCAGAGAAGGTAACCCTGCCATTGCAGTAAGAATAGAGTCTGGAAATGAGTTTTGGAATGAGAATGTTACATGTGCCAGCTGGGGCACTGAATTTTGAATAATCAACTGATAAAGAGTGAGCCAAGGCATGGCACAGTGTTTAGATGAATTTTGTTGTGCTACCTCTCTAGGTGCTGCATGAATTTTATTAAGGAATCACTGCAGAGATGTAGGAAAGAGAGTAGTGTATGTCGTTGTTCAAATAAAACACGGAGTTAAAGAAAGAAACAATGAAAAAGGAGTTGAAGCAAGTGGCCAAGGAAAGGGAGGAAGCAAGGCAGCAATGGGAACAATTGGAGAAGGCCATTGTCAAGATTTGCAGCACAGTCAACATGGTCCCTGAGGATGAGGCACCAGCAGAAAAGGTCGCAAAGCTCACCCTCGTGATCAAGGACTCGAATAATGTTATGGCCAAGTTAAAATTTGACTACGAGGTGTAGACATTAGAGCTGTAAATAAGGTTGCAGCCAAGTACACTAGAGGTTCAGGAGTAGAGAGAAAGGGACCTCAGTGCAACACTGAAAGGCATATCTGAGACGGTGGCAGATTGTGGGATGTTTCTCGATGACACGATGCATATTTGGACCTCACTACAAGAGGATCCAAATGTCATGAAGATTGAGGAGGAACTGTAGACCAAGCGAAAGCGGCACAACGAGATCCTGGCCGTTGTGAAGACCTTAGCATTCTTACAGTGGTTTGCCGACATTTATGAAGGGAAGAAACTCTAGGTGAAAATGGATCATCTATAGAGGAAAGCATAGATCCTACAGGAGAGGACTCAACCATGGAAGGAGGAAGCCCTGTAACTTTTGCAGGTAGTAGATGAACGATTGAAGGAATTGAAAAAAAGGAAAGTGGAGCTACTGCAGAAGACTACTAGCCCTACTATAGAAACTTTCCTGAAGGAGGTGCAACAGGAAGAAAAGTTGATGGAAGAAACACTGTAGAAGTACAATGCAGTATACAATGACATAACAACAAAAATCAAGGGCGTCGAAGCTGAGTGACTGTGGGTGAGTCACGAGCGAGTGTTGGGGGTTGTTGGGCATGGCCCAACTTGGTCCAAGTTTTGAGTAAAATACCCCTGGAAGAAGGAGGGGACCACACAGAGTTGGCGAAGATATGCGCAGACTTTTAGGGCTTTGGGGATGGGACAAAGCCCTTATTTTGTAACGAGTCTCGGGTAGTAGCCCTTGTTTTATGGAACCATGGTATGTGAACCATGGTTTTTGTATAGATGAATTGTATAAAATGATATGTAATACTTTGTAAATGATAATATAATATCAATAATAGAAGCATAATTGACTCTCTATTTTCGCGTTTGTAGTCTGTAGTTTTGGAGAAGGCTCCGTAGCTGAGTGTGCAGAGACCTTGAAGAGTCTGCAACTGAGTGTGCAGACCACTTGCAACTGGGTGTGTAGGTCAGAGAAGTGAATGTAATTGAAGATTGGTTAATAAAGAATAATTTTTGGCGAAGTGTTTTATCTTTGTACATGTTATTTGTCTACTATTATGTATCTGATTATGTATGTTTTTCACTGAATTATGTGAATACCTGTAAGATATATTGTTATGTTTTTTTGTAAATTAATCATTTGCGTGAAGTTCTTATGCATGAAAAGTTATAATATTGATATACAGTGGAAGTAAATACGTGAAGCCACTTTGACATCCCTTCGGTTGTGGAAACCTGGTTCTGCAACCTCCCATAACTGCTTCAAGTGAGATTGTGACCTGCTTGCGGGTCATTGCCAAAAGGGTCAGTAGTTGAGTGTTTTGTTGGTGTGCAACAGAATCTAAACCTAGGTCAAGCCCCCTCAAACCAACGACATTCAAGGATCGAATTGTGTATGAGGAGCCTCGGTCATTGCAGGAATTCATCGGGAAATTGAAGCATTATTATGAGTAGTCGAAGCATAAGTCTGAGCCTAAGCGTGATTGGAAAGGGAATGAGAAGGATAAAGGAAAGTGGCCTCAGAAGCGGGAAATACCTCAAGATGTAGGTGAGAAGGAAAATGTGGCTCCTTACAAGAAGTTCAGTGTAGATAAGAAGGGACATGGATCTTAGCCTAGAGAGAATTAGAATAAAGGTAGTGGCAGCGAACCATTGCAGTGTTGGATTTGTGGAATCATCGTAAGAAGGATTATCCATTGTACCAAGGTGGTATACCTCAGATCTACAATGCGTAGGCAGTGCATACAATTAGGGATGTTAGTCATAACATTCCTCGGATCTATGAAACACTTGATAACAGGCATGTAGATCATCAGGCATCCATTATTGATATGGAAGGTAAGCTTTGTGATCGAGTTATTTCCATTTTGATTGATCCTGGATCTAATTATAGTTATGTTAGACCTGACCTAGTGGATAAGTGTGGCTTGAATAAAGAAGTGCATGCAGAGTCTTGGTTAGTGCCATTGGCTACAAGGACCAAGAAAAGAGTTCATCAATGGGTGAGAGCTTATGCATTTGAGCTTAATGGTATGCCTACATCAACACATATAAATGTGTGTCCATTGGGTTCATATAATATGCTTTTTGGTATGGATTGGTTGTTTATCCATAACACCAAGGTAGACTGTAATGAGAAGGCTATTGCATGCCTGGATGATGACGGAGAAAAGAGAATCTTGCAGGGAAAGAAGAAGCTTGCATCAATGAGAATGGTTACAACTATGTATGAAAAGTGCAGTTGTAGGAAAGGGTGTGTATTATTTGCAGTGCATGTTTCCAGTGACAAGGGGAAGGATGTTGAGGATGACGAAGTCTTGAATAGGTATCCTATTTTGTAGTAGTTTCAGAATGTGCTTCCTGTAGAGATTTTAGAGTTACCATGTCATAAACAAGTGGATTATGTATTGAGTTGTTACCAGGAAAAACACCAACATCAAAGGCACCTTACAGGATAAGCACTCTAGAGTTGGTGGAATTGAAGTTGAAAATTAAATAAATTCTTGATAAGGGACACATAAGGCCAAGTGTGTCACCTTGGGGTGCACCAGTGTTGGTTGTAAAGAAGAAGGATGGTACTCTCAGTTTATGTATTGATTACAGGAAGTTGAACAAGGTTACTATCAAGAACGTGTATCCTCTGACTTAGATTGATGATTTTTTCAATCAACTAAAGGGAGAAACAATGTTTTCAAATATTGATTTGAGGTCAAGATATCATCAGGAGCGCATCAAAGAAGAAGACATCTACATGACCACATTCTGTGCAAGGTATGGGAATTATGAGTTTGTGGCGGTTATTTTTGGTCTTACTAATCCTCCAACCAATTTCATGTGTTTGATAAACAATGTATTGCGTCCTTATCTAGACAAGCTTGTGATAATGTTCATTGATGACATATTGATGTATTCTAAAAATGAGGAAGAGCATGCAAAACACCTGGTAGTAGTATTGAGATTGTTGAGAGAACATCAATTGTATGCCAAGATTAGAAAGTGTAGTTTCTTTCAGACCGAAGTTCATTACTTGGGGCATGTTGTTTCCAACGAAGGTATAATAGTGGACCTGGGAAATATTAGAGTTATCATGGAGTGGATAGATCCTAGGAATGTGGATGAGGTCAGATCATTCATGGGTCTAGAAGATTATTATAGGAGGTCCATAAATAAATTTTTACAGATTGCCTATCATATTACATCTTTTCAAAGGAAAGGAAAGAAGTTTGAATGGGATGAGGAGTGTGAAACTAGTTTTGAGAAATTGAAGAATTTGCTTAACAATGCTCCAGTCTTAAAGATTGCAGATCCTAAGAAGGTGTTCATGGTATGTATAAATGATTGCAAGAGAGGAATTGGTGGAGTCTTGATGAAGGAAGGACAAGTGGTATGCTATGAGTTAAGGAATTTAAATGAGCACGAATAGAACTATGTGACTCATGACCTTGAGTTGGAAATTATCATTCATGCCTTGAATACATGGAGGCATTATCTTCTTCGCGAGACATTTATTATGATGAGTGATCATAATGGACTGAATACTTGTTTGACCAAACTAATCTGAATGTTAGGAAAGCTAGATGGTTGGATACCCTTAATGAGTCTAAATTTTAGATCAGATAAATCAAGGGCAAGGAGAATTGGGTTGTTGATGCTCTCAGTAAGACAGTGCAGGTGAATCATATTTCAGTTGTGAGCTCTTATAGGACATATTTTCAGGTGCAGATCTTGTAGGTAGGGAAACGTGATGATAGGTACCAGTAGTTGAAGCACAATTTGCAACAACAGGATGAAGGTGATAGGGATGAGGAGTATAACCTCACGGTATATGGATTGGTCAGATTCAAGAACATGATTTATGTGTTGGATAATACTGAGCTCAAGAAACTTATCTTGAAGGAGTGTCATGTCAAGTTGTATTCAGGTCACCCAGGATATCATAAGAATTTGACAACAGTTAGTAAATTCTATCATTGGTCAAACATCAAGAAAGAGGTGGCTAAGTTTGTTGTGAGATGTATGGGCTGTCAGCAGGTAAAAGTAGAGTGTAAGCATCCAACTGCTTATTGCAGCCTATTTCGATTCTAGAGTGGAAATGGGAGGTCATTTCCATGGAATTCATTACAGGTTTGTTGATGACATCAAAGAAGCATGATTCCATCATGGTTGTGGTTTACATATTAAGTAAGCTAGCTCACTTCATTGTAGTTAAGTCTACTAATTTAGCTAGTGAGGTAGCTCAAATATTCAATGGGGAGATAGTGAGATTGCATGGTGTTCCAAGAATATCATATCAGAAAAAGATGCCAAGTTCACTTCCATGTTTTGAAAGGAGTTGTTTGTAGGTCTGGGGACAGAATTAGCTTTCAACATAGCTTATCATCCACAAAAAACTGGAAAAATAGAAATGGTCAACATAATTCTTGAGGACATGTTGAGGATGTATGTCATGCATCAAAAAATAAAGTGGGAGGAGTATCTTCCACTAGTAGACTTTGCATATAATAATGTCTATCGAGAATACATTAGGATGAGTCCATTTGAGGCTCTTTATGGGCGGAGTTAAAATACTCATATCAACTGAAGTGATCCAGTGAATAGCATGCTGATTGCACCATATATGTTCACAGAGATGGAATAGGAGATGTAGGTTATTAATGGGAATTTGAAGGCAATGCAAGACAGACAGAATAGTTATTCAGATCAACATAGATAATTCAAGGAGTTTAAGGTTTTGGAGCATGTGTACTTGCGCATCAAGACCAAGAGGATCTTCTTGATGATTGGATAATGTGACAAGATGGCACCTCAGTATTATGGGCCTTTTGAGATCCTTGAGAGGATTGGACCAATGGCCTACCAACTTGTAGTGCTGCCAACAATGAAAGTCATGATGTTTTCCATTTTTCATTTTTTTAAGAGATATATCCAGGATGTTTATCATGTGATTGATTGGTTTGTATTGTGGGTGGAACCAAAGGGATAATTTAACCCATAACCTCAGTACATATTCCAGAAAAATTAACTCATGCTCCAGAACCAAGAAATCGAACAAGTTAAAGTGCAGTGGAATCACTTAGGGCCCAATGAAGCTACATGAAGATGGTTGATCAAATGTGGGCTTTGTATCCTTCATTATTTCTTTGGTTCAAGAAAATGAGTTTTTTAATATATATATATATATATATATGGTTGTAAATATTGTAATGAGTTGTGTTATAAAGCTCCAATAAGCGATATGTTTTATTTTTATTTCAATAAGATGTCATTGTAAATACTGCATCGAGCTATGTTATAAAGCTCCATAGGAAGTATGTTTTATTTTCAAAGTTTTTCTAGTCATAGGTGTCATAGAACACCCGATAGTGTTCCCCCAAGGGTGAGGGGTTTGTAAAAGCTTCGGGTTAAAATTTCATGTAATAGAGGATAATAAAGGAAAAATAAGACCAAGGTCATGGGACACATATTCCAAGTTGAATGTTGGGAAATCATTATAATGGAAAACACTTTTGGTTTCTTTATTGCTATGGAAATTGGCAAAGGCAAAGAGGAAATAATTGACATTTTAATTATGAAAACAAAGGAAAATATGAGAAAAGGAAGGTGAAGAGACACAAATATGCATGCAAGGGAAATTAGAATGAAGGGAACCGAAAGAAAAAAAGGAGACATCAATGATAAAAAAGCATCAGAGAAAAAATTCACAACTTTTTGTCAGTTTTAGCTTAGATCAGTTTTGAGAGAGAGAGAGATCCAAGAGGAGAAAGAAAGCAAGCAAAGACAAGCAAAGGAAAGCAAGGAGAAGGCTGAATCAACAACTTCAACAGGAGGATTTTCCAGGTAATAAATTGCATGTGTGAATTCCTAGCTAAGGTGTGACAGCATGGTACATGTATTTGTTAATTTGATTCATTTGCTATCATTGGCATGGGTTTTGCTTGGTTAAAAATGGTTTCAAACTTGCCTTTCCATTTCTTGGATAGCGATAGTGTGATGAGATTCATTCTTGGTTGAGCTTTGGATTTCCTAAATGTTTTGGAACTGGGTGAGGTGGTCTTAGGAAAATTCCCAAGGGTTGGGGGTGGTCATGGTTTTCTCTAGGAAGCCCTCAATATGTGGGTGAAGGATAGAAAATTCCTTAAGATATGGTGATCTCGAGACTAATTTAGGTGAGATCACGATAGCTTGAGGGTGGAGGTGGTTTAACCTCTATATTCCCTATTTTATTTTGTCTTGGTTTATCCCAAGAGATCCCACATTCATGCTGAGAATATGGCACGAGGGTGATTGGATCAAAGAAAGATTTAGTTTAGCCCAATCTATGGTCAGGTGGTACATGGATGTCCCTAACTTGGTTGGATTTTGCATATGTTAATAATATTTATTTTTCCTATTGCTATCTATGTGCACTTGTACTTGTTATTATGTTGATTTGATGGCTGATTTGTAACGGTTAATATCCTAGTCATATGATGGTTATAAGCTTGGTTTTATGATGTGCTCTAGTTATGGCTCTTGTTCATGATTTGATAATTATTTGAATGGTTGATGAATGCATGGGCTAACAAGTGGTGTTGCAATTACTTAAGAGGGAATTATACCTTCTTAGTGATCTTTAGATGAAGTTCATAGATTTAAGATCAGATATTCATTCATGACCTATAACTTACATGTTTAACATATGTTTGATGAAATGTGTAATGTGTAAAAGGAAATCTAGGTTAAGTTTGGGCTTCAAGTTTGAATGTTTGGCATTGTTATCACCTTAATCATGATTCTAGAAAGTTACAAGTAGTTTCAGGTAGTGGTTAGGAGGCTAGCCTAGAAAACTGGCTCAGGTCTCACAATTGCAGGCACTAAACTTGGAATTTTAGTTCACAATCGCATGCAAGTAGGCTTATGAGTGCAATTATATTCTCATAACTGCATGCAAGGTGTGTTGAGGGTGCAGTTATGGATTTAGGTCAAAGAAAAGGGTTCCAGCTCAGGAATTAACCACCTTGGGTGGTTTTCAGACTCCTTAGTGGTTTGTGGTCTCTTAGGGGTATCAAGTTGTGGTTGGATTATAGGCCCCACTTCCATAAATGGAACTTTGAGTTTGGGTCATGTCATAGTATCACTCAACCTCACATTTACCATGGGGAGCTTATAAAAGCGGATAAATGTTGGGAAGGGTGGTTATAAAGGGGATACCATCACCAACCTCCAGGAAAGACACACTGCAACTACCATGAGTACGAGCCAGATAAAACCACCAAAAGGACAAAAGAAAAATAGTAACAAGAACCAAGATGTTCGACAAATGTAGAAGATGTTAGAAAACCCAGTACCACAACCTTTAATGCCAATTTGTATTAATATAAACAAAATCCATCCAAATTTATGCCAACCCAGAGGAATGAATCACAAGGGATATCGAGCTGCCAAAGAGATCTGAGGAAATTCATCCCCATAAGTAGATCATAATTCATCCCGATCCGAAGCCACCAAACACATTAAGCCATAAAATAGTCTACCGAGGCCACAAATTCACCTGAAAATAGTGGAAATTTCAGCATGATTTTTGCCAAAATCTGACAGAATTTTTGGGAAATCTGGGTTGTAGTTGTCAAATTTCAAGTTTTTGGGTGCCCAAGGGTTTTTGATGTTGAAAAATGTAGAAATAAATTCTCATTTTGATTTTACCTTGATTAAATTGAGAAATTTTAAAATTCCACATCAATAGACAAATTGGAGGAGTTAACTAAGGTGACATGGCTCTTGTCACTCAGTTATCTCAGTTAATTCGAGTTAGGGGAATGAAGTTTAGTTGTATGTAGTGGTTCCTAAAATTGAGGAGCCTAGGTTAAGTTAATTTCAGTTGAGAGTCAATTAAACTAGTTCTAATTGGTAATAGAACTAGTTGGTGGTTGGTTAAGTAGTGGGACATCAGTCAAATTCAAAGATAATTTATTTAACTAATCAATCAACTAATAATTAGCTCATGCATACAAAGAATACGAGTTGCCCAGTTGTGGTGGAGTTTCCAAGACAATTAACCAACAATTGTAAACTAGTTGAGTGTACAAGTGTTGCATGAGGTAAGGTGATCAACCCTAAGGAATTGCAAAATAATTTTGGAGGAAATTCATAATTAATAGGTGCCTATTTCCTCAGGAATTCTGCAAGGAAATAGGGGCTCGAGCAGAGGTAGAAATCGGCTAAGTATAGGTCATAGCTTCTTAGTGAGCAGAGAGATAGGTTATGCACTTGCAGGTTATGCTTAGTTGAGCAAATAAATTGTAACACATCTCTATTCATTAGATTAATGCAAGAAGGCATTGAGCTTTTTAACAAATTTCTTTCCCATGAAAAATACTATGTGCATGTGTTATTTCTTATTTCATGTCTGAAATTTTTGTTCTAGATTGTGAATTACTTTCCGCAGAGCAGTAGATTAGGTTTGTGTCTTGTGATTATGGTTAAAACTTCTTGAGCAGTTGCAAATCTACACCATAATTTCTACATGGTATGAGAGCATGATTCACATTATAACAAGAATTTCGAAGTTTTTTATCAGGAGGACGGAATTTGTAGTTCAGTGTAGCACAATCTCTTTAGAGCTGAGAAGATTACCTTCAACGGGTTGAGGCTAGAGTGTGCCTTGGAAGGCACCTCTAATTTCATCACATGGAAGGATTGCATGGAGGTGGTATTGGATGACAATGGCTTGCTAGAATACATTAAGATAGATTTTGCGAAACCACAAGCATATGATGCCCATAACCTTTCTTTGTGGAAGAAAGATGTAGCCAAAGTGAGGAGAATAATCTTGGAGGGAGTACAAGACCACATTGTCTTAATGACATAATTGTTCAAGAATAATAGTGACCATAGGAAGCTGGCACTCAAGTTTAAAATTCAAAGTATCAAGATGCAGAATAATGACACTATTACGCAGTTTCTAATCCAATTTAGACAATGTCATGATGAACTTAGCGGGGTTGGTGTTAATGTTCCTACAGAAGACTTGGTAAGCCTAACCCTTCTAGGCCTACCCAAGAACTGGCATAGTTATCAAGATTCGGTGAATGGGAAGGAGAAACTACTGAATTGGGAATGCTTATGGTTCAATTTGATATAGGAGGAAATAAGGCAGAATACCAGAGATACAACCTCATCCAAAGAAGAGGAAGAGGACTTTTCTCTAGTCAGCAAAGGAATGAAAGCCAAGGGAAAGAAGTCCCAAGGTGAGGCTGAATCCAACCAAGAGGGAAAGAAGAAATACTTGTCCAAAATTAAATGCTTCAATTATCATGAATTCAGGCACTATGCTACTAAGTGTCCACACAAAATGTCTAGCAAGAAGGAGTCTATAATAGCAACAAAAGATGAAGCTTTAACTTCACAATTTGAGCTAAATTTCACCCTTATTGTACCCATGGCCATCACTATGATGGGGAGTGTGTGGTACTTGGATTTGGGTGCCTCGTTCCATATGACTAGGTGTAGAGTGTTTTTTTAGTGACTTGGAGGAGAAAGATCTCCAAATTAATATTGAGTTTGGAGATGATGGAAGGTACAATGCGATCGAGATTGGTACAATCACATTTCAGATAGAGTCGGGATCCCCTCTTCGACTCAAGGATGTTGTGTTCATTTAAGGCCTAAAGAAAAATCTCATCTCTGTTGTAGTTTTGGAAGATCATGGTTATGATGTGATCTTTAGCAAATGAAAGGAATTATTGAGACAAATAGCCATGGGATAGGTGAAGCAGATCGAGGTTTGAGTCAAGAAACTATATGCACTTAAGGTAGAAGATGCATGCACAAACTTGAGGAGCAAGGCAAAGATTGGAGATATGGTGGTTGAGAAGGAAAAGCATAGAACTCCTAAAATGGAGCCTTAAAAGGAGCCTTGGGAAGTTGTGGATCAACCACAAATAAAGAGGCAGAGAGGAGGCATAGTGGAGTGATCTAGGAATCTTTTGCTTATAGATGTGTTAAAGAATACATGTAGAAATTGCAGCTCAACCATAGAAATCTAATGTGCACATGAGAGAAGAAGAAGAAACACATAAGGGCATGAAAAGGAGACAACAAGACTTGATAACAGAGTTCGTCCAACTTGGACTATGTCTTTGGTCCCTGCTCAACCAATGGGGAGGCCTTCATTCATTAATTGGCATGAAAAATAAGAAAACAATCATTAGTTACAAAAAAGGAGTATTATACCTCCATTCTGGAAAATGGCTGAGAAATGGAGAACTCAGATGGAGAAGTGGATAGTGCCATTGCGTTCGTGGCGTTGAGAAGGGATGAAACCATATAAAATTTGTCAAATCTAGACAAAATGGACTTTTGCCCTTCCAGCAAGCTTTTGCCTCGAACTGCATGCAAAATCCTCTCCCCTGCATTTTTCCATGTTCATCGAGTTTTATAATCATTTCTTCTATTACAGGGACACTTAAATTAGGGTTCTATTAATTTATAATAGAGATTGTTCGCACAAAAACCCCAAAATAGCTCTATTCGTTCAAACAAACAATACATGGGAAAAACAAGAAAATCCGACCACAAAGCTTAAAAGATGGATCTCAAATTTCATGAAATATGCCTTAATCTCTGGTCGGGTCCATGTTTAGTCAGCATATCACATCACATAGGTGGATTGGCCAAAAACCCCAAATACACAGGATAACACAAAAAATCCAAAAAACTGAACTTCAAATTTTATAGAATCGGGTCTATAATCCTGTCGGGTCTGGCCCTTATCGGCACATCGCTATCGCAATCGCATTATTCCTGGAATCAAGGATCGTCGATCACTGATCACCGATTAAATCTAGACTGTTGATCCGTTCCTTGATCAGAAGGTCAATATTGCATTGCAGGTCGCTATCGCATCAACCCTTTGTGTCAGGGATCACCAATCTCCCGACCACCGGTTAAATCCTAGCCGTTGATCTTTTTTTGATCTGACGGCTGAGATCGCACACTGTGGATTGGCATATTGCATTCTCTATAGCCCAGGGGTTCTTCCTTTGTACCAAACCATACATCGACGCCAATTGCTGACGCCGATAATTGCAATCACTTCATCGCTCTGCCTGGGGTCCCGACATCGCATGTGGGTCTATCTCTGATGCGATAAGTCGGAGGTCACAGTCGAGGATCCCTGCCACCTCTACTTTAAGTCCTCCGCTCAACCCTTCCGATGCAATTTTTCCTTTATTAAGGCCTTAAGCCCATTTTTAGAAGAAATGCCTCCTTTTTCAAAGGAACAAAGGCAACTTCTTTTTGCGATAACTCCATCATCCAAAGTCCATTTTAGCCCATTCAAGTTGCAGTAGATTTAGAATGAAAATATCTACGCAATGGGACTATTTCTAGGAGAATCCTTGGACTTTTATTTTCCCCTGTTTCCTGCAAGTCAACCTAGAACTTTGACTGCTTCTATCTCCTTCGTTCAGACTCGGATTGGAGTGTCGTTCGCACTGTTGGAATCAAGGCGACGAACACTTCTATCTGATGTCAAGATAATTTCCTTTCTTCCACTTTGAATTTTGAGCTTTTCCCATGCCACAGTGTCTGAAGATCCACCTGGAACAATCCTCCCCACTAGAGAGCTTTTGGACCCCAAAAGCATTAGCATGTTGTCTCGATCCACACTTTCAATCATCTACATGCAAAACCAATATATTCTTGCAATCATGCACACCACACATGAATCAACAACCCTTCCTTGCCAAGAGTTCCTAGCACACACTCATTAGCTAAGGATTACATAAAAAGTAATTAATGCCTCAAATACTAATAAGGAAAGGCCAAAATATCATTGTTGCATCTTTGAAGTGATGGGAAACACACCATCATTTTTTTACATTTACTTGCAACGTATGATTTACAATGTTGGCCATAATAAGCTACTACCCCTAAAAAAACCAGCTTAATAAAGTAGACCACCGTGAATGGGGTGGATTTATCTGTTGAACATGTTCACCTTTCGGCTCCTCTAGCGATGTTTCTAGAGCATGGAGTATTGAACACGAGGTTTGTTGGTGTCCCTCTTGGTTGCAATGACTGCAATGATTCTTTCTCCTCCAGACTTTCTGGGCTACCTTGGGGCGCTTTCCCCTGGTGTTCCTTCGATAAGTGTTCATGGAGCCTTCACTATCGCTGGACTGTGAGGAAGGGATTTCGTCATCTGTCATTAGTTGGTTACTAGCTATATTGGAGCTTTCTCCCAGCTCCTTTCTAATGTATCCGAGTCCTGCATGGTGTGGCAATTCCTTGAATTTGATGGGGTTTATGATGTCTTGGCCTTTGATGCCGAGGCCCTTTCCTTGATATCCCATTTCCTTCATTAGTTTGGATCAAATACATGTACTGTGTTTTTCAAAAGTAGCAAATTCATCATCGTGAAAATCACATGAAATCGGGGAATCACTTTTTACCTCCAGATGGCTATGTTGCAGCTTTTCACAGGCCTCATCCTTGGCTTGCAACTGGTGTAGTAATATTTGGTTTTCTTCCCTTGTCTCCTATAGAAGCCTCCTTAGCTCAGAATTCTCTACTTAGGTGTGGTGGTTGATCTCCTCAAGTTCTTGGAGTCTTGCTGTGGGGAGTGCCCTCTTCGTTATATCGGTTGAAATCCTTGATTCGGTGCCGGAATTAGACCCCAAATCTATGGGTCCTCCTGCTGCGATCCCAAGGGCTGCAAACTTCGACTCATCGTCGGAGTCGGACCCCAAGACAATGGGCCTACCGCATGCAAATCCTATAATTGTGACCTTCTCGTCTTCCTCTGACTCAGAATCTTGGCCTTGCTGCACGGTGGCAACGACCTTCCGCTTCCCCTTTCTGCCAATCCTCTCAGGTCTTAGCTCAGGGTACAACTTCCACCAATTCTCTTTGTCATGCCCCTCTTTCTCACAATGTGTTCAAGAGGGCTTTTCTCCCCTTCTCTTGGCTGCTGCGATTCTCTTTGAGTGGTCATCTTGTCCATGTGTTCCCTTGTTTTCCAGATGAATGGCCTTTACACTGGCCGAGTCAATGGTAGTAGGTTCAAACAATAATAATTAATTAACCAGTTGTATCTATTAAGAATTAAGAATTTATTTATTTAAAATAATTAAAATTAGAACAATTAAATTAAAATAAAATAATTAAAAAAAAATTAATTAAAACTGAAATAAATAAAATAATAATAAAAATAAAATAAAAAATTCATATATGTAGGTTAAGTCAGCTTCTATAAAAATTTATCACTATTTAGGATTAATTAGGTTTATATATACATTGGTCAGAGGATTCAACTCTCAAAAAATGATCATTCATAATCTACCATTTTTTGGTCCTGATGATGGACCCCCTTTTGGGGTTCGACACGTAGACATGATGAATATAATATTGTGGATAATCCGGATCATACTACACCAAAAAACAACCATAGAAGCTTAAAGTCTAACAATAATAATGAATGCCTAATGTAACTATGTAATGATCCAATATACTTAGTTTAATACTTTAGGTGTATAAAGTGCAATACCAAAATTAAGTGCTTGCTTTCTAAACTCCTCTGTAAAAATTTGAACATACTGACCTTTGCCTTGCCTTAAATAATGCCAATTCATTAATGCTTTCTTCTTGTAACCCAAGGGATAAATTTTTTCCTTTAACACAGAAATGAAATCATGCCATGAGGAAAGAAGGTTACCCACATTTTTACTGCTTTGCAATCTACTCTCCCACCAGACGAGATCGGTGCTGCTCAGCTGTAGAGAGGCCAATTGAATATTTTCCTCATCCTCCACGATCTACTGAATCCTGCAGTAGATATCAATCTGACTAATCCAACTATTAATCTTTTCTGCATTACTTTCACCATTAAACATGGGAAGATCAAATTCGACATCTAATTTAAAGAAAGGTTTCTTGTGTGCATCCCTTGAATTCCTATGATGATGGTGATGGGAGGAAGAAGAACTTTCACTCGTGGAAGGAGAAGGAGGTGGATCTCCTCCATCATCTCCATGCACTGAACCTCGTTCTTCTGGAGTTTTTTCTCTGCACTTTCAAGTTTTTCAAGTCTTGAGAATAGCTTCTCAACACAATCTGCAATTGTATATAAAGTCTTGTGGAAGTTTACTTCCTCTTCATAACAAGCCTCATCATATGCCATGTTTCTTGTTAGCATACAAACATGCAATTCACATCTAAAAACACCTGCTCTGATACCACTTGATCCAGGAATCTTTTGCTTATAGATGTATTAAAGAATCACATGTAGAAATTGCAACTCAACCATAGAAATCTAATGTGCACATGAGAGAAGAAGAAGAAACACATAAGGGCATGAAAAGGAGACAACAAGACTTGATAACGGAGTTCTTCCAACTTGGACTACATCTTTGGGCCTTACTCGATCAATGGGGAGGCCTTCATTCATTAATTGGCATGAAAAAGAAGAATACAATCATCAGTTACAAAAAAGGAGTCTTATACCTCCATTATGGAAAATGGCTGAGAAATGGAGAACTCAGATGGAGAAATGGATAACACCATCGCGTTCGTGGCATCGAGAAGGGCTGAAACCATATAAAATCTGTCAAATCTAGACAAAATGGACTTTCTCCCTTCCTACAAGCTTTTGCCTTGAACTGCGTGCAAAATCCTCTCCCGTGCACTTTTCCATGTTCATCAAGTTTTATAATCATTTCTTCTATTACAGGGATGCTTAAATCGGGGGTCTGTTCATTTATAATAGAGATTGTTCGAACAAAAACCCTGAAATAGCTCTTTTCGTTCAAACAAACAATACACGGGAAAAACAAGAAAATCTAACCATAAAGCTTAAAATCCGGATCTCAAATTTCATGAAATCTACCTTAATCTCCGGTTGGGTCTGCGTTTAGTCAGCATATCACATCGCATAGGCAGATTGGCCAAAAACCCCAAATACACGGGATAACATAGAAAATCCGAAAAACCGGACTTCAAATTTTATAGAATCGGGTCTATAATCCCATCGGGTCTGGCCCTTATCGGCACATCGCTATCGCAATAGCATTGTCCCTGGCATCGGTGATTGCCAATTAAATCTGGACCGTTGATCCATTCCTTGATCGGACAGTCAATATCGTATTGCAGGTCGCTGTCGCATCGGCCCTTTGTGTCGGGGATCACCAATCTCCCGACTGCCGATTAAATCCTGGTTATTGATCTCTTTTCCGATTCGACGGCTAAGATCGCATGCCGTGGATCGGCATATCGCATTCGCTATGGCCCAAGGGTTCTTCCTTTGTACCAAGGCATACGTCGAAGCCGATAATCGCAATCACTTCATCGCTCTGCCTGGGGTCCCAACATCGCATGCGGGTCTATCTCTGATGCGATAAGTTCGAGGTTGCAGTCAGAGATCCCTTCTGCCTCCGCTTTAAGTCCTCTGCTCAACCCTTCTGATGCGATTTTTCCTTTATTAAGGCCTTAAGCCCATTTTCAGAAGAAATGCCTCCTTTTTCAAAGGAACAAAGGCAACTTGTTTTTTCGATAACTTCATCATCCGAAGTCCATTTCAACCCATTCAAGTTGCAGTAGATTCATAATGAAAAGATCTACGTAATGGGACTATTTCAAGGAGAATCCTTGGATTTTTATTTTCCTTTGTTTCCTACAAGTCAACCCAAAACCTTGACTGCTTCTGCCTCCTTTTTTCGGACTCAGATTGGAGTGTCGTTCGCACTGTTGGAATCAAGGCGACGAGCACTTCGATCTAATGTCAAGATAATTTCCTTTCTGCCACTTTGAATTTTGAGTTTTTCCCATGCCATAGTGTCTGAAGATCCACTTGGATCATGGAGACATCCACCCAAGAAGAGACCTACAATAGGGGGAGAGTTCAAGCCAAGTGGGCAGAGGGAGCACATGCAGCTATACCTCCAGGAGTGAGGTAGAGTGATGTAGATCCTTAGTTCAAGAGTTGCAAAAATTTGGGCATGGTCCATTTAGGTGTTCTCCTCATGGATCATTAGCTTCATATGGGGGGGCCATAATATTCAATAGAAGGAGGATTAGTGTTATTCATATACTGAGGAGTGCAGATGCGTGTTGGCAGCAGAGCAGGATGCTTCGTAATAGAGTCAACAACAACACATTTTTCCCAGTAGACAGTTGTAGACATAGTTGATTAAATTTAATTTCGATGCTTCTTAGTTGTAGATGTTGCAGTAGAAACGAAAAAAGTTATAGTTTTTGCATGCAGTACATTCCGCAGGTGCAGGATAAGGGTGGTTGATAATCCCTTTCTTGCTGACAGGGAGTGTTTAAAAATGCAGCAAGAAAGTCTCAATTTGATTTTGACTTGATTAAATTGAGAAAATTTGAAATTCCACATTAGCAAGCAACTTAGAGGAGTTAACTGAGGTGACCTTTCTCTTGTCACTCAGTTATCTTAGTTAATTTGAGTTAGTAGCATGAATTTCAATTGTATGTAGTGATTCTTAAATTTTAGGAGCCTAAGTTGAGTTAATTTCAACTGTAATCAATTCAACTAATTCTAATTGTTAAAAGAACTAGTTGGCAGTAAGTTAAGTAGTGGGACATCATTCTAAATTAGATATCATCTAGTTAACTAATCAATCAACTAATAATTAGCTCATGCATGCAAAGAATATGAGTTTCCTAGTTGTGGTGGAGTTTCCAAGGCAGTTAACCAGCAATTGTAAACTAGTTGAGCGTACAGGTGTTGCATGAGGTCAGGTGATCAACCCTGAGGAATTGCAAAAGGAATTTGGAGGAAATTCCTAATCAATATGGGCTTATTTCCTCATGAATTTCGCAAGGAAATAGGGGCTCAAGTAGAGGCAGAAATTTACTTATTTCCTCATGAATTTCGCAAGGAAATAGGGGCTCAAGTAGAGGCAGAAATTGACTAAGTCTGGGTTAGAGCTTCTCAATGAACAGAGAGATAGGTTATGCACTTGCAAGTTGTGCTCAGTTGAGCAAAGAAATTGTAATAAATATCTATTCATCAGATTAATTCAAGCAAGCATTAGGGTTTTTAGTGTATTTATTTCCTCAGGAAAAATATTGTGTGCACATTTTTTATTTCTTATTGCATGTCTGATTTTATTTTTTTTCTAGATTGTGAAGTACTTTCTGCAGAGAAGTAGAGTAGGTGAGCAGCTACAAATATACACCATAGGTTCTACATTTGATGGTTTTGAATCCATTTCCACCATCAAAAAAATAATTCAACCACTCATATGATAATATTTTTTGAAAAGAAAAATCATCGGATTCTGACAAAAAATAACTTTCCGGGTGAATTTGTGGCCTTGGTAGATAATGTCATAAGCTATCTAGCAATCGACATAAATGCAACCATAATGAGAAACTAATGCAAAAATTAGGTACTGTAGCTACCTGGATTCCATCATCAAAGCCAAAACCACATAGAGAAAATGACAGTCCAAAATCTAAACAGTGACAAAGTCCCACCGAATGGAGGAAAATGAAAGCATCAACCACGATAGACAACTACAACCAGGGACAAGGAAAAGAATCATCAGTTAGTCCCTAGGATAAAAGAGAAGATTGATAAGTAAAACATGGGCATAATTTCCCAATCTAGTCACATTTCCATAGTATAACAATAAAAAAAGATCTTCTGTGACCACATTCGATTCCAGAAGGCAAGAAAATCACCACCAAAAACAAACCACATGAAAAAACCACATGGAGACTGTCTATGTAACCTCACCCCTAGAGCAAAGGATCATAATTTATATAGGGGGTCCTTTCAAGCCACAACATTGAAACTCCAGTGACACCCCTTAAAAACTCCCAACCAGTTACAAAGACTGCACTTTGTAAAAGGCATCCAGCCATTTCTATGAAACATCCATTTGCGGCTATACAACTTAACTATGCAACACAGGAAACCACTTTGAGGACATGTTTTTTGAAACTGTGACTCATCACATGGCGCTCATTAAAAACCTGAGAGATCCTTATAATTCCTCCACAACTCAGTTTGCCGTGAGTTGCGTGATTCTTCGCTATGTCACAAAAACTAAGAAGTTGGTGCCATCAATTGCTTCCATAGCTACATGCTCACTTGTAGGTGGAACACATCGTTATATATATATATATATATATATATATATATATATATATATATATATATATATTGAATTATTTTTGTTTGATTTTGGTGTTTTTTTTTTTATCTATATAATTTTGATTTCTACATTTTTATAAGAGCTTGTGATATATTTTTCATTTACCCTTTTACAATTAATATAATATGTAAGAACCAATATTTGGATATCACATCCCATTTTTGAACCACTGTTGGAGCATGTTTTTGTAGGTATATTTTTCTTTAATGATTTCTTGCCAATGGCTAGTTCCATATAATTCCCTCCAAAAACTTTTAATTGCCAGTGCCCATCCAAATTTCTCCAAATTTTTTATACCCCATCAACCATCCTTTTTTGGCACTGTGATATCTTCCAAGCAATCTAGGTGTATTTTTTTGCCTCCCATAGCTCCAGACCAAACGAAATAAGAAATAATAAAATTGATCATATTCAAAATATTCTTGGGCAAGATGTATAAGCGCATTCAATATAAAGAAATGCTTTGCAAAACTGACTGTGCAAGAATCAACCGACCACCAAGAGATAACCATCTATGTGTCTAAGAAAATAATTGTTATTAAAATTTCCTAACCAACCATAACCAATCCTGAATCCCATATCTATTTGGCTTTATGAGAAAACCTAGTTATTTAAAACCCATATCCATATGACCCATTTCAACTGAGAATCCATCTGCAATTGTCGGCACAATGTTATGATGATAGGATGCATGAATGAGCAATGATTTTTCCTTATTCATATATAGACTTGTAACATCCCGTAAGTGGGAGATAATATGATATAAATGTAACCATTCATCAATAGAAACCAAACCAAAGAATAGAACATCTTCAACAGACATTAGATGTGTGATGGAGTTATTTCTTGTAATATTTATTCCAACTAATAGAACCTCATATTTACCAACCTAAATATGTTTTTTAATGAGAAACCCTAACGAAGTCCCCTTAAGGCCTTAAAAAAGTTTGATGGCACCCCGTTTATCATAACTGCATACTGCATAGTAGTGACGCAAGCCATAATCCATGAAATTACCCCAAACGAGAGTCCAATCTTATGAAGTATTAATCTCAAGTAATCCCAATCCATACAATCATATGCCTTATGCAAATCCAACTTGAATAAAATTGCCTCCTTTTTATTTTATTTTAATGGAATGCATGCATTCTTGTGTTATTGAAACAACATCCTAAATCTATCTATTTTTTAGGAATCTGAATTGTTCCTAGGTGATGTATACTAATAACATGTCCACTAGTCGATTTGCAATAATAATGGAAATTAGTTTATAGGAAATGTTGCATAAGGAAGCCTGTCAATAGTCTTGAAGAGTAGGAGCCTCTGATACATTAGGAATGAGGGCAATACAAGTAGCATTTATTGCACCAGATATCGAGAAAACTGTTCTGGATTCTTCAGCTATGTGAAGAAGGTTAGGCCCCATAATGTCCATAAAATGCAAAAATAGCTCAGTTGTCTAACAATATGGCCCATGACATTTATGTTTTGCAAAAGGATTTACGATCGAGTCCATCTCTTCTCTAAAGATAGGTTGCCAACATATGCATCATCAATTTTTGTGAACATATGAGGATATGATTGATTAAAATCCATTTGATTTCTAAAATCCACCCCTTATCTAGCCCTAAAAAGGCCCGCAAAAGGATGAAAAACCTCTCTATGTAATTCCTTTAACTTATGTAATTCTATGCCATCATCGTCCACCAATTTCCAAATGGAATTTTTGTTCCTATTCAAGGTAGAATATCTAGGGAGAATTTTTATGTTCTTGTCACCAACAACAACCCATATGACTTGGCTCTTGAGTCTCAATTCCTCTTCCTATAGACACAAAATATATCTTCCTATCCTCCATTTCCAATGCCTTTTGTAGTTGTGTAGTAAAGAAATATTCAGGATCCCATGGATCTGTAAAAGCCTTTAGGGCTAGGTCTATGTAAATAATTCCTTTTGGAGTCTTTGTTTTTTGTATCGTTCCCATTTTTTAACCACTTTATTTAACTCCCTTGATTTATGGCATATAGATTCCATATAAGAAATTTAATCTATCGACCCACCTTGGCCCATGTATCTCTCACCAAATGATTTAACTTCTCATCTTCTAGCCATGAATGATTAAATTTGAACGGGATTCGTTTCCAAATTTTGTCACCTTGCCAATGTAAAACTATGGGCGAATGGTCATAAATTATATCAAGGGAAACCCAAGAGTGCATCAACCCAAATTGTTCCATCAAAATTTTGTGATTCAAAACCTTGTTTAAATGCTTTGCAATTCCATTTGAACCAGAATTCGCATTCAACCAAGGAGGGTATCCACCAAGTTTTTTCCCCAAAAAGATATAAAAAAAAAACCCCAAAAGATATAGATTGTTGTGAGAGCCCCAAACATCCTCAGTCAAAACCATCAAATTCATATTCCCAACCACCACTAGAGACCCAATCTTAAGAATACCACATACATCCAAATGCCTCCAAAAATCCTTTCTAAATGAATAAGGATAATATATATTTCGAATGTGAAGTATGTTCTTTGTACCCCTTATGAAGCTAGTCAATATAATACTTGTGAAATAAATCAGCTGAGGATCCCAGAGAGAAATCAAACCATTTGATAGGTCAAGAGCATCTATCAACACTATGCTCCATGTAACGTACATCTTCAAGAAATAAGGTGGAGCTTTTACCCCATGAACCATTGTTTCCTAGATGAGAATGATGGAAGGTCTATGAACCGAAACTAAATGCATAAGGAAATTCCATTTAGGGATATTCCCAAGACCCCAAATTTTTAGGGACCAAATCTTCATGGTCAAATACCCATAGCAGGATGACCATCTCTAAAGGCCCATACATCAGAGTTGTCACAGATGGCTTCATTAGCTGGATCCAATCTATCAAGAAAAAAATTGGTTTTCCATCGGATGACTCTACCCCCACAGTAGAAACGCCCATAGGAGAACCCTGAGTTATGTGTTAAGAAACAATCAAACCAATCATATATTCACAAATTGAGCAGCTCTCAGGTGAGGGTTTCACTTGGAGACTGCCTCTGGAAGAATTCTTTACAATTTCTTCATTACACACATGAATATATATAGATTACAATCAAATAGGGAAGTTAGAACAACCTCCAAAGGAATAGGAACAAAATCCTAATCTAAGGCATACTCTCAACTAATGAACCAACTCCATCCTAAAATACATTTCTCCATTATCTTCAACACTCCCCCTTAATGGAGAAAGGGTTCACTAGTACTCCTAACATTTCCCTAAATAATTCAAATTTGATTCTTCCAAGAGGCTTAGTAAAAATATCTGCAACAGTATCACAAGTATTACAATATTCAATATGGATTTCCTTTGATTGAACCTTCTCCCTAACAAAGTGAAATTCTGTATCAATACGCTTTGTGTTTTTATGAAACAATGGATTATTTGCAAGTTTGATGGAGCTCTAGTTGTCACATTTGATAGTTGTTGCATCTTTTTGTTCTTCTCCAGCATCATGGAGAAGTCTCCTAAGCCAAATTGCTTCACATGTTGCTGCACACATTGCTTATACTCAACTTCTACTGAAGACAAGGATACTGTGTTCTACTTTTTGTTGCTCCATGCAATGACCTCGGGCCCAATGTTGAGTGCATAGCTTATTATGGATCACATGTCATCTACATTTCCAACCCAATCGGAGTTCAAAAAACCTGTCAATTTAAAATAAAATGATTCATTATATTTAATGTTGAAGTCTAAGGTTCCTTGAACATACCTTAGGATGCCTTTTGCTGCAACCCAATGACTCTCAAGAGGCCTTGAAATTAATTATCTCAATATAGTGACTGCATAAGCCAAATCCAACCTAGTTGTAGTCAAGTAGATTAGACTCCAAACTAGTTTTCTATACAATGATGCATCTACCTCCTTAGAAACATCATCACTTTGAGGTTTGCTATTCTACTGTAAAGGCACTGCTGCAGATTTGCACTGATCCATTCTGAACTTTTTCAGTAAACTCCTGATGTACTTAACCTGCGATAGAAAATTCTGGCTAGAATCCCTCCAAACTTCAAGACCCAAACAATAGTGTAGCTCTCCAAGGTATTTCATCTAAAAAACCTATGACATCTGCTCTTTGATTTCTTTGATGAGTTCATTATCATTTCATGTAATGATAAGATCATCTACATATAAAGAAATCAAAACAATTTTCCCCTCTTTATCAAGCACGGTACACAAATTAGGGTCATTATTGCCTCTTTTATAACTATGATGTAGGAAAAATGAATCAATTATATCATAACATGACCTAGCTGCATGTTTTAGTTCGTACAATGCTTTCTTCAATCTAAAAACTAAATGTTCTTCCCCCTGTTTAAAAAACCCTTCAAGTTGCACTAAATACACTTCTTCTTTTAATTCCCCATTTAAAAATGCAAATTTCACATCTAGCTGGTGTATCATCCAATGATGTTTGGTAGCTAAAGCAATTAAAATTATAATTGTGTTTAATTTAGCTACAGGGGCGAAGGTTTCCTCATAGTCTATACCTTATTTCTATAATTACCCTTTTGCAACTAGCCTAGCTTTAAATTTGTCTATACTGCCATCTGCTTTAAATTTAGGCTTGTATAACCATTTGCAAACTATGGGTTGTTTTCCTTCAAGTAATTCAACTAGATCCTAGGTTTTGTTTCTAAGTATTGACTCATATTCCTCTTCCATGGAAACCCTCCATTCATCATATTGACTAGATTCCTTATAGTTTGAGGGTTCAACAATATTTAACATACTAGCTATAAGAGCATGATCCTTATATCTTGTTGGAAATTGAATTTCCCTACATGATCTCCTGAGTGGTGGACTGACCTCAAATCTATTTTGGTCATTCCTTGGTGGACTTGGTTTGGAAACTGCATCTATACTATCCACTTCTTCCTTTTTCTGTTTTTGTTGTTGCCGCTGCTGCTCATGGATGTCCCCTATTTCATCACTTCCTTCTTCCATCAACAAATGCATGTGCCATTATTCATTGTTACTATCATGGTTTCCATCACTAACCTTCTCATGGAATATTATGTCTCTACTTGAAAACACTTTATGAGAAGAGGGATTAAACAATTTGTAAACTTTAAACTTTGTACAATACCCAAAAAAGATGCATTTAATGGCCTTTGAATCCAATTCCTTCCTATCCTCCTTTGGAACATGAGAAAAAGCTTTGGAACCAAAAACTTTTAAATGATTAACTGCAAGCTTAAAACCTAGTAAATCTTCGAATGGAGTTTTAAAATCAAGACTTTTTGTTGGACTCCTATTCTTCAGATATACAACAGTATTTATTGCTTCTTCCCAAAATTAACATGCTTCAAGCACACTCCACAAGGGTTCTGATTTTCCTCTTCGCAGCCCCGTTCTATTGAGGAGTGTGAAGTATTATGAATTATTGTAGTATCCCATGGTCTTTGCAATATTTGATGAAACCAACCTTCTTCTATTCTCCCCCTTGGTCCGAGCTGAGAATTTCGATGAATTTTCCTGTCTACTTCTCAATCATGCTTATGAACTCTTTAAGTATTCAAAAGTATGACTCTTTTTTCTGAGAAAATATACCCAAGTAAATATCATACAATCATCAAAAAATAGTAAGAAATAATAGACACCTCCCAATGACCCCGTCTACATTGGCCCACACAAATCAGTGTGCACAAGCTCTAGTATATCTCTCTTCTTTCTATCTACATTTACAGGAAACTCATCCTTATGCATCTTCCCAAGAGCACATGCTTCATAATCAACATGAACATTCTTTAAAGCAGGAAGCCCATTAACCATACCTCGTTTCTGAAGTAGTAGCATGTCATTGAAAATGAGATGAATGATTTTTCGATGCCATAAGTCTTCTGCATTCATAACTAATGAGGTTAAGGCTTGGTTTGGTGCACTTCTCACATTCATCTTGTACAGTCCTCCCACTCAAATATTTGGTGCAATTGGCTTCATACAATGCAGCAGATATTTATTCACATAGTGTTGGGCACTGGATCCCCCAAGGGTAGTTTTGGGGCTTAGAGCCCAGATTTTGGTCCAATTTCGTAATTCCAATGTAGAGACTCCGCATTTTTTGGACGTAGAGTGCATAGTTGCTAAAGAGTCATAGGGTTGTCCGCCCTTATTTTGACAATGTAATGTCGGCTATAGAATATCTACCCATGGTCTGCGGACCATGGGATTATATAAATAGAGCGAAGCTCTAAGTAGATAAAGACATAAGATAGATCAAATAATGAATATATTATGTATGCGAGATAGCTCTGAAGTGTAAGTCTAAGTTTTGGGTCATAGCGTAGGTAGAGGCTCTGTAGCTGAGTGTGTAGAGGCCTAGTAGTCGGCAGCTGAGTGCGTGGACCCTATAGCTGAGTGCGCAGGGCGAGTTGAGTTTGTAATCATCTGGAAGTATTAATAAAGAGAAGTTTTTTTCATTTCTGCGTCTTTATTTCCTATTTATGCATCTGCTATATTGGGTATGAATTTCGCTTCTAATGCTTATATGATGTGTGTATGTGTATCACTGTATTGGTTGAGTGAACACAAGTAGGAACATTTGTTTACTTGAAGATAATCAAGATATGTCAATAAGATAAGTAAGATACTTAGTCTAGTTTGGGAAATAGTGCAATTTATTTCCATATTAGTGCAAAAGGACTTTAGCCCCTGGTTAGGGCTGCATGAAAGCTGATTGTAACAGATCGTGAAGGTACTGAAGGATAGATCGGAGTGCCAAGCACCCTGCATGAAGGCGGGTATAGTTGGAATAAACCGACATCACAACCATCTCAAGGGTATGGAAACTTGGTTCCAGCATCCCCCCATACTGCTTCAGGTGAGACTTTAGTCCGCACTCCGCGGGATGATGCCGAAAGGGCTAATAGTGTAGGGATTTGTTTGGCTAAGTAACTCTAAACCTCAGTCAGGCCCCCTCAAGCCAACAAATGGTTCCATTGTCGGTACTTGAATCTGCATAAGAGATGTGTGATGTCGTATCATTGGAATCCAACTAAGAAAGAAATTGAAGGTTGGTTGAATAGAAGAATTCACGAGTTCGCGGTGTAGGAAAACATAAACCTACGACTGTCAAAAGAATAGTGGTTAGATAGCTACCTATATATGGAGATCCACGAAATCTTTTTCGTGTCCTTCCTTACTGACCTATACGATTGGATCGTGAAGTTAGCAGATAGCCAAGGAAGGTGGAAACATGATGGTCCTATTGTGTGGACCCCAGATCTAGTGTGAAGGTTGGAAGCATCAGAGGATAAGATCGCGTGCGCCATTGATCATTGGCTCGATCATATTATAGGAGGATTTGTTACTAAGTTCGCAGTTAACACCTCAATCAGCTACAACGAGGAAGAGCGATGCTTTCTCAAAGGACTGCGAGGTAAGTACGTAAAGTCTTTGAATACTTGGATTAAAATGTTGCTGTGCAAAAAGTAGGTTATGCAGTTACCGTGATATTTGGGGCTATGCGAAGCGGAAATGTTTACAGGAACAAAGGAAATAAGGGTCCATAAAATAGCCCCTTGATTTCACCTCCGTGAGGGGATGAGGAAGAGCTCGCGAAGGTCTCTCCGTGAAGTGTTATTCATCTGATAAGACAAATAATTCCACGAATCCCACCTCTACCCACACCACCATCGGCTTCACCACCATCACCTCATCTTCACCCGTACCATCCCCACCACCACCGCAATTCAGTATGGCGAACATAGTGAAGTTTCCTTTGTTCAAAGGCTTAGGAAATGAGGACCCGAACCAATTCCAGTTCGTAGTGAACGCTATATGGGAAGCTCAAGGTGTTACAGATGACCATATAAAGAAAGCAACACTAGTTAGTGCCCTGCAGGATCACGCAGTGACTTGGTATATTAGTACTCCAATGATAACCCAAATGCAAGAGTAGTGGACATCAAAGCAACACTATATAGGGAATTTAGTAGGCCTAAATTTGAAGCGTAGTCAATTACTAGATTGAAAGAAATCTCGATGCTAACAGGTGAGACACCTTGGGAACTGGATCAGAGGCTGAAATGTGTGATTCATGAAGTAAACATGAATCTGAAAGATGGACAACATCACGAGTGGTTTGTAGCTTCGCTACTACCACACTTAAAGAGTGCGTTGTCGCAACATAGGATAACAACTCAGACAGAAGCCTTGGAGATTGCCATGGGACTGCATGAGACCATGATGCAAGATCCTAATCTAGGAGTTCAGAAGATCCACGCATAGCTGAAGAATATGTGCTTTGAGATGCAAAGCTTGAAGCAGGATAGGATGGTTCAACCAGAAGTGCATGAGGAAGCATGGTGCCTGAAATGCAAGAGTTAGGGTCATGACAAAGAAAATTTCCCGGTCTTTACAAATTACCTTGCAGGAGGAGGACCAATGCCTTTAAGGCCAGAAGCTCAAGCAAGAACTAGCGCGGGACCTATTTTGTGGTGTGCTATCTATCAAGTAGTAGGAAAGCATGCCACAGATAACTGCCACTTGCTACAGAAGTATACATAAACTCTGCAACAGTTGTTCTGCAAATTTTGCAGGTCGATGGGACATGACGAGCGTACTTGTAGGAGCTATGAATTGATGATGGATAGAACTCCCACCTATAGTGTTTAGGCCGAAACGTGGCCATTTCATCAGAATGCAGGGATGGCACAGATAAGATTTAAGGGGCACGGATTAGGCCGAGGCAGAGGAGGACCTAGTAGAGGTCAGGGACAATTGATTTGGTATAATTGCAGAGGGCCAAGACACTATGCCCGTGATTTTACTAATCCAATGCACCAGACGTGTAAGCATTTCACATTGTTTGATCATGACATAGAAGATTGTCCTACGCTGATAGCTATGATACGTGACAAAGGAGTGCTACCACCTCCCCCGACTCAAAACCTACAGATGATGAGGTCAGAGCTACATGAGGAAGATACAAACGTAAACATTGTGCTTCGAAGTAGAATTGCAACAGGAGATGACAAGGGAAAACAACTGGAAGACAGTACCTACATTCGCAAAGCCCCAGCGAAAGAGGCTGAGTTTGATTTGGAGCACACTCAGGAAACCTTCATGGAAGCTAAAATGAGCTTCGGTGAGGCCTCCACTTCAGGAAGCAAAGATAAGCCTGAGCTGGAGATGGACCTCTCTATGATCACAACATTCATGGAATCCTATATGAATCTACTACGCGACAATAAGGTTGTTAAAGGGTTACAGGAAATCACCAACATATGCATTGGGACCGCGCCCGGTGAACCGTGCGTAGTCTGCAAGATCAGAAAGCATAAGACAAGGATGAGGCATGAAATGAGACTAACCACGTAGATCAGAGAATACGCGATGGACCAAGTCATTATGGATTTGGGATCACATCTGAATGTTTTATCGAAACAGACATGGGAGTGAATTGGGAGACCTGCATTGCAATGGTCTCTGATTCAGCTGAGAATGGCAAACCAGCAGAAAATCACACCCATGGGGCGATTGTAGGGAGTAACCATGGATATTGAGGGAGCGAGCACGCTGGCAGACTTTGAAGTAATAGATATTTTTGATGACAGCAATCCCTACCCCATGCTCTTGGGAATTGACTGGGCCACTAATATGAATGGGGTAATCAATCTGAAGAAGTGAAAGATGATATTTGAGAAGAAATCACTGCGCGTAATAATACCCTTGGACCCTGTTGAAGGATCGCGCTATACAGAGCCGGTCCATGATTATGAGAGTGATGATGATTTGGATTGCATCTACAAGATAATCGCGTGAGACCAAAACTGGGTGAATCCCACTGCGGATGGATAGATCACATGGGAGTACAGGAGTTCTTGCACTTCGGATTCTGACAAAGAAGTAGAACACTAGCAGAATTAGTTACACGAAGCAACTACGTTGAATTGTAATATGATGACCTGGTCGCTGCGCTGCATGTTGACATAAGTAAGAGATAAGCCTACTTATGATGGTCTAAATGAGGTAGATACCTTCTTGGATGCATTTGAAAGGAAGGTGCTGGAAAAGCAACGCTTCCAGGCCTTGGACTAGGTGATGCACACTACGCTCGTAAGATGGTGGGGTACGCACAAAGGAAGCTTTGATGATTGGCATGAATGTAGGAGAATGATGCAAACATGATTTGGGAAGCCTAAGGTACGATTGACAGACAAGTATGATGGACAGGATGATCCGTGCATGCATCTAGCCAAGTGGACACAGACTTATGGAGAAAAGCCACAACCTGATTGGGTGCACCTGTTCTGTCATACCCTAGATGTTATACCAATGAACTGGTATATAGAAACAGAGCTCTGCCATGGGATAGGTGAATGGGATATCTTGCGCAAAGGATTCATGATGACCTTCAGTTTTGAGGATGGGTGGGATAGTATTGATGAAGTGCTACAAGAGGTAAAAGTAGCCATCTTTAGGATACCATAGGAGCCTTTAGACCTGATTCAGCCTGAATGGGCTACGCAACTAAGTCATGCATTGGAATGTTATAATGTAACTGTTGAAGAGGAGGATGAGGATCCGCGGAATATTAACATTCCAGAAATAGAAGGCCACCACGAGGTTCAAGGACCACAGATTGAGAACCCTAATACAATCGAGTCAGTGAAAACTAAACAGGTGAACATTGGTACAGAGGCAGAACCCAAATTTTCAAATATCGGAGACTACTGGGATGATGCGATGGTAGATAAGGTCGTTGAATTACTCCACAAATATCAGGACTTATACCCGACCAATTTTACGGATTTTAAAGGAATAATCAAAGATTTAGGAGTAATGAAGATCACGTTAAAACCCAAAGCGAAGCCAGTTAAGCAGAGGTCGTACTGCTTAAATCCTAAATACAAGGAGAAGGTTCGCATATAACTAGACAAAATGCTCGCAGCAGGCATCATTGAGCCTATGGAAGAATTCGATTGGGTAAGTCCAATGGTGGTGCAAGAGAAGAAGTAGAAGGACAAGATAAGGATATGCATGGATCTAAGAAAATTGAATGACGCTTGTGTGCATGATCCATTCCCAAATCTGTTCATAGATGAAGTGTTGGACAATGTAGGTGGTTAGGAAACATATTCTTTCACTGATGGGTTCTCAGGGTACCACCAGATCAAAATCACGCCGGGGGATAGGAGCAAGACTACCTTTGCCACTGAGTGGGGTTGCTTTCAATATACTATCATGCCGTTTGGATTGAAGAATGCGCTGACCATATTTTCACGTGTGGTTGTCACAGCATCTAAGGAATATATTCATAAGTTCTTGGAGGTCTATTTTGATGACTGGACTGTATTTGGTTTGGTTAAGCGCCATGTGGTGAGCTTGCGCTTGATGTTGGATACTTGTTGAAGATACTGAATTGCAATCAACCTCAAGAAGTGTATGTTTCTCGTTCCTTTTGGGAACCTATTGGGGCATGTGGTTTGCAGACAAGGGCTGATGGTTGGCCTCGCATGTAGGAATTTACAGGGTAAGTTCCTCAGAAAGAACACCAAAAGGACACTGCTCACAACAAGATCACAGATCAATACACCAATATTTTTGATGTGGTTAAAACCCTCAAAGAGGGAAACAGTCCACGGCCTGAGCCAACGCGGCCACTTCAGGCAATTTATTAATCAAAGAATGAAAATTTACATAAGCTTCTCTCATGCACGGATTACCCTACAAATGACCCTCCATGCGCTTTAAATAGAATTCATGGACCAATCGGGTGTCAAGCCACGGATCAAGTGTCGGTAATACCGAGGAGAGAATGAACCGTCGGATCACTACATATCATGACCGTCGGATTGTAAGTTACAAAATGTACAACGGTAAAGAAACACACTTTACCTAACTCTATACCTAACTCTACACTAGACCAAGTTGAACTTAACTATATCCTATGTGTCGGAATATCCTAACATCCCCCCTTAAGAACAACTTGGGATAGGATTGAAGGATTTACAAATATGACACAATAGGAGAAGGAAGGAGGCACTAGAGCCTATCCCCCCTTAGTGACAACTTCCTGAACTCCAACCATAAATCGAAGTTTAGTGAACTTCGTCTCTGTGAGAGCCTTTGTGAAGATGTCTGCAACTTGATCATCTGTTGAACAATATTGCACTTCAAGAACATGGTCGTGAATGAGCTTTCTGATGAAGTGCATGTGCAGTTCAATGTGTTTGCTGCACTGATGTTGGACTGGATCTTTGTATAGCTGAATGGCACTTTGATTATCACACCAAAGTGTAGTCGGATGTTGCTGCTCAAAGCCAAACTCTGACAGGATCTGACGAAGCCACAAGGCTTCCTTACTAGCTTCTACGGCACCACGATACTCTGCTTCTGCTGATGAAAGAGAAATGGAACTCTGTTTCTTGCAAGCCCATGTAATAGGTCCTGAGCCAAGAGTGAACACATAACCGGCAGTAGACTTCCGATCATCAAGGTCACCAGCCCAATCAGAATCAGTGAAACCAACCAATAGAGGAGATGCTTTGGCACTGTAATGAATCCCAAACTGAACTGTACCTCGAACATAACGAAGTATTCTTTTAGCTGCTTTCCAATGACTTTCACGGGGGTTTTGCATGAACCGAGCAACAAGGCCAACAACAAAGGAAAGGTCAGGACGAGTATGGATTAGATACAAAAGTTTTCCTACAAGTTGATGGTATAAAGTAGCATCAACTTCAGGAGAAGTACAATGACTGAGAGTTTGACTCCAGACTAAAAGGGAGAAGGGGCTGGCTTACAGTCTTCCATGTGAAAATGTCGTAGAATATCACAAGCATACTTGGACTGGGAATGGGAAATACCCTCCTTGGATTGCAAGACTTGAAGACCGAGAAAATAGTGTAAGTGTCCTAAGTCTGTCATTTCAAATTTCCTTTTGAGGCTAGACTTCACATGGTTTATAAGGTTGGGATCACTACCAGTAAGGATAAGATCATCAACATAAAGAACAAGGATGATAAGAGAGTTGCCCACTTTCTTGGTGTAGACAGTATTGTCAAAATGACACCTAGAAAATCCAAATTCTAAAAGAAAGCTATCCATTTTGGCATACCAAGCCCGAGGAGCTTGCTTGAGACCATAAAGGGATTTCTTAAGTCGACAAAAAAGGCTGGAGTCCGTTTGTATGAAGCCAATGGGTTGTTCCATATAGATTTCTTCATGCAAGTCCCCATGCAAGAAGGCAGATTTAACATCCATCTGATGGACTTCCCATTTGAAAGAGGCAGCAAGGGAAAGAACAAGGCAGATAGAGTTCATTTTGGCAACAGGGGAGAAGGTTTCAGTGTAGTCAATGCCTTCAACCTGTGAAAAGCCCTTAGCAACAAGACGAGCTTTATGTTTATCAACTTTCCCATCTGGTCCATACTTGGTTCTGTAAACCCATTTGCATCTAACAAGTTTTCGTCCCTTTGGTAAAGGAACAAGATCCCATGTATCATTTGCCAATAATGAATGATATTCTTCATTCATAGCTGCTTCCCAATCTGGATGGCCTAAAGCTTCTGCAAAGGTGTCAGGATCATAATTTACTGGAGCTTGAGCCAGTAAAGAAGAGGCTCTCTCGAACTGAGAACGTGTGTGTCGCTGATCTGTAGGATCACCGACAAGATCACCTGCTGCATCTCGAGTAGCACGAACCCATTTTGGAAGCTCAGGAGCTGAAGGAGGATCCTGAGATGGTGGGGGAGGATTGTCATCCTCACTTTCATCATCTGAAGAAGAAATGTTTTCAAAGGTAGAAGAGATAGGGAGAGGTGGCACATCCGCCGGACTAGGCTCGCAGGCCGATATATTTTCATCAAATTTTACATCTCTTCTAATGATAACATTTTTGGACTTAAATGGAATAAGTCTATAGCCTTTTACATCTTCAGAATATCCAACAAAAGTACATTTTTCACTCTTAGGTTCTAAAGCTTTATTCTTTTCATCTGGAATATGGGCCCACGCTTCACTTCCAAAAACACGAAAGTGACTTACATCTGGTTTGATTGAGCTCCATGCTTCTTCTAGAGTGATATTCTTTAAAGCCTTAGTAGGAGTGCGATTTATTATGTAATTTGCACAGTTAATTGCTTCTGCCCAAAAACTAAGACCAAGTCCTTTAGATTGTAGCATACAATTAGCCATTTCCTTTAAGGTGCGATTCTTCCTTTCAGCTACACCATTTTGTTGTGGAGTATATGGAACAGTATGTTGCATTTGAATTCCATTCTCAGTGAAATAGTTGATGAATGTGTTTTTAACATATTCTCCGCCATTATCAGTGTTTAACTTAAGAATTTGATGTCCAGATTGTTTTTCAACAAAGGCCTTGAAGGCCAAAAAAGTGTTAAATACTTCACTCTTGAGTTTTAAGAAGTATACCCAAGTGCGTCTGGAGAAATCATCAATGAAAGTTAAGAAATACTTGCAACCAGAGAATGACACAACTGGAAGTGGACCACATAAATCACTATGCACAAGCTGTAAAGGGGCTGAGGCGTGCCAAGAGGCACGTTTTTCAAAACTGTCCCGATGATGTTTTCCGAGTACACATCCGGAACAAACACCATCTCTGCAAGATACCATAGGAAGACCTGTCACCATATTTTCTTTACATAGATGCTGAAGGGAGCGATAGTTTAAGTGACCAAATCGCTCATGCCAAAGTTTGCTCACTTCATCGTTATGAGCAACAAATACTGAGGGAAGATTTGATGACCCAAAGTTGTGAAACTTATACAACCTTGTGGAATCATCAGCAATGCCAGTAGCCAAAATCTGTTTAGGATCTCTTAATTCCTTGATTACAACATCATGAGGTGAAAATTCAACGATTTTACCTTCACCTGAATGAGTTATCTGATATACAGATAGAAGGTTGCATGATAAGGTTGGAACACATAATACATCATTAAACTGACCATTGTCTAAATGAACAGTTCCAGTCCCTACAACATTAAGAGATCTATCATCACCAACATATATATTTTTGGTGTTACAATCATTTAAAGAAGAAAACATGGCTTTGTTTTTGGCCATGTGATAAGAAGCTCCAGAATCAATGAGCCACTCATGAGAATGAGAAGAAGAAGAAGATGCATTTAATGCATAGCCAGACCGAGATGCTTGACAACCACATGCAGAAAGTGCCATTCCTGAAGATGAAGTTGAAGAAGATTGCCCCAAGTGGATGTTATGATTCTTCATTGCTGCTTCCAAGGCTTCCATCCTTTTAAAGCATTTTGATTCTAAGTGGCCATCTCGATTACAAAAATTGCAATGTCTATTAGTCTTCTTCCCTTTGTTTTTATTTGTCTTATCATTTTGTTGAAATGATTTTTCATTTTGGGGCTGAAATTGCTTAGGACCCTTGTTTGGTTTAGGACCATTCTTTTTAGGATATGACTTCTTAGGATTCTTTGAATTTGGTTGCTACTGGGCAGCTAACGCTTTCTTGGAAGAGTTTCCAAGATTAAGAAGACCAAGATGTAAGAGTTTTTCTTGTTCTCTTATTAAAGAATCACAAAAAGAGTCAAAGGAAGGGGGCTTGTAGTCTTTTCCTTGAGAAATGAAGGCTTCTCTTGTAGAATGGAAGGTGGAAACAAATACAGAGTAGGCTAGTCCCAACTTAGTAAGGATGGAATAAATAAGGTTACTATCTTCTTTCTTAACCTTAACACCTTCCAAAAGATATCTAAGGGTCTTGAACTTAGACAAGAAATCTTCAATGCAAGAAAAATTATTAGGGTACAATATAAGCAACTCATTTTCAAGTTGATGGGCTCTAATTTCATTTTTAATCCCAAAAACTTTATTGATTTGTTCCATTGCTTCATGAGGAGTTTCAAGTTCTGCAATATGGAAGCTAAGATCTGGAGAAATAGACATCCCTATCAAACCATGTGCTTGATCTTGTCTATTTTCCCATTTAGCAGCCTTGTCTTCATCTTTCGGTTTCTTTTCTTGGCCTATGGCTATTCGGTAGAGACCTTTACTTCTAAGTAAATCCTCCATGTAGGACAACCATTGGAAGTAGTTGGTGCTGTCAAGGGTAACTTGGTATTGACTTTCCATTTCAACAGAAACTAAAGCTGAAGATGCTGAAAGTAAGTGTTCCAATGGATAGATCTCGAAAAATTAGGCTGGTTTAAAAAAAACGGCTCTGAAAAAGGCCTCCGGATGAAGAAGTTATGGCTTTTTGAAAAAAAGTTGTTGAAGTTGCCGACGAAGTGCGGGAATGTGTGGAAATGAAAAAGTTCGCCCCCACAAAATGGAGACTTGAACCCAAGACCTCTACTCTCTTAAAATAGCTTTGAACCAATTGATCTATACAAAAAATTTGAGAGAGAGAGAGAGAGAGAGAGAGAGAGAGAGGGGGGGGAGGGGGTTTGGGTTGCGTGCTTGCTTTGAGAAAGCTCTTTTTCCCTACAAAACAAAAAACACAAAACCCAACACGGACATGCAAAGAAAACGAACCTTGCGGCTCGAAGTTAGCTTTACCCAAAAAACTAAATATTTTTCTCAATGTTTCTGATTTTCCGAGATCACACTAAGGTGCAGGGAAAAGAGCATACACATGAGAAAAATCCTTCCTTTCTGTTTCTGATTTGCCCAGATCGCACAGAGTCGCAGGGAAAAGAGCATACGTAGAAATGAAAGGTATAGATCCGGTTAAAAAAAATCTAAATAAACCGAAACCGAAATAAGCAGAGAGAAAATAACAGTAAACTGCAAATAAACATTGTATACCTCCAGATCTTAAAAATGACACAGCTAGGGCTACCGGAAACCTTTTTGCGTGAAACAAAAGGGGTTCCTCACTGGAACAGATGCTCCGAACACAACAGAGCAGTCCACTCGGCCTAAAAGCAGTCAGAAGTAGCAAATCTAGGAAACGGCAGTCGGATGCAGTTCTACCGGCTTCAGATTTGGATCACCAAAGGACGCGGCCCTCAAATAGCTCTGATACCATGTAAGAATTTACAGGGTAAGTTCCTCAGAAAGAACACCAAAAGGACACCGCTCACAACCAGATCACAGATCAATACACCAGTATTTTTGACGTGGTTAAAACCCTCAAAGAGGGAAACAGTCCACAGCCTGAGCCAACGCGGCCACTTCAGGCAATTTATTAATCAAAGAATGAAAATTTACATAAGCTTCTCTCATGCACGGATTACCCTACAAATGACCCTCCATGCGCTTTAAATAGAATTCATGGACCAATCGGGTGTCAAGCCACAGATCAAGTGTCGGTAATACCGAGGAGAGAATGAACCGTCGGATCACTACATATCGTGACCGTCGGATTGTAAGTTACAAAATGTACAACGGTAAAGAAACACACTTTACCTAACTCTATACCTAACTCTACACTAGACCAAGTTGAACTTAACTATATCCTATGTGTCGGAATATCCTAACACCGCAAAGATCGCGGTGATTTTGAACTTGGAAGCGCCGATAAGCGTGAAACAGTTGTGCACTACTCTTGGGCATATGGGATATTACAAATTTTTTATCAAAGGCTATGCCCAGATCACTGCACCGATGGAAAAATTGTTCAAGAAGGATGTCACGTCCTACTGGAACGATGACTGTAAGAAAGCCTAGATATATTGAAAGAAAAAATGGTTACTGCGTCGATTCTTGTCTTCCCGAACTGGAAGAAAGAGTTTCATGTCCATTTTGATGCGTCATGTAAAGCATTTGGGGTAGTACTAACATAGGATGGTAGAGAGGGCTTGGATCACCCTATCACATTTGCAAGTTGTAGATTATCCAAAGTAGAGAAGAACTATTCCACCACTGAACGTGAAGGACTAGCTATGGTATATGCGCTCCAGAAGTATCGACACTACTTGCTAGGAGGTAACTTTAAGATGTATACAAATCACTCCATGCTAAAATACCCGGTCAATAAGCCTGTGTTGGGGGGCGCATCTGCAGATGTATTTTATTGTTCCAGGAATATGATTTTGAAGTTATTGTGAATCTTGGACGAATGAACGTGGGACCAGACGACCTGTTACGCATCGACACAGGGGAGGAACCTACTAGTTTAGAGGAAGGATTACCTGACGCGCAACTCTTTGTTGTGTGCATCGCAAATGGAAATTTTGAAGATATAATACACTTTCTAACAACTAGAATTGCGTCGGAGGGATACTCAATCCAGCAAAAGAAGGAATTAGTGGTGCGCATGGCAGATTTCTCTGTCATTGCTAGGCATCTATACAAGATGGGGAATGTTGAAATATTACAAAGGTATGTACCTAAATTTGGTCGAAGCAGCATCCTCGTGGACGCTCATGGGGGTGGCGCGAGAGGACATTATGTAGGAAGACCAACCGTGCAGAAGATTCTACGCGCAAGGTTGTGGTGGCCAACCCTTCATCAGGATTCAAAATCATATTGAAGGGCACGTGATGTATGTCAAAGAACAGGCAGGCCATCGCTAAGGGATGAAATGCCTTTGAATCCACAAATGACGTTGCAACCTTTCGAAAAGTGGGCAATAGATTTTGTAGGACCCATCAAACCTCAAGGAAAGATAGGCACAAGGTATCTTATCACTGTGACATAGTATTTGACTCGTTGGGTAAAAGCGCGGCCGGTGAAGGATTGCACAAGCGCGACTACTGCGAATTTTATATTTGAACATGTACTGACGCGATTTGGATGTCCGAAGATCTTGATGAGCGATTGCGGTACACATTTCCTAAACGAGATGATCAACACACTAACGGAGGAATTTCAGGTGTATCACCAAAAGAGCACACCTTATCACCCACAGGCTAACAGGACAATGGAGGCGTTCAATAAAGTGCTTGAAAATTCACTGACCAAGGTATGCAATGCTCAGCAAAGTGATTGGGACCTATGCATACCTACAGTGTTATGGGTTTGTCGAATGACAAGCAAGAAACAGATGGGACAGACAACTTTTAGGCTTGTATATGGAGTGGAAGCCATAATGCCTATGGAATAGATCGTGCCTAGTCTATGCATAGCAACGCTCACAGGTATGATGGATCGCGGAGCCTTGGAAGAGAGGCTCACGTAGTTAGATGATCTAGAAGAAGAATGATTTTTGGCTGGATTTCACCAGCATGTCCAAAAGCAGCGTGAAAAGGCATGACACGATCGACATATTAAGTTGCGCACCTTTAACGTGAATGATTTGGTGTTGTTACATGACATTCAGTTTGATAAAGTCCCTAGAAAGTTCAGGATGCACTACTTAGGGCCATATGTTATTAAGGAGATTACCAATGGAGGTGTGGTACAGCTGGTCAAGTTAAAGGGAGAACCCTTCCCAGGAAAGGTGAATAGTAGTCGCTTGAAGCCATACACCAGTGATCCAACAATGTGACTGTATGAAAGTGGCATAGTCTTAGTGCTCCAGGAAGCTGAAAGGAGGCGTGGGACAATAAACTACACTACCCGGGAGCTACGCGATGTCAAGACTGCACGTAGTAGCGAAGTGTCACAGGGTCCGCGACAGCACAAGGATAGTTGTGTTGGCGCGTACGTCTACCAAAAAGTGACCTTTAAAGTCACTATTCATGATTTAATGGTTGGTTTGAGGCCATATGGAGTGGGCAATAGGAATTTAAGGCGAAATTTATGGGCTAGATTCTTGAAAATATGCCGCCAGTCTAACATAATGGACTGAATGTGGGAGGAACGGTCAAAGTCAAATTCAAAAGGTGCTATAAATTACAAGTGGCTATCCCATAAACAACACTTGGAAATTTGAGAACTGAGTTGTTGCACGCTTAAGTATAGTGCTATGTCAGCACCTGAAGAAGTCATAGACAAAGGAGTAGTGAAAGCTGAGGAAGTCGCACAGGAAATTACGAAAGTGGAAGCCCTAGAGAGCATCAGAATAATCGTTGAGGTCCCTAAATCGTCGCGAACACTGAGACCTAAGAAGGATAGGTATGCCATGATACAGGTGCGCATCTCACCTCGAAATCCATTGAGGACCAAGCTCACATTGTAGGAAAAGGGGAATGCCTTTAATCAGGAGGCCAATGAGGAGGAAGAGTTTGAAGAAATCTTGGTGGAGGAGGAGGGTGAGGAAATGGAAGTTGAAACCCAGGGTGCAAACCCTATTACTTGGCTACCTGAATATGTTCCTCCGCAAAAGGGTAAAGCCAAGGTGCCAAAAGATATAGATGAGAGCAAGAGCTCTCTGCAAACTCCTCTACTCCTAAATGATATTGTTTTTGAGGGAGTGCACCTGGGGCAGGTCCTTGTGTTGAAATTTGAAGATTGGGACCTCGCTGACCACGAGAAGTTCCCGCATTTAGCGACTGTGAAGCTAATGTGCCAGAGCATTGATGCGACTACTGGAACAATCCAATTAGAGCCGTGGAAATGGCTCAAAGGTGTGGAGAAAGCAAGGTTTCTAAACCTGCTCTAGGTGCCACATTACCACTGCGCCCCAGTGACTATTTTCGTCGTCAAGCAGTTGCTCCTTTTGGTGCATGATGGGTGCTTGTGGCTGGAGGAGCCCATCCCCATCACACACCATTTGATTCACCAGATTACATGACTACCTTACTCAGGGGAGGACCAAAAAAACATTTTAGAGGGAAAAGGTGGCGAATTGGCCCTCGCGTAAGTAATGAAAAAGAAGTTTAAATTGGAGAAGAAAAAGTTAGGTCACGACACAAATATTGGCAGGGAAGGTAATCACGAAGTGCCACGTGGATGAGGTTCCCACACCAGTGGTTGCACTAGTGGTGCAATGCGCAGAAGGGGTCCAGTTCAACTGGGCAAACTATCTATGCAATGAGTTCCTTACGAACTGTTGCGAGGCACAGGAGCAGGGAAAAACATTTCATTACGCATGGCTCCTACTGTTGATAGTATTGGTGGCATGGGAGTTGCCTGAAGATAGCCAGTTCCCTTTGGTCTCGCAGGACCTTCTAGAGGGAGTGAAGTATGCTTTGTTGTGGGAAACCAGGGATGCGTAGCGGATCAGAGAGACCAATATATTTTGGGTGCTCATGGAGATGAATATCAGGATCGGGATCAATCCGAAGCCACGATTATCTCCCACAGTCTACAACAGTTTGCAGATCTTTACAGAGTTCAAAGCAGATTTCCACCATGTCTTCATCAGGGTGCGGAAGGACCCTACGAATACGTAACATGATTTATCGTATTTGGCAACGAATGATGTGATATTCACAATCCTTTAGTCTTGGCCTCTGGAGTGACGCGCTCCAACTAGCTCCGCGGTGGAAATAGAGAAGTCCATCGTGCAGCGCAAGAAGGAAGAGACAAAAATTCGGATGGCGCAGTTGGCAGAAAGGTGCAAGAAAGAAGAAGCAGTGGCGAAGGCCCAAGTAGCGTAGGATGCTGCAAAGGTGGTGGAACAGCAGCGAAAAATAGGCGAAAAAGAGCGTGAAGGATAGAAGTCACCTTCGCCTTAACCAGAGACAAACATAGAACAAGGCGGCATTGACCTGCAGACGACTTCCACCCAACTCAAGCATCCATGACCCCGCGAGCAGAAAGTTCCACGAAAGAAGTCAAGGCATCAAAGATGTCGTTCAACCCAATCACCCTCATTGAGGGGGATTTACATGATATCGGAAAAACAGTGAGGGATGTCACCGTGGAGGCCCTCCAATAGTTTGAGGAACAATAAAAATTAGTACTGGGGGTTCTCCAGACATAAATACAGGAGTTGCAGGTTCGCACTCCACATGCTGGCGTAGTGTCCACCAGCCTCGCAATCAGCACTTCAACTCTCAAGGAAATGTTGCGCACCAGGGTGACCAACATGATAGTGCTACCAGATGGAGCACTCGCTACAGAAACAGAGGCTGACAGGGCCATGGTCAGTAATTTAAAAGGGGTTGGACTAAATATGGTTGTGCTCCCTCGACAGATGCTTTATCTTTTGTAGGATGGAGTCACTGTGAAACTGGGGGCTAGGGAGAGTCGTGCTATATAGGTAATGAGCAAACAGTATCTCAACATTGAGCAGTTGAGACTGCAGCGCAACGAGGCAGTGGAGCAGAACAGGCAGATAATGCAGGTTGTGGAGGAAGCCTGCCAGATGGTCCCCGAGTTGACCATTCAAGTAGAGGAACTGGTGGAGGCGCACATTCGTAAGTTAGCCACAGGGATGCGTGACACAAAAGCAGTGATGGCCAGGGTTCAGCTGGAGCTGAACCTGTAGATCATAGAACTGCAGTTGAAGGCTCAGCCTTCAACTCCACCGGAGTTCAGAGAACAACGTAACACTGCGGTCACAACAACAATGGCAGTGGTTGACAAAGCAGTGACAGATTGCATGAAGTTGTTCGAACAGTCATTCAAGGTTCTAACCACCTTGCAGGAGGACCTAAACATAGAGCACCTAGAGATAGAGGCATGCGAGCTGTAACAGAAATACAATGAGGTAAAAGGGACTGCGCAGACGGTTTCCCTTACACAGAGGCTTGTAAGGATGCAGTAGGTAAAGGCGCTCAAGGAACAAGTGGATGCCACTCAACATAAGGAAGTAGTCTTAAAAGCATGCCTACAGCCATGGATCGACGAGGCTTATACAATTACAGCCTCCATTGAAGAAAAGTTTGCACAACTGCAAGCAATGCAGGAGAGGATTCAGGGAAGGAGTTCAATAACAGCAGTCACCAAACAATGCGTCGAAGAAGACTAGTAGGCATCTGCTCAGTGTGCTGCCAAAGTTGCAAGGATCCAAACAAAGCTGAGCGGTCTTCATGCTAAGATCTCTGCACCTGCAGAGTGACTCGAGGGCGAGTCACGATGTTTGTGTTGGGGGCTTGTTGGGTGCGGGATCCCCCAAGGGCAGTTTTGGGGCTTAAAGCCCAGATTTTGGTCCAATTTTGTAATTCCAATGTAAAGACTCCGCATTTTGTGGGAACGGAGCACATATTTGTTAAAGTGTCATAGGGTTTTCCACCCTTATTTTGACAATGTAATGTCAGATGTAGAAGATCTACCCATGGTCCGCGGACCATGGGATTGTATAAATAGAGCGAAGCTCTAAGTAGATAGAGACATAAGATAGATCGAATAATGAAGATATGATGTATGCGAGATAGCTCTGAAGTGTAAGTCTAAGTTTTGGGTCGTAGCGTAGGTAGAGGCTCTGCAGCTGAATGCACAAAGTCATAGTAGTCTGTAGCTGAGTGCGCGGACCCCTGCAGCTGAGTGCGCAGGGCGAGTTGAGTCTATAATCATCTGGAAGTATTAATAAAGAGAAGTTTCTATCATTTTTGCATCTTTATTTCCTGTTTATGCATATGTTATATTGGGTATGAATTTCACTTCTAATGCTTATATGATGTGTGAATGTGTATAACTGTATTGGTTAAGTGAACATAAGTAGGAACATTTGTTTATGTGAAGATAATCAAGATTTGTCAATAAGATAAGTAAGATACTTAGTCTAGTTTGGGAAATAGCACAGTTAATTGCCATATTAGCGCGAAAGGACTTCAACCCCTAGTTAGGGCTGCGCGAAAGCCGATTGTACAGATCACGAAGGTACTGAAGGATAAACTGGAGTGCGAAGCACCTTGCATGAAGGCAGGTATAGTTGGAATAAACTGACATCACAACCATCTCAAGGATGCGGAAACTTGGTTCCAGCATACCCCATACTGCTTCAGGTGAGACTTCAGTCCACACTCCGCAAGCTGATGCTGAAAGGGCCAGTAGTGTAGGGATTTGTTTGGCCAACTAACGTTGAACCTGGGTCAGGGCCCCTCAAGCCAACACACAGTAAGATTTAAAAAATTATACCTTAAGAATTTGATTTGTTATCATATAAATAGAGATCATATTCTTCTTGATCCTGGGTACATACATTAAGTTTTCAATATGTCTAATATTTCCATCAAGAAAAATGACAGGAACTTTACCATACCCTTTAATTTGGTACCCTTTATCATCACCAAGATACATGTTTGCTCCACTGCTGGTCTCTTTGAAATTTTCAAACCAATTCATGTTACCTATCATGTGGGTTGAAGCTCTTGAGTCCACAAACCAAGTTTTTGCTTCATCATCGTTAGCAGAAAACGTAGAATCAGATACGAATAGTCTAATATTCTGATTCTGATCTTCATTAGAAAAATGACCTGCATGCTTCTTGTGTCTCTATTGACCTTCTTCAAACCTCTTCTTCTGGCAATATCTATCTATATGACCAAATCTACCATAATTAAAACATTTGGTTGTTGAATCACCTCTATTTGAAGACATACCTTGAGATGGAGGCAACTTTCTTTGTGGCATACCTTCACTCTTGTGTCTTGCATTTTCCTTCCCTCTGAAGAGCTTCTTCTTTGCCATTAAAGTAAGATCTGAACTCTGGGGTTTGACAGTCATCCGCCTTTCCTCCTCTTGAATTAGGATCCCTGTCAGTTCTTCAAACTTGGGGGCTTTCTCTCTCGCATTCAAGCTAGTGATAAACATTTGATAGTCATCAGTCATACCATTCATGGTAATCATGACTAGATCAGTCTCTGACATTGTTTCGCCAATGTCGCCCAGCTTATTCTTGAGCTCCTTGATACGAGAGATGAATGCTGCTGCTGATTCATTCTCCTCCATTTTAATGGAAAGAATATTTCTCTTTAGAAACAACAGGAAATTTGTGTTCTTGATCTCGTATAGGTCCTTAAGAGTTGTCCAGGTGTCTATTTCAAATTTACATTCTCGGATATGCGGAATAATGCAATCTTTCACAGACAACTTAAGCAACACTTTTTCTTTGGTCTCCCTCTTTTCCTAGTCCTGGATTGTTGTTGTTGTTCCGCCTATAGCTATGGCTGGCTTCAATTCATCACTACTTGCAATCGCTCATGCGTTTTATCCGTCAAGTAGGGCCTGCAACTAAAATTTCCAATTAGAATAATTGGATCCATCGAGCTTATTGCTCTCGTTCATGTATTCCTTTTCCATCAGGTTACTTATCCTGACAGGTCTACCTCAAAAATATTCCAACCTCTAGCAACTGATTTTTTTTTATCTATCTCTAGATCTAGAGAAGGGATCTTTCTCTCAAAAAAGTATGAGTGTCCTATTTTGAAATAATTACATGGGTGTACACAAAAAACAAATCCCCTCGTTTTTGTTTAAGGATGATTCAACTTGTGGTAACTTCTATAGTTACGCAAAATATTCCTCCATTTCACAGCCTCTCAAAAGTTTTTTTTTCATATATGGTAGCATTTAATAATTGTTAAAAAAAATTGTTTCACTCATAACCATTCAACTGTTTGCGTAGGTAGGAAAATGTTTGGCGAACTGTTTGGCATATATTTTTCAGAGAAATAAACTTATGCATATAGAAGCTTCAGATGAAAAACTCCAGACCTTTTTGCATGTGGAGTAGAAGGCCACTCTTTCGCTGTGTCTAGGTTGAACCACCAAGATACCACCTTTCTTCCACAAGACTCTACGTCGGATCTGCTCCAAAAACAACACACCAGGATCTGAGTTGCTTCACAATTTGATAGCCTTCACATTAATGGTTGTGCCTATCTATTATCACCACTGTCGATCTGCCTCTCTGATTAGCAGACATGCTAGAGATCGGATCTCTAATGAAGGGACAACCGCTTCACAACAATAGCCATCATTGCCAAACAACTTTGATGACTATTATTTGCACCCAGAAGACACCAATGCTGTGCGATTGGTTCGATTTAGCCACATGTTGTACTATGAAACAACCCCCCCCCCCATTTATAAAGAACAATAGCTAAGGTTAGAGTTATAAATGGGGACCCTTTTAAATTTTTAGGCTTAGGATAATAATACATGACTCTAGGAAAATACCTAGCAAAGCCTTGTAAAATGAACTAAGGATGAAATCTACATTGCAAATCACAAATTACACTTTTCTATGTGACTATCTTAAAACAACTTCAAAAAATTGTGATCTGCGACCAAATCTCCTGCTGTGATAGCCCGATAAATAGCACCTTGTCATTTCGCAATCGCATTTCGCACTTTGCAAGAAATTTAGCTATGCCATTAGACTGTCCATTAGCGATTTGTGAAATGCGATATTACGATATTCACAATCTTATTTTGCTTTATGCATCTGGTAGTGCTATATTGTATCCTTTAAAGATTGAGATATGAGATTAAGAGCGGTAAAACGTGTGAAATAATTATGTTTTAATATCAAAATTAATGAATTGACAGGTTAATAAATATTTAGCGATCCGAGGAAGGATAATCAATTTCCAATTTATGGGTAGTTAACATCGAGTATCCCATTAAACCTTTCTCATAATCCAAATTCATTTCAGAGAAGCTTTCAGTCTTAATTACCCGATACCATCTGCGCTGATATATCTTGTCTATTTAAAACAAGCTATAAAAGACATGTCACTAAGGAAGGTGATGTAGAAATATAGCAAGTAGACCATTGTTGAATCTGAGTTTACATAGATGGCTCCTATTTTCTCTAATACAGTTTGCGATGTTTGCGATGTTGCCGGAGCTGCAACAACTGACTCAACAAGCCCTTCAGGACTTCAATTCAGAGATGCTTCCTATTCTTTCCTTCATATGATAGGAGCAAGAGCTAAAATCATTCCATACATGGATATGATCAAGTGGGTGATCGAAAACCTCATCATTGAAGATAGGCAATTCAAGAATTCAAGAATGGAGCTCATAGGGTCGTTCAGAGCAGAGGACTTAAAGAAATTGTATCACATACTTGACCCTTAGGATATCTACGATGACACATTTGTGGAAAACTTTGCAAAGAAGAACCCAGACCCCTTCAAGTTGATTCAAGGTTGGAGAGTGTTGGACAACAAATTCAAATATGAAAAATCGGGTATGTATGCTATAGCCTCTTTGGCAAACCCCTACAACTATGTAGCAGCTATGTTATGTAGATTATATGGGCTGCCCAATAATACTAAGTTTTCCATAGAATGGATTCCTCTGATTGATGGTTGTGTTAATTCCCACAACATGAATTGGCCCTCCATCCTATATGATAACCTAACCACCACCATTACCGAATATCGACAGAAGAGAGCCTCCTCTCTAGATAAACTCCCTCCATTCTATTTTAGTGCCTACATTATGGATGCCATCTGTTTTTGCATGACATTTCCAACCATGGGTTGGAAATGTACCTTACAGGACCCCTACCCAATCCATCTCAGTCATAAAAAAATATGGGAATCGCATTATATACCTCACTTCTATAATATATTTCATGTTGTTGTGTTGCCCCTACATCAAATAATTTTCAATAAGAAAGCCCCCAGGTTTTCCCAAGAAGTCGCAACATACCTATTTACTGTCGACAAATATTTCATTGAAGAATGGTTCACCTACATTAGGGTTTTTGGTAGCACATCCGATCCACATGTCCTTCCTTTATATGTTTCTGATAAATTATTAGCAAGAGAGATTGCCTACCAGACCGTGGGAAAAGGCCTGACTAAAGTTCTTAAAGACAACAAGAAGTCATTATGGCCCTCTTTCCCTGTCAAGTGTGGTTATTTTGCTTTAGCAAATTTTGTTTATGGTACTAAAGAGTCAGCACATATGGAAGCCCTCAGGCTTCATACATTGCCTAAGAGGCAATTTTATCCAGACAAATTTGCATATAATGTCACTACTACAGTAACGCTCAAGCAATACAAACATGAGGATAACTATTTTGAAGACTTGTTATAGTCAGCTGAATCCTTTGAACAAGCATTCGAATGGGCAAAGGAGAATCTGAAACCTGAAGATTTTCAAAGCTTTTTATAATTCAAAAATGAAAGGCTTGGAGTGATCCCAATGCATTTGTTAAAGCATGAGGATAAGCCTACACTGAGTGCCACTGTTGATAGTGAAGGTTCTAGTTGTCGAATAGATTCTCAAGTAAATACTAAGAAGAAGGTTAGGCCCCATAATTCCCTTAAAATGAAAAAATAGCTCAGTTGTCTAACCATATGGCCCATGAAATTTATGTTTTACAAAAGGATTTATGACCGAGTCCATCTCTTCTCTAAAGATAGGTTTGCCAACATAAGCATCATCCATTTTTGTGAAAATATGAGGATATGATTGATTAAAATCCATTTGATTTCTAAAATCCACCCCTTATCTAGCCCTGAAAATGCCCCCAAAAGGATGAAAAACCTCTCTATGTAATTCCTTTAACTTATGTAATTCTATGCCATCACCGTCCACCAATTTCCAAATGGAATTGTTGTTCCTATTCAAGGTAGAATATCTATGGAAAATTTTTGTGTTCTTGTCACCAACAACAACCCATATGACTTGGCTCTTGAGTCTCAATTCCTCTTCCTATAGACACAAAATATGTCTTCCTATCCTCCATTTCCAATGCCTTTTGTAGTTGTGTAGTAAATAAATATTCAGGATCCCATGGATCTGTAAAAGCCTTTAGGGCTAGGTCTATGTAAATAATTCCTTTTGGAGTCTTTGATTTTTGTCTCATTCCCATTTTTTAACCACTTTATTTAACTCCCTTTATTTATGACATATAGATTCCATATAAGACATTTAATCTATTAACCCACCTTGGCCCATGTATCTCTCACCAAATGATTTAACTTCACATCTTCCAGCCATGAATGATTAAATTTGAAAGGGATCTGTTTCCAAATTTTGTCACCTTGCCAATGTAAAACTATGGGCGAATGGTCATATATGATATCAAGGGAAACCCAAGAGTGCATCAACCCAAATTGTTCCATCAAAATTTTTTGATTCAAAAACCTGCTTAAATGCTTTGCAATTCTATTTGAACCAAAATTCGCATTCCACCAAGGAGGGTATCCACCAAGCTTTTGTCCCCAAAAAGATATCAGAAAAAAAACCCCAAAAGATATAGATTGTTGTGAGAGCCCCAAACTTCCTCAGTCGAAACCATCAAGTTCATATTACCAACCATCACTAGAGACCCAATCTTTAGAATACCACATACGTCCAAATGCCTCCAAAAATCCTTTCTAAATGAATAAGGATCATATATATTTCGAATGTGAAATATGTTCTTTGTACCCCTTATGAAGCTAGTCAATAGAATACTTGTGAAATAAATCAGTTGAGGATCCTAGAGAGAAATCAAACCATTTGATAGGTCGAGAGTGTTTATCAACACTATGCTCCATCTAAGGTACATCTTCAAGAAATAAGGTGGAGATTTTACCCCATGAACCATTGTTTCCTAGATGAGAATGATGGAAGCTCTATGAACCGAAACCAAATGCATAAGGAAATTCCATTTAGGGATATTCCCCTGACCCCAAATGTTTAGGGACCAAATATTCATGGTCAAAACCCCATAGCAGGCCGACCATCCCTAAAGGCCCATAGATCAGATTTTTCGTGGATGGATTCATTAGCTGGATCCAATCTATCAAGGAAAAAATTGGTTTTCCATCGGATGACTCTAGCCCTGTATTAGGAACCCCCATAGGAGAACCCTGAGTTATGTGTTAAAAAATAATCAAACCAATCATATATTCACAAATTGAGCAGCTCTCAAGTGAGGATTTCACTTGGAGGCTGCCTCTGGAAGAACGCTTTACAAGTTCTTCATTACGCACATGAATATATATAGCTTACAATCAAATAGGTAAGTTACAACAACCTCCAAAGGAATATGAACCAAATCCTAATCTAAGGCATACTCTCAACTAATGAACTGACTCCCTCTTAAAATACATTTCTCCATTATCTTCAACACTCCCCCTTAATGGAGAAAGGGTTCACTAGTACTCCTAACATTTCCCTAAATAATTCAAATTTGATTCTTCCAAGAGGCTTAGTAAAAATATCTACAACGGTATCACAAGATTACAATATTCAATATGGATTTCCTTTGACTGAACCTTCTCCCTAACAAAGTGAAATTATGTATCAATACGCTTTGTGTTTTTATGAAACAATGGATTATTTGCAAGTTTGATGGAGCTCTAGTTGTCACATTTGATAGTTGCATCTTTTTGTTCTTCTCCAGCATCATGGAGAAGTCTCCTAAACCAAATTGCTTCACATGTTGCTGCACACATTGCTTATACTCAACTTCTGCTGAAGACAAGGATACTGTGTTCTACTTTTTGTTGCTCCATGTAATGACCTCGGGCCCAATGTTGAATGCATAGCCTATTATGGATCACCTATCATCTACATTTCCAACCCAATCGGAGTTCAAAAAACCTGTCAATTTAACATAAAACGAATCAGTATATTTAATGTCGAAGTCTAAGGTTCCTTGAAGATACCTTAGGATGCCTTTTGCTGCAACCCAATGACTCTCAAGGGTCTTTGACATTAATTGGCTCAATACAATGACTGCATAAGCCAAATCCAACCTAGTTGTAGTCAAGTAGATTAGACTCCCAACTAGTTGTCTATAAAATGTTGCATCTACCTCCTTAGAACCATCATCACTTAGAGGTTTGATATTCTGTTGTAAAGGCACTGTTGCAAATTTGCACTGATCCATTCTGAACTTTTTCAGTAAACTCTTGACATACTTAACCTGCGACAGAAAATTCTGGCTAGAATCCCTCCAAACTTCAAGACCCAAACAATAGTGTAGCTCTCCAAGGTATTTCATCTCAAAAACCTGTGACATCTGCTCTTTGATTTCTTTGATGAGTTCATCAACATTTCTTGTAATGATAAGATCATCTACATATAAAGAAATAAAAACAATTTTCCCCTCTTTATCAAACACGGTATATAGATTAGGTTCATTATTGCTTCTTTTATAACGATGATGTAGGAAAAATGAATCAATTTTATCATAACACGACCTGGGTGCCTGTTTTAGTCCATACAATGCTTTCTTCAATCTACAAACTAAATGTTCTTCCCCCTGTTTAACAAACCATTCAAGTTGCACTAAATACACTTCTTCTTTTAATTCCCCATTTAAAAATGTAAATTTCACATCTAGCTGGTGTATCATCCAATGATGTTTGGTAGCTAAAGCAATTAAGATTCTAATTGTGTTTAATTTAGCTATAGGGACGAAGGTTTCCTCATAGTCTATACCTTCTTTCTACAATTACCCTTTTGCAACTAGCCTAGCTTTATATTTGTCTATACTACCATCTGCTTTAAATTTAGGCTTGTATAACCATTTGTAACCTATGGGTTGTTTTCCTTCAGGTAATTCAACTAGATCCCAGGTTTTGTTTTTAAGTATTGACTCATATTCCTCTTCCATGGAAACCCTCCATTCATCATATTGACTAGATTCTTTATAGTTTGAGGGTTCAACAATATTTAACATACTAGCTATAAGAGCGTGATCCTTATATCTTGTTGGAAATCGAATTTCCCTACCTGATCTCCTGAGTGGTGGACTGACCTAAAATCTATTTTGATCATTCCTTGGTGGACTTGGCTTCGAAACTGCATCTGTACTATCCACTTTGTCCTTTTATGTGTTTGTTGTTGCCGTTGCTGCTCATGGATGCCTCCTATTTCATCACTTCCTTCTTCCATCAACAAATGCACGTGCCATTCTTCATTGTTACTATCATGGTTTCCATCACTAACCTTCTCATGGAATATTATATCTCTACTTGAAAACACTTTATGAGAAGAGGGATTAAACAATTTGTAAACTTTAAACTTTGTACAATACCCAACAAAGATGCATTTAATGGCTTTTGAATCCAATTCCTTCCTATCCTCCTTTGGAACATGAGAAAAAGCTTTGGAACCAAAAAATCTTAAATGATTAACTGCAAGCTTAAAACCTAGTAAAGCTTCGAATGGATTTTTAAAATCAAGACTTTTTGTTGGACTCCTATTCTTCAAATATACTGCAATATTTATTGCTTCTGCCCAAAATCCATTAGAAAGATTCTTACCTTTTAACATGCTTCGAGCACACTCCACAAGGGTTCTGTTTTTCCTCTCCACAACCCCGTTCTGTTGAGGAGTGTGAGGTACTATGAATTGTTGTAGTATCCCATGGTCTTTGCAATATTTGATTAAACTAGCCTTCTTGTATTCTCCCCCTTGGTCCGAGTGGAGAATTTCGATGAATTTTCCTGTCTACTTCTCAATCATGCTTATGAACTCTTTAAAATATTCAAAAGTATGACTCTTTTTCTGAGAAAATATACCCAAGTAAATATCATACAATCATCAACAAATAGTAAGAAATAATAGGCACCTCCCAATGACCCCGTCTACATTGGCCCACACAAATCAGTGTGCACAAGCTCTAGTATATCTCTCTTCTTTCTATCTACATTTACAGGAAACTCATCCCTATGCATCTTCCCAAGAGCACATGCTTCATAATCAACATGAACATTCTTTAAAGCAGGAAGACCATTAACCATACCTCGTTTCTGAAGTAGTATCATGTCACTGAAAATGAGATGAATGAGTCTTTGATGCCATAAGTCTTCTGCATTCATAACTAATGAGGTTAAGGCTTGGTGTGGTGCACTTCTCACATTCATCTGGTACAATCCTCCCACTCGAATACTTGATGCAATTGGCTTCATACCATCCAGCAGATATTTAATCACACAATGTTGGGCGCAGGACCCCCCAAGGGCTGTTTTGGGGCTTAGAGCCCAGATTTTGGTCCAATTTCGTAATTCCAATGTAAAGACTCCACATTTTGTGGGCACGGAGTGTGTAGTTGCTAAAGAGTCATAGGGTTGTCCGCCCTTATTTTGACAATGTAATGTCGGCTATAGAAGATCTACCCATGGTCTGCGGACCATGGGATTGTATAAATAAAGCGAATCTCTAAGTAGATAGAGACATAAGATAGATCGAATAATGAAGATATGATGTATGCGAGATAGCTCTGAGGTGTAAGTCTAAGTTTTTGGTCGTAGCGTAGGTAGAGGCTCTGCAGCTGAGTGTGCAGAGGCCTAGTAGTCCGCAGCTAAGTGCGCAGGGTGAGTTGAGTCTGTAATCATCTAGAAGTATTAATAAAGAGAAGTTTTTATCATTTCTATGTCTTTGTTTCCTATTTATGCATCTGTTATATTTTGAATGAATTTCGATTCTAATGCTTATATGATGTGTGAATGTGTATAACTATATTGGTTAAGTGAACACAAGTAGGAACATTTGTTTACGTGAAGATAATCAAGATATGTCAATAAGATAAGTAAGATACTTAGTCTAGTTTGGGAAATAGCTCAATTCACTTCCATATTAGTGTGAAAGGACTTCAGCCCCTAGTTAGGGCTGCACAAAAGCCGATTGTAATAGATCATGAAGGTACTGAAGGATAGACCAGAGCGCCAAGCACCCTGCATGAAGGCGGGTATAGTTGGAATAAAACAACATCGCAACCATCTAAAGGGTGCGAAAACTTGGTTCCAGGATCTCCCCATACTGGTTCGGATGAGACTTCAGTCCGCGCTCTGCGGGATGATGCCGAAACGGCCAGTAGTGTAGGGATTTGTTTGGCTAACTAACACTGAACCTGGGTCAGGCCCCCTCAAGCCAACAAATGGTTCCATTGTCGGGACTGAAATCTGCATAAGAGATGTGTGATGTCGTATCATTAGAATCCAACTAAGAAAGAAATCGAAGGCTAGTTGGATAGAAGAATTCACGAGTTCGCGGCACAGGAAAACAGAAACCTACGACTGTCAAAAGAATAGTGGTTAGATAGCTACCTATATATGGAGATCCATGAAATCTTTTTCGTGTCCTTCCCTACTGAGCTATATGAGTGGATCGTGAAGCTAGAAGATAGCCAAGGAAGGTGGAAACATGACGGTCCTATTGTCTGGACCCAAGATCTAGTGCGAAGGTTGGAAGCATCGAAGGATAAGATCACGTGCGCCATTGATCATTGGCTCGATCGTATTATAGGAGGATTTGTTACTAAGTTTGCGGTTGACACCTCAATTAGCTACAACGAGGAATAGCGATGCTTTCTCAAAGGACCGCGAGGTAAGTACATAAATTCTTTGAATACTTGGATTAAAATGTTGTTGTGCAAAAAGTAGGTTATGCAGTTACCTCGATATTTGGGGCTATGTGAAGCGGAAAGGTTTACAGGAACAAAGGAAATAAGGGTCCATAAAATAGCCCCTTAATTTCACCTCCGCGAGGGGACAAGGAAGAGCTCGCGAAGGTCTCTCCGCAAAGTGTTATTCATTTGATGAGACAAATAAATCCGTGAATCCCACCTCCGCCCACACCACCACTGGCTTCACCACCATCACCTCCATCTTCACCCGTACCATCCCCACCACCACCGCAATTCTGTATGGTGAACTCAGTGAAGTTTCCTTTGTTCAAAGGCTTAGGAAATGAGGACCCAGACCAATTCTGGTTTGTATTGAAGGCTATATGGGAAGCTCAAGGTGTTATAGATGACCATATAAAGAAAGCAACACTAGTCAGCACCTTGCAGGATCACGCATTGACTTGGTATAGTAGTACTCCAATGATAACCTGAATGCGAGAGCAGTGGACAACGAAGCAACACTAAATAGGGAGTTTAGTAGGCCTAAATCTGAAGCGCAGTTGAATATTAGATTCAAAGAAATCTCGATTCTACCAGGTGAGAGACCTTGGGAACTAGATCAGAGGCTGAAATGTATGATTCACGAAGTAAACATGAATCTGAAAGATGGACAACATCGCGAGTGGTTTGTAGCTTCGCTACTACCACACTTAAGGAGTGCGTTGTCGTAGCATAAGATAACAACTCAGGCAGAAGCCTTGGAGATTGCCATGGGACTGCATGAGACCATGATGCAGGATCCTAATTTAGGAGTTCAGCAGATCCACGCGTAGCTGAAGAATCTGTGCTTTGAGATGCAAAGCTTGAAGCAGGATAGGATGGTTCAACCAGAAGTGCGAGAGGAAGTATGGCGCCTGAAATGCAAGAGTCAGGGTCATGACAAAGAACACTACCCGGTCTTTACAAATTACCTTGCAGGAGGAGGACCGATGCCTTTAAGGCCAAAAGCTCAAGCAGGACTTAGCGCGGCACCTGCTTTGTGGTGCGCTATCTGTAAAGTAGCCAGAAAGCATGCCATGGATGACTGCCACTTGTTATAGAAGTATATGCAAACTCTGCAATAGTTGTTCTGCAAATTTTGCAGGTCGATGGGACATGACAAGCATACTTGTAGGAGCTATGAATTGATGATGGATAGAACTCCCACCTATAGAGTTCATGCTGAAACGTGACCCCTTGATCAGAATATAGGGATGGTGTGGACAAGATTTCAAGGGCATGGATGAAGCCGAGGGGGAGGAGGACCTGGTAGAGGTTGGGGACAGTTGATTTGTTACAATTGCAGAGGGCCATGACACTATGACCATGATTTCATTAATCCAATGCGCCAGACGTGTAAGTATTGCACATTGTTTAATCATGAGACAAAAGATTGTCCTACGCTGATAGCTAGGATACGTGACAAAGGAGTGCTACCACCTCCCCCGACTAAGAACCTGCAGATGATGTGGCCTGAGCTATGTGAGGAAGATCTGAACGTAAACATTGTGCTTCGAAGTCAAATCGCAATAGGAGATGACAAGGGAAAACAACCGGAAGACAGTACCTACGTTCGCAAAGCCCCGGCGAAAGAAGCTGAGTTTGATTTAGAGCGCGCTTGGGAAACTTCCATGGAAGCTAAAAAGAGCTTCGCTAAGGACTCCACTTCAGGAAGCAAAGATAATCCTGAGCTAGAGATGGATCCCTCTATGTTCACAACATTCCTGGAAACCTGTATGAAGCTACTGCGTGACAATAAGGTTGTAAAAGGGTTACAGGAACTCATCAATGGATGCATTGGGACTGTGCCAAGTGAACCGTGCATAGTCCACAAGATCATAAAGCATAAGACAAGGACAGGGCATGAAATGAGACTAACCACGTAGATCAGAGAATACACGATGGACCAAGTCATTATGGATTCAAGATCAGATGTGAATGTTTTAATGAAACAGACATGGGAGCGAATTGGGAGACCTGCATTGCAATGGTCTCTGATTCAGCTGAGAATGGTGAACCAGCAAAAATTCATACCCATGGGGCGATTGCAGGGAGTAACCATTGATATTGAGGGAGAGAGCACGCTAGCAGACTTTGAAGTAATAGATATTTTTGATGACAGCAATCCCTACCCCATGCTCCTGGGAGACTATGCCACTGATATGAATGAGGTAATCAATCTGAAGAAGCAGAAGATGATATTTGAGAAGAAATCATTGTGCAATAATACCCCTAGACCCTACTGAAGGTTCACGCTATACAGAGCCGGCCCGCGATTATGAGAGTGATTATGGGAGCACAGGAGTTCCTGCAGATGGACAGATTACATGGGAGCACAGGAGTTCCTGCACTTCGAATTCCGAGGAAGAAGTAGAACACTGGCAGAATCAGTTACATGAAGTAACTACATTGAATTGCAATATGATGACCCGGTCGCTGCGCTGCATGTCGACAGAAGTAAGAGATATGCCTACTTATGATGGTCTAAATGAGGTAGATACCTTCTTGGATGCATTTGAAAGGAAGGTGTTGGAAAAGCAACGCTTCTAGGCCTTGGACTGGGTGATGTGCGCTACGCCTACAAGATGGCAGGGTACGCACAAAGGAAGCTTTGATGATTGGCGCGAATGTAGGAGAATGATGTGAACATGATTTGGGAAGCCTAAGGTACGATTGATAGACAAGTATGATGGACAGGATGATTCGTGTGTGCATCTAGCCAAGCGGACGCAAGCTTATGGAGAAAAGCCACAACCTGAGTGGGTGCACCTGTTCTGTCATACCCCAGATGTTATACCGATGAATTGGTATATAGAAACAGAGCTCCACCATGGGATAGGTGAATGGGATATCCTGCACAAAGGATTCATGATGACCTTCAATTTTGAGGATGGGTGGGACAGTATTGATGAAGTGCTACAAGAGGTAAAAGTAGCCATCTTTAGGATACCACAGGAGCCTTTAGACCTAATTCAGCTTGAATGGGCTATGCAATTGAGTCGTGCATTGGAATGTTATAATGTAACTGTTGAAGAGGAGGATGAGGATCCGTGGAATATTAACATTCCAGAAACAGAAGGCCACCATGAGGTTCAAGGACCACAGATTGAGAACCCTGATACAATTGCATCAGTGAAAACTAAACAGGTGAATATTGGTACAGAGGCAAAACCCAAATTCGTGAAGATCGAAGACTACTAGGACGATGTGATGGTAGATAAGGTCATTGAATTACTCCACAAATATCAGGACTTTTTCTCGACCAATTTTACGGATTTGAAAGGAATAATTGAAGATTTCGGAGTAATGAAGATCACGTTAAAACCCAAAGCGAAGCCAGTTAAGCAGAGGTCGTATCACTTAAATCCGAAATACAAGGAGAAGGTTCGCATAGAACTAGACAAAATGCTCGTAGCAGGCATCATTGAACCTGTGGAAGAATCCACTGGGTAAGTCCAATGGCAGTGCAAGAGAAGAAGTAGAAGGACAAGATAAGGATATGTGTGGATCTCAAAAAATTGAATGATGCTTGTGTGCATGATCCATTCCCAAATCCATTCATAGATGAAGTGTTGGACAATGTAGGTGGTCAGGAAGCATATTCTTTCACTGATGGGTTCTCAGGGTACCACCAGATCAAAATCGTGCTAGAGGATAAGAGAAATACAACCTTCATGACTGAGTGGGGTTGCTTTCAATATACTATCATGCTGTTTGGATTGAAGAATGCGCAGTCCATCTTTTCACGTGTGGTTGTCGCAACATTTAAGGAATATATTCATAAGTTCTTGGAGGTCTATTTTGATGACTGGATTGTATTTGGGCTGGTTAAGCGCCATGTAGCGAGCATGCGCTTGATGTTGGATACCTGTCGAAGATACAAAATTGCACTCAACCTCAAGAAGTGTCTGTTTCTCATTCCTTTTGGGAACCTATTGGGGCATGTGGTTTGCAAACAAGGGCTGATGGTAGGCCCCATAAAGATCGTAGTGATTCTGAACTTGGAAGCGCCGAGAAGCATGAAACAGTTGTGCGCTACTCTTGGGCATACGTGATATTACAAAAATTTTATCAAAGACTATGGCCAGATCACCGTGCTGATGGAAAATTTGTTGAAGAATGATATCACGTTCTCCTAGAACGACGACTGTAAGAAAAGCCTGGATATATTGAAAGAAAAAATGGTTATTTCGCCGATTCTTGTCTTCCCAAACTTGAAGAAAGAGTTTCATGTCCATTTTGACGCGTCGTGTATAGCGTTGGGGGCAGTACTAACACAGGATGGCGGAGAGGGCTTGGATCACCCTATCACGTTCGCAAGTTGTAGATTATCCAAAGAAGAGAAGAACTATTCCACTACTGAACGCGAGGGACTAGCTATGGTATATGTGTTCTAGAAGTATCGACACTACTTGCTAGGAGGTAAATTTAAGATGTATACAGATCGCTCCGCACTAAAATACCTGGTCAATAAGCCTGTGTTGGGGGGTGCACATCTGCAAATGTCTTTTATTGTTCCAGAAATACGATTTTGAAGTTGTTGTGAATCTTGGATGATTAAACGCGGGAACAGACCACCTATCATGCATTGACACAGGGGAGGAACCTACTAGTTTAGAGGAAGGATTACCTGACGCGCAACTCTTTGTTGTGTGCATCATGGATGGAAATTTTGAAGATATAATACACTTTCTAACAACTGGAATTGTGCCGGAGGGATACTTAATCCAGCAAAAGAAGGAATTAGTGGTACGCATGGAAAATTTCTCTGTCATTGCTGGGCATCTATACAAGATGGGGAATGATGAAATACTGTGAAGGTATGTACCTGAATTTGGACAAAGCAGGAGATTCTACGTGCAGAAGATTCTACGCGTAGGACTGTGGTGGCCAACCCTTCATCAGGATTCAAAATCATATTGCAGGGCACATGATGTATGTCAAAGAATAGGTAGGCCATCGCGAAGGGATGAAATGCCTTTGAATCCACAAATGACATTGCAACCTTTCGAAAAGTGGGCAATAGATTTTGCACAAATGACGTTGCAACATTTCGAAAAGTAGGCAATAGATTTTGCAGGACCCATAAAACCTCAAGGAAAAACAGGCGCGAGGTATATTATCACTGCGACATAGTATTTGAATCGTTGGGTAGAAGCGCGGCCGATGAAGGATTGCACGGGCGCGACTACTGCTAAGTTTATATTTGAACATGTACTGACACGATTTGGATGTCCGAAGATCTTGATGAGCAATCGCGGTGCACATTTCCTAAACGAGATGATCAGCGCACTAACAGAGGAATTTCAGGTGTATCATCAAAAGAGCACACCTTATCACACAGAGGCTAACAGGACAGTGGAGGTGTTCATCAAAGTGCTTGAAAATGCGCTGACCAAGGTATGCAATGCTCAACGAAGTGATTGGGACCTACGCATACCTACAGTGTTATGGGTTTATCGAATGACATGCAAGAAACAGATGGGAAAAACAAATTTTAGGCTTGTCAATTGAGTGGAAATCGTAATGCCTATGGAATACATCATGCCTAGTCTACGCATAGCAGCACTCACAGGTATGACAGATCGCAGAGCCCCGGATGTTAGGTCCCTATAATACTAGTGATTACCCCATTACTATTGTAGTTGTATCCCTAATTAATATTTTTGTGCCCCTATTGTCCCCATATTGTTATTACTGTGCCCCATAGAATCCCTCTATTGTTATTTTTCTGGCTTTATATTATTATTGTTGGGTCAGCTAGGTTATATTGTGACTCCTTAGACTCCTATATATAGAAAGGAGGTTTTGTCATTTGAATCATCCAAGAATTGTTCATTTCTGTAATGTAAAGGAGGTTGCCCCCTCGAAGAGGCTGAACTCTAAGGCGTTGATCTATCCATTCTATCTTTTTTTGAGTTGGTTTCATAACATTTAGTATCAGAGCTTTGGATTCTAGGGTTTCGCTGCTCCAAATAGATGATCTGGCATTTTCTCTATAACTTTTTTCCTGCGATGTTTCAGAAGCTAAAAAAAAAAAAAAACCCATTTGAGAAGAAATTGCACTGAACCTTGGGTCTGAATTTCAAAGCTTTTCGCACTATATTTGTGGAGATATGATTTGAGGAATTGGTCTTTTTGCAGACTCCTGAATTACATTCCAAACATGTGACTTGGGGAAAATCATCATAACTTTCTCTCTGAGCATCAGATTGAATTTTCATAAGAAGGTATAGAAAGAGGACGGACTGTAGTTTCTTGTATATATTTTCATAGAAAAAGGTCGAAATAGTGACTCATGGAATGTGATACAAGTTTTCACTACTGAACTAGTCTATAATCGGGCCACTGTGGGAGATTTGGCATAACTCTTCCTTGGAGAATCCAATTTGGATCAAACTGGTGGCATTGGAAAGAGGACTCAGAGGACTACTGCAGATTGCAATTTTAGAACTAGATGATCTAAAATTACAAATATATATCAGAGGCAATATCGAGCTCCTACAAAGTGAAAAAAGGTGTGTAGATTTTTTTTAATATTTTCTTAAGCTTGGTTTGAAAAATTATTTTGAAGAATTCAAAGGGCATAGTAGAGCATTATTATCGGTAACTGATGCCCCAAGGAAAGAACATGCAAACACCTAGTAAGAAACCTAAAATCCCTAGCATGACTCATGAAGAAGAGGAAGAAATGCTACATGATATATCAAAATTACAAGACCAAGTGCAAAAAATGTCACTCTCACAAAAGCTAACAGAAGCTAAGATAAATGGCGTGGAATCTAAGATAAATGGCGTGGAATCTAAGATAAAGGGCATGGAAGCTAAGATGAATGGCATGGAAGCTAAGATGGACGATTTGAAGATAGATTTGAAGACAGGCATGGAAGATTTGAAGACAGATTTGACAAAGTTTCTACAAGAAATGCTTACTAATGATGAAAGGGTAGTAAAGGAAACTCATGATGAGAACAAAAGAAATGTTAATCATGATTTCATAGACTCTAATGTTGGATTGAAGACCCACCATATTCAAAAATCAATATGAGGAAGTTTGATGGCAAGGATCCTGCAACATGGATATTACAAATGGAGCAATTTTTCGATCTCAATAATGTGCAAAACACACAAACAGTACATATTGCAACTTTATATTTGGAACCAAATCAGTTTGTATGGTATCAATGGATTTGCTCTTGTAAACAAATTATCACTTGGGAAATTTTTACGTAAGAATTGACAACACATTATGAATATACAAAAAGCAACACTTTTTTTAGCCAATTGATAAGTCTCAAACAAAATGGTTCAATAATGGAGCACATTGAGGAGTTTCAAAAATTGAACATAAGGGTAAAAAATATTCCAGAGGAGCATAGGATTGATGTGTTCATAGGGACTTTAAAGGATAATATCCAACATGATGTTTGCCTTTGGGAACCTGATTCATTAGAGAAGGCATTCAGATTAGCAAGAAAAATGGAAAGAAAAATTATGGCAACCAGGAAGCATACCACTCACAACTATAAAGATGGAAGTGTTGTTGTCCCTAGTTTTCCACAACCTATAAGGTTGACACCACAACAATTGGAAGAAAAAAAGAGCAAAAGGGTTTTGTTATAGTTGTGATAGCAAATACACTAAAGGTCATAAGTGTGCTGAGAAGAAATTATTCTACATTGATTGTGAATAGGAAGAAGAAAAGGAGTAAGAAAGGTCAAAATAAGAGGATATACTCCAGGAACAAAGCCTAGATAAAGAAGAAATGAATCCAACTATATATTGTAATGCATTGGCTGGAATTACCACTCCTCAAACCATCAAGATAGAAGGACAAATCAAGAAGAAAAAGGTAATAGTGTTGATTGATTCAGGAAGTACCCACAATTTTATTCATTGTAAGATAGCAAAAGAATTGAATTGCTTCCTATATCCAGCACCACAGTGTCAAGTGATGGTTGCAAATGGAGGAATGATAAATTGCTTTGGAAAGTGCCATAACATCAATATATCCATGGGAGAATATGTATTGAATAGCCCGCTGCTTTCCATTCCAATGGGAGGTGTTGATGTTGTACTAGGAGTCCAATGGTTACAATCCTTGGGTACACTAGCTTTTAATTTTCAAGAACTTTTCATGAAATTTTCTGTGGAAGGAAAGGAAGTTGAATTAAAGGGTATTCCAGGGAAACCGGGAAAGATAATCAGCTCTAACGGTATGACAAAGCTTCTAAAAAGGGAACAAAGAGGTGTAATTGCACAATTATGTTCGCTAGATGTTTCCACATTGGAATCATCTATTTCTCCAAATCTCCAAAAAGTCTTGGACAATCATTCCAAGGTATTTGAGACTCCCAAAGGTCTCCCACCTATTCGTGATCATGATCATGTTATTCATCTAATTCCATGAAGTTTTCCTCCAAACATCAGGCCGTACAGATATCCTTATGCCCAAAAGATTTAAATTGAACATATGGTTGCAGAAATGCTAGAGGCGGGTATAATTCAACCTAGTCAAAGTTCTTTCTCTGCTCCAGTAGTATTGGTGCACAAGAAGGATGGATCATGGTGCACGTGTCTGGATTATAGGGAGCTCAACAAGCTCACTATTAAAGATAAGTTTCCCATTCATGTCATTGATGAATTACTGGATGAATTGCATGGATCAATTTACTTCACCAAGTTGGATCTTTGTTCAGGATATAATCAAATCAGAATGAAGACTGAAGACATTCTGAAAACAGCATTTAGAACTCATGAGGGTCATTATGAATTTTTGGTCATGCCTTTTGGCCTTACCAATGCACCCTCTACATTTCAAGGTTTGATGAATTCCATTTTTAAACCCTTCCTTATAAAATTTGTGTTAGTATTTTTTGATGATATACTAATCTACAACAAGTCTTGGAAGGATCATGTTGAACATGTTGGCAGGGTGCTACAACTATTGGAGGAGAAACACTTATATGCAAAAATATCCAAATGCTTCTTTGGAGTACAAGAGGTGGAATATCTGGGTCATATTGTATCTCATTTAGGAGTTAAGGTAGACCCTAGAAAAATTAAAGCCATTAAGGAATGGAAAATCCCCACATCCATAAAGCATCTGCGAGGATTTCTCGGGTTGACAGGGTATTATCGGAAGTTTATTAAGAATTATGGGAGAATAGCAGCACCTCTAACAACATTATTGAAGAAAGATGAATTTTCATGGACTCCAAAAGCAACAAAGGCCTTCGAACATCGTAAAGAGGCAATGTTCCAAGCACCAGTCTTAGCTACACCGGACTTCACAAAAACCTTTATTGTGTAATGTGATGCTTCAGGAAATGGAATTGGTGCTTGTAGAAATTTTGAATAATATGACACTTATTCACAGAGATTATCTTGATTATACACTATTGTGAAATGCATGCATAATACATGACCTCCTCTACGTTGATCATCAATTTTGCGGAATTAAAAACAATGAAACATCAATCGCATGCGCACATTAACACAGTATGTAACCCGGGGAAAGCATACAGCTGAAAACCCCACACTATCTGTATATTATAATGATTGAGAACATGTAACAATGCATAGTACAATACTCCTCACAAGTTCTCAGTACTATTTCCACCTGTTACACACAAACTAGCTCAGATCTGAATCAATCACAGGTTCAAATCTCCTTCGCTGCATGCCTGCCTCCACTACGCAATCCTGCATGAGAATGAATGAGTATGGCTGATCCAAACTCGTATTTTTCTTGGCTGAACCATGCAATCCTCATTGGCATACTCAATCCATTTATTGTGCAAATCTCATGCACAACTACAATCACAACTGACAGTTGTCTTGCCCTTTCACTCACATCTAACACCTGTCTCCACTGAACTGTCCATGAACTGAGTTAACTGATGTATTCTTTATTTGATTTATGAGTTAATAATTAGTGAATTAATTAATAATTAATTCACATCACTCATCACTAGTGTATTCTGCAATTAGACTAAATACAACTAGTTCAACCAAGTCAAACTGAACACAACTCCATCAACTCCTCAATCAACTCCACCAAACTCAACCACTTGAGTTCTAAATGAAGTCCATCATGCAATAGATCAACTGACCCATAAGAAAAGTGTATTTCCTTCTGGCAGTTGCATGTGCCACATCCATAGCTTGAACTAAAGTGCTCCAAGAGTATAAGATAATGTTTATAGTCCAAATATTATTAAGAGCTAATAATATTCGACTGTTCTATTTTTTGCCTAGCAATCTAAAAATAGACTCCGCCCATATGTCTAAAAATATAATTCCATCTATTTTTACCAACATGACCAATCATCCACAAATAGCACCCTGCAACTCATAGACCATGATCCATATGTCTAAAAATAGACTTTGCGCCAAAAATAGCCTGCGGGCCCACTTAGTGAAGGCGACTCCTTTCCACTAAGCTCCATCATATTGTTGCATTTTCAAAACTCCCTCTCAACAAGAGATGGATTATCTGCAACCCCTATCCTGCCTCTGGAATGTTCTGAATGCAACACATTTTCCCGGTCCACTTGCTCCAACAACACTTGGAACAAAAACACTCCCAATTGACCACTCTGTTGGGCTAGGAACATACTCTGATGCTGAAGCTCTACCTGCTGCTGACAAGTGCTCCCTCTCTAACATATGTGCTACTGCAACATCTCCATGCATCTCACATCATTGCACACTTCTCTATGCCACCTAGCACTGTGCAAAACACTTATGCCTCTCGCATTGTTGTAGCCTGCTAGCTATGCGCTATCCTGGGATTCCCTACACTGTCGCTCTCTCTGCCGCTCCATCCGCATCTGTCTCTACCCAATCAGTTAGTTCCTGCTACTCCACATTGAGGCTCCCGTAGCAAGGTCTCATCTAAGAGGTTGGGTACTGATGAGCCCCAAAAATGGATAATTATTTGGGCTCATTCAACCTCCTAATTTGACTTAATCCACCATTCTCATTAGTTTATTGCACGTTTTTTATTATATTTATGCTAATAGAGTGAATTTGGTTAGTCATTATGCCAACAAGTCTAATGGGTGCTTTGTGTAGCCTTTTTGGTCAATTTGGAGACAAAATTGAAGGTCTTAATGAGCACTTGGCAGCCAAATTCGTGGGAGAACAAGGGAGAGGATTTGTAGGAAGGTGTCCCCTTCATTTATGGGCCCTTACCTCGAATTCTCCACCATCAGCTCGGAGTTCAAAGGCCACCAAATCAATTAGCACAAGGGCAGCCAAGCAAGTCAAGTAGGACTGTTGTTAACTACAAGTTTTGGGCAGCCGAGTCCCTAAATTTTAGGAGGACTGTTGGGGTCCTCAATTTGTATAAATAAGAAGGCTTAGGGCCTCATTTTGGTTAGCTAGTGGTTAGTCACTTCAGTAGCTGGTAGTTAGTCATTTCATAGTCTTGTTGTAGTCATTTTGTAGTTCGATTTTTAGGCAATAGATTAGTTTTGTTGTCAGCTCATTTTCAAGTTCTCCTTGTGGACAGTTTTGATGTAACTCTTCATTTCTTGATCAATAAAGATGAATCCAGCTTTGCACCAGCTCTAAATCTCTCTTAGGAGGCTGTAGCTCTTGGGGTTGGGCCCATCTCAAGCGCCCAGTACCTCCTTTGTTTACTTTCATGTGTCTTTGCTGCATTCTTAGAGTAAAATCTGCTATTTAGATTTAAAACTTGTTGTGTTATTTAGGTTGCTTTTGATGATTAAAGTAGATTTTCATGTTCAGATTGATTTTGATAGATTAATAACATAAAGGATCCTTGGAAAAATGGGCTCAAGCACCTCTGATCTTACCTCTCTCTCAGTGGGATCGTGAGTTGGGACAAAGGTGACCTTGCTGCCCACAAAAACGTTGTTTTGCTTCACCATGCAAGTATTAGTGTTGGATTCTTAGTTGTCAAACTTGATATCAGTTTTGACTGCATGCTTAGGGTTATGATTGCTTAGTTGCATAGTTAGTTCATCTGATTTTGTGCAAATAAACTTTTGTTCCATTTCTTTTGCTATTATCTAGGTCAAATTAGGTCAAGGTAATTAGGTTCTTGATTTTCCAAGTCTTCATTTGTTAAATTCGAAAACTAACTTGCAGAGCACCTGTTATCCTTCTCTATCTACCCATAATCCATCAGATAATCTACTCCAACCCTTACTCCATGATTCGTACCCTTCATTTGCCATACTTTCCCCACCTTGCCCGAATTCCTACATTCTTGTGCATCATCGCTTCCTCCATCCTTGAACAAATCCAATCGCTCCTTAGCCTCATCCACCAAGTCCTAGACCTCTTCACACCCCTATTTCACCTCCATACTCATTCCTCCATCTTTTTCCCTCCATCCATGCTCCAAAATCCCATTTCGAAACATCCTGTAGAAGAATTACAGAACATCCTGTAGAAATCCTAAACATCCTGTAGAACCCCTGCAGACTTCCTGTAGAAGCTCATAAACACGGTTTCTTGGCAGCCAAACTTTGTGAGACTCTCTGGAAGGGTGTTAGGGACCCCTTAGACCCTCTCTGAACCTTCCCAACCTTTCCCAAGCATTTCTCCTCCTTGATCCACCTCTGCACAGTCAAAAATAGTTAAAATCACATGCATGATAATTCCAACAACTTAATCAAAAATACAAAAAGATGTTTTCTTCAGATAGAGGTAGTCTAGACACATGTATTTTACCTTCATAGAAGTAATGGCATCTCTTTCAGTAGTTTGCATGCTCTCCTTTGCGTCAGTAGGACTAGCTGGTAGAATTAGGGTTTGCTAGGGTTTGCGTTTCTTTTTGGCTTTCAGTTTCTTTCCGCAAGTAGATTAGCTTCCTTTGAGTTAGCTTTCGTCCATCAGTTAAAAAGCTTCTTCTAAGAGCTCATAGAAGTTGGCTTGAGCCCCTAGCAGACTTGTGCCAGTTGACCAAGTGACAGCTGCAGCAAGAGCTAGTACTTGTGCATACAGCACCGTCGCTTCCAAGTTTGTTACGAACTACCGGGTTGATAAAATTAAAGAAGGGAGTTCCAGGAGTTGTAGCATTATTGCTACAATACTGGGGCCCACCATATTTTTGGCGTCGTTGCCGGGGAAGCGTCAGAGTATTGTTGATTGCTGCTTTTCTTTTATTTTCCACTACAATCTTCTGCTAAGTAGTTTATTTCATTTCCATTATGCAATTTCGTTTATCCAAAAGTAGATTAGCATTTCCCGCTTTCATAGATCAGCATTTCAATTCCACAATTTCATTTTTGCAAGCGTAGATTAGCATTTCAATTCCGCAAGCGTAGACTAGCATTTCATTCTTGCAATTTCATTTGAGAAAAATAGATTAGTCCTTTCCCGCTTTCATTTAAATTCCGCATTTCCATTTCAGCAAGATAGTTAGTTGCAGTTCAATCTATTTCAGTTTTGCAGGTAGAAGTAGAAAAAAGCAAAAATCAACCAAAAAGATTTCATTTCATGCCTTGTAGGAGTAGAGATAAGTTAGAAAAATGATTGCACAACACCCCCACTGCTTCACACAGCCAACGTTCTCTCTCTTCTTCGATGGTTGTGATTAAAGAACCCTTAGGTGGACAGCAAGACATAGTTGGAGAACCTCAAGGGGAGAAGAAGAAGGAACCATTCCTCTGGAGCAAATGGCTACAAGCAAAAATGTTGGGAGTAGTCCCTTATCCAAAGATGAATTTGCAAATCAGCTGGAAGATTTCAAGAGTGATATGAGGCAGTTTCTTGCCATGCAACAGGATATCTTGCGGATCCAAAAGAAGCAAGAAGAAGCCAAGAGGGCTTTGGTCATTTTTTGTCCCAGGTGCACTAGAAAGCATCCTAGGAACGAATGTCCAATGCACTCCCTAGAAGTGTGTTTCATCTATGAAGAATACCATCCTACAAATCAGTGCCCTCCTTACCCAGAATCAAAGCTGCATATCAGAGAGCCAAAGGAGCCACTGAACCACTCTATTATATGAACCAAAGGAGGCCGCATGGACCTAGATCTTACCAGCAGGAACTGCAAGGGACACACGAGACCTATTATGACCCCTATCAAGCCACTTTCATGCCTTCTTGGGGTCCCCCTGCTCATCCTTCTTGGTTCACACCTCCTCCTTGTTCCTTCCTAGATCCATATTATGCCCAACCAGTTGCTCATTCATTTCACTCTTATGCTCAGCCACAGCCTCAGTGGAATGCACCTCATCAGGGGTGGAGGCCCCAATACAACACTCCTCTTGCTTCTTTTCCTCCACCACCTGCTCATCCACAACCATCACCTCCTCCTCCACCAAGGCAACCCCAAATGCCTACCCAACCACAATGCCATCCGTCTCCATCTCAATTTCACACCTCCGCTCAACTACCCGTACCATTTCCAAAGCCATACAATGGAGTAGCTCAACCCAATTGCAAAGCTGAGGCACAACATGTGCAAATGACTCCTTTTGAGCTCAATGATTTTCACCAAATCTCAAGAAGAGTGTTTCAAAAAAGAGATCATCTTGAAAGCATTGAAGGATCACATCCAGCAAAAGAATATTCAAGAGTGGAGATCAAAGAACCATGGATTGTACTTGATGAAGAGAAGAGATCAAAATCAGAGATCGAGGGAGTTCCCTCATGGTTACCATCAAATCTTCCATGTATTCAAGAGAAAGATCAGCAAAAGGAGAAAGATGAGAAAGTCATGATAGAAGGTGACATGAAGAATGATCCAGATCATCAAAAGGACCAAGGATATCAAAGCTATATTGAGACATGGTTCTAGACAGTCACTAAGTTGCAGCAGTACTCTCTTCCTCAGCTATGTTTGATCCCTTCAAAGTCAGATCATTTGGTCTCTGAAATCCAAATACCTGTCAAAGCATGCATTTCGAGCCTTCACATCATCTTGTCTCTAATCTCGATGTGCACATGGCTCCATTGGAAGTATTCTTATACTTGAAAATGATTTTGTTTTTCAAGTAGGGTAGGGTAGGAAAAAAAAAAAAAAGAGAAAAAATGAAAATAAGAAGAAAATAAAAATCTAAGGTGAAAACCTCCTTGGAGGCGCCTTAGGTTGGCTCATTGATTGAAAACCTCCATGAGGCAGTCAATGGGTTGGGAAAAAAGAGAAAAGAGAATAAGATCTCTGGGTGAAAACCTCCCTTGGAGGCGCCCAGGGCAGGCAATTAGGGTGAAAACCTCCATGAGGCGCCCTAGTTGTTTTTCAAAAAAAAAAAAAAGAGAGAAAAAGAAAAAGAAAAATAAAGCTAATCTCCATTGAATAATTTCATGTTGCAGCAATGACATTGCAGGTCAGGAGGATCACTCAAAACAAAGACAAAGGAGTTTTTGGGCCTTCTAGAGGAAGTTCTACATTTCTACAGGAAACATCCTGTAGAACCTTCAAGCGAGCCAGATTCGATTTTGGAAGGGGATTTAAAGCTTGGAATCTATTGGTTATGCCTGCAAGAATCCATGTTTCCATCCCTCACCCCTTTTCCATCATTTTTTTTCATGTCATTGTGCTTCTTTCCTCAAAACTGTGTTTTCTACAGGAAGTTCCTGTAGGAGCTACAAGAAGTTAAAAATGGATTGAAAAAAGTGGTTTGGTGAACATGGTAGCTTCCTCAAGGGTTTAGAAGTCCTCATGCAATCTTCCAACTCCTCCTCCATCATCTCCATACCTGCATCACAGCCCAAATTCATTTTTCATACCATGCAACAAAAATGCAAAATGCCTTGAAGCAAAAATACCTAGAACAAAATTTGTTTTTGCCATAACTTGAAAACCATGCATCCATTTGAAAAACCGTTTTATGGGGAATTGTGCAAGGGTGATGGCAACATGCCTGAGCAGTTTCAGGCCATTCCGGTGCATGGTTTCCAAGAAATCAGCCTCCATCAGCATCAGCCATTTTTGCATTTTCTCCATATCTGTGCATCCGTTTCAAAACCTGTTTCATGGGGATATGCATATGAGTGATGGTAACCTACCCAAGCAGTTTCAGCCGATTCTGATGCACGGTTTCCGAGAAATCGATCTCTGAAATCTTCAGCCATTTTCCATTTTTCTCGAAATCCGTGCATCCATTGATCACGATTTTGCTATGGGAGGTGCATAATGATGATAGGAACATGCTCAGCAAGTTTCAGATCGATCCGGTTTACCGTTTGGGAGCAATGGCGAAAATAAGTTCTGGTCTGGTGAAAATTCAGCAGCAGCAGCTTCAAGGTGCAGATCTGAGTGTGGAAATGGACTCCTGCAACATGCATCTGGCTAGAGGACACCTGCACAAGGAAAACAACCAAAAATTAGCAGCCAAGCCACATGCAATCAGAAAAACCAATGCATGCAGCAAATGACAGGCCATAGCAGCCATTTGACTTCAAGTACGTGACTAAAACTTGTTCCTCTGTTGCATGAATCTAATTGAAGAAATGCTTAAACAAATGGAATGGTGGAATTAAGCCACGAATATAGCAGGATTAAGCCGATGGTTCCTTGTCCAATTCTCTATCAATCAACCAGGAATCATGCAACGTATGTGTTAGACAACTCACGTGAAAAAAGAAGAAAAACAAGGAGTGTTAGCCATTTGAACTCCAGTGCAACTGATCAAGAAGAAAACATACAATTAATAAGTAGAACATGCAGTTCATGATAGCACTACAGTTTGCATGGGCTAGCGCACTTCTCCACCTCACCACAAATCACACAGTAATTTAAGGGACGCTCGGCTGAAACTCTCACCACTATTTGTTTAACTACGGTCACAACTGAAGCACATGTCCACCACTTCCAGATCAGTTAACCAGTGGTCCTCTGCAAGCTTCCTGCCTTTTTTTCTCGAGATTTCTACCGTTTCTTAAAAAAATTCCCGCCTGTCGCACTCTACAGGCGTTTCTACAGGAAGTCTTCTACAAGAAACGCAGAAAACAAACATGCAGAAAGAAAATATGGGATTTTCATCGAAATTCAAGCTCCAAACGAGGTAGGATCAGGGAAACTTATTTTTTCATGACTTGTTGGTGCAAAATGGTGAATTGAACACGGCATTAAATTGAAAAAAGAGGGTAAAAGTCTGCCTGTGCATTGAGAATAGTGGAAGTCTGCCTACATGATTCAATGAGTTTACCCATTCTTTTCTTCTACTTCTGAAATCTCCTCATCCATTTTAAAAAGAAAAAGAAAAAAGTAAAAAATTCCCTTGCAAGGAAGACATGCAGCGGATTAACCTGTGTGTGGAAAAAATCCTAATTTACATATCTATCAGTGTGTGAGAAAACTGGTGTCCTTATGCTCTGATCTGGGAAAATTTTCTTTCATAATCAAACAGACTAATTCAAGGTGACAGTGGTTTTAACACAAGGGAATTACTGCCATTTGATGTTGTAGAGAGCACACAAAAAATTCCTCGGGTTCAAAAAAGACTGAATTCAGCTGTCCTCTATTACAGTGATTGACTGTGTTTTTTCCACTTGAGAATTTTCTTTTTTTTTGAAAACGCCAACTCAACACCATGCCAACTGAAGAAATTGAGAAGAACATTGATGAGGGAGCACAAGACATTCAAATAGAAGGCAAAGCAGAGGAAGAACAGAAGGAAAAATGGGAATTTGACATGACCACTGAGCATGAGACAGAGAAGGAGACAACAGCAAAAGCAGAGAAGGCGAAAAAGGAAAAAAGGCTGGAAAAAGGCCAAGAAAGCCCAAATGGGAGTTGTCACAACCAAGGCAACCACACCACAATTAAAAGGCAAGACACCCTCAGCCAAGCAGGCCAAAACAGTGAAGACTGTTTCTACAGGAAGACAGAAAACAACCACTACAGGACTTTCTACAGGAAGTTTGGGAAAAGGGCAGCAGAAGGAGAAATTGGTCAAGATTTTAGCTAGGGAGGCAGCACCTGTGCTGGCCACCCTAAGCACATCCATCCCCTCCATGACCACTCATTTTTTTCAGGGTTCGGACACAATTTAGTCATGGTTCAACCTTCTACAAGAAGCTACAAGACTTTCTACAGGAAGTTCTGTATTTTTACCATAAACATCCTGTCGAAGCCTTTGGGCAGGCCAGAATCAATTATGGAGAGGGATTTGAAGCTTGAAGACTGTTGAGGAGACATGCAACCACTCTTTTCTTCCATCCTCCACTAGTTTCATCTCCTTTCGCCACCATCGCTGCCATCAGATTGAATATACTTGCACAATCATACCAAAGCTGAGAATTCTTTAGGAAAAGGAGCAAGTAGTGGGAAGAAGCAAAGAAGCATGGTTTCATGACAGAGAAGAGGACATCACTTCAGAAGCTTGGCATGACAGGGAGGCAACCAGGGCCATCAAAGATGAGGAGATAGATTGGTTGCTCAGAGGATGAGCAACACTTTCAGTAGGGGGTGATGATGAGCCCCAAAAAAAGAAATTATTATTTGGGCTGATTCAACCTCCTAATTTGACTTAATCCACCATTCTCATTAGTTTATTGCATGTTTTTGATTATATTTATGCTAATAGAGTGAATTTGGTTAGTCATTATGCCAACAAGTCTAATGGGTGCTTTGTGTAACCTTTTTGGTCAATTTGGAGACAAAATTGAAGGTCTTAATGAGCACTTGGCAGCCAAATTCGTGGGAGAACAAGGGAGAGGATTTGTAGGAAGGTGTCCCCTTCATTTATGGGCCCTTACCTCGAATTCTCCACCATCAGCTCAGAGTTCAAAGGCCACCAAATCAATTAGCACAAGGGCAACCAAGCAAGTCAAGTAGGACTGCTGTTAACTACAAGTTTTGGGCAGCCGAGTCCCTAAATTTTAGGAGGACTGTTGGGGTCCTCAATTTGTATAAATAAGAAGGCTTAGGGCCTCATTTTGGTTAGCTAGTGGTTAGTCACTTCTGTAGCTGGTAGTTAGTCATTTCATAGTCTTGTTGTAGTCATTTTGTAGTTCGATTTTTAGGCAATAGATTAGTTTTGCTGTCAGCTCATTTTCAAGTTCTCCTTGTGGACAGTTTTGATGTAACTCTTCATTTCTTGATCAATAAAGATGAATCCAGCTTTGCACCAGCTCTAAATCTCTCTTAGGAGGCTGTAGCTCTTGGGGTTGGGCCCATCTCAAGTGCCCAGTACCTCCTTTGTTTACTTTCATGTGTCTTTGCTGCATTCTTAGAGTAAAATCTGCTATTTAGATTTAAAACTTGTTGTGTTATTTAGGTTGCTTTTGATGATTAAAGTAGATTTTGATGTTCAGATTGATTTTGATATATTAATAACATAAAGGATCCTTGGAAAAATGGGTTCAAGCACCTCTGATATTACCTCTCTCTCAGTGGGATCGTGAGTTGGGACAAAGGTGACCTTGCTGCCCACAAAAACGCTGTTTTGCTTCACCATGCAAGTATTAGTGTTGGATTCTTAGTTGTCAAACTTGATATCAGTTTTGACTGCATGCTTAGGGTTATGATTGCTTAGTTGCATAGTTAGTTCATCTGATTTTGTGCAAATAAACTTCTGTTCCATTTCTTTTGCTATTATCTAGGTCAGATTAGGTCAAGGTAATTAGGTTCTTGATTTTCCAAGTCTTCATTTGTTAAATTCGAAAAATAACTTGCAGAGCACATGTTATCCTTCTCTATCTACCCATAATCCATCAGATAATCTGCTCCAACCCTTAGTCCATGATTCGTACCCTTCATTTGCCATACTTTCCCCACCTTGCCCGAATTCCTACATTCTTGTGCATCATCGCTTCCTCCATCCTTGAACAAATCCAATCGCTCCTTAGCCTCATCCACCAAGTCCTAGACCTCTTCACACCCCTATTTCACCTCCATACTCATTCCTCCATCTTGTTCCCTCCATCCATGCTCCAAAATCCCATTTCGAAACATCCTGTAGAAGAATTACAAAACATCCTGTAGAAATCCTGAACATCCTGTAGAACCCCTGCAGACTTCCTGTAGAAGCTCATAAACACGGTTTCTTGGCAGCCAAACTTTGTGAGACTCTCTGGAAGGGTGTTAGGGACCCCTTAGACCCTCTCTGAACCTTCCCAACCTTTCCCAAGCATTTCTCCTCCTTGATCCACCTCTGCACAGTCAAAAATAGTTAAAATCACATGCATGATAATTCCAACAACTTAATCAAAAATACAAAAAGATGTTTTCTTCAGATAGAGGTAGTCTAGACACATGTATTTTACCTTCATAGAAGTAATGGCATCTCTTTCAGTAGTTTGCATGCTCTCCTTTGCGTCAGTAGGACTAGCTGGTAGAATTAGGGTTTGCTAGGGTTTGCGTTTCTTTTTGGCTTTCAGTTTCTTTCCGCAAGTAGATTAGCTTCCTTTGAGTTAGCTTTCATCCATTAGTTAAAAAGCTTCTTCTAAGAGCTCATAAAAGTTGGCTTGAGCCCCTAGCAGACTTGTGCCAGTTGACCAAGTGACAGCTGCGGCAAGAGCTAGTACTTGTGCATACAGCACCGTCACTTCCAAGTTTGTTACGAACTACCGGGTTGATAAAATTAAAGAAGGGAGTTCTAGGAGTTGTAGCATTATTGCTACAATACTGGGGCCCACCATATTTTTGGCACCGTTGCCGGGGAAGCGTCAGAGTATTGTTGATTGCAGCTTTTCTTCTATTTTCCACTACAATCTTCTGCTAAGTAGTTTATTTCATTTCCATTATGCAATTTCGTTTATGCAAAAGTAGATTAGCATTTCTCGCTTTCATAGATCAGCATTTCAATTCCACAATTTCATTTTTGCAAGCGTAGATTAGCATTTCATTTCCGCAAGCATAGACTAGCATTTCATTCCTGCAATTTCATTTGAGCAAAATAGATTAGTCATTTCCTGTTTTCATTTAAATTCCGCATTTCCATTTCAGCAAGATAGTTAGTTGCAGTTCAATCTATTTCAGTTTTGCAGGTAGAAGTAGAAAAAAACAAAAATCAACCAAAAAGATTTCATTTCATGCCTTGTAGGAGTAGAGATAAGTTAGAAAAATGATTACACAACACCCCCACTGCTTCACACAGCCAACATTCTCTCTTCTTCGATGGCTGTGATTAAAGAACCCTTAGGTGGACAGCAAGACATAGTTGGAGAACCTCAAGGGGAGAAGAAGAAGGAACCATTCCTCTGGAGCAAATGGCTACAAGCAGAAATGTTGGGAGCAGTCCCTTATCCAAAGATGAATTTGCAAATCAGCTGGAAGATTTCAAGAGTGATATGAGGCAGTTTCTTGCCATGCAACTGGATATCTTGCGGATCCAAAAGAAGCAAGAAGAAGCCAAGAGGGATTTGGTCATTTTTTGTCCCAGGTGCACTAGAAAGCATCCTAGGAACGAATGTCCAATGCACTCCCTAGAAGTGTGTTTCATCTGTGAAGAATACCATCCTACAAATCAGTGCCCTTCCTTACCCAGAATCAAAGCTGCATATCAAATCGCCAAAGGAGCCACTGAACCACTCTATTATATGAACAAAAAGAGGCCGCATGGACCTAGATCTTACCAGCAGGAACTGCAAGGGACACACGAGACCTATTATGACCCCTATCAAGCCACTTTCATGCCTTCTTGGGGTCCCCCTGCTCATCCTTCTTGGTTCACACCTCCTCCTTGTTCCTTCCTAGATCCATATTATGCCCAACCAGTTGCTCATTCATTTCACTCTTATGCTCAGCCACAGCCTTAATGGAATGCACCTCATCAGGGGTGGAGGCCCCAATGCAACACTCCTCCTGCTTCTTTTCCTCCACCACCTGCTCATCCACAACCATCGCCTCCTCCTCCACCAAGGCAACCCCAAATGCCTACCCAACCACAATGCCATCCGTCTCCATCTCAATTTCACACCTCCGCTCAACTACCCGTACCATTTCCAAAGCCATACAATGGAGTAGCTCAACCCAATTGCAAAGCTAAGGCACAACATGTGCAAATGACTCCTTTTGAGCTCAATGATGTTCACCAAAGCTCAGGAAGAGTGTTGCAAAAAAGAGATCATCTTGAAAGCATTGAAGGATCACATCCAGCAAAAGAAGATTCAAGAGAGGAGATCAAAGAACCATGGATTATACTTGATGAAGAGAAGAGATCAAAATAAGAGATCGAGGGAGTTCCCTCATGGTTACCATCAAATCTTCCATGTATTCAAGAGAAAGATCAGCAAAAGGAGGAAGATGAGAAAGTCATGATAGAAGGTGACATGAAGAATGATCCAGATCAGCAAAAGGACCAAGGATATCAAAGCTATATTGAGACATGGTTCCAGACAGTCACTAAGTTGCAGCAGTACTCTCTTCCTCAGCTATGTTTGATCCCTTCAAAATCAAATCATTTGGTCTCTGAAATCCAAATACCTGTCAAAGCATGCATTTCGAGCCTTCACATCATCTTGTCTCTAATCTCGATGTGCACATGGCTCCATTGGAAGTATTCTTATACTTGAAAATGATTTTGTTTTTCAAGTAGGGTAGGGTAGGAAAAAAAAAAAAAAGAGAAAAAATGAAAATAAGAAGAAAATAAAAATCTAAGGTGAAAACCTCCTCGAAGGCGCCTTAGGTTGGCTCATTGATTGAAAACCTCCATGAGGCGGTCAATGGGTTGGGAAAAAAGAGAAAAGAGAATAAGATCTCTGGGTGAAAACCTCCCTTGGAGGTGCCCAGGGCAGGCAATTAGGGTGAAAACCTCCATGAGGCGCCCTAGTTGTTTTTCAAAAAAAAAAAAGAAGAGAAAAAGAAAAATAAAAATAAAGCTAATCTCCATTGAATAATTTCATGTTGCAGCAATGACATTGCAGGTCAGGAGGATCACTCAAAACAAAGACAAAGGAGTTTTTGGGCCTTCTAGAGGAAGTTCTATATTTCTACAGGAAACATCCTGTAGAACCTTCAAGCGAGCCAGATTCGATTTTGGAAGGGGATTTAAAGCTTGGAATCTATTGGTTATGCCTGCAAGAATCCATGTTTCCATCCCTCACCCCTTTTCCATCATTTTTTTTCATGTCATTGTGCTTCTTTCCTCAAAACTGTGTTTTCTACAGGAAGTTCCTGTAGGAGCTACAAGAAGTTAAAAATGGATTGAAAAAATTGGTTTGGTGAACCTGGTAGCTTCCTCAAGGGTTCAGAAGTCCTCATGCAATCTTCCAACTCCTCCTCCATCATCTCCATACCTGCATCACAACCCAAATTCATTTTTCATACCATGCAACAAAAATGCAAAATGCCTTGAAGCAAAAATACCTAGAACAAAATTTGTTTTTGCCATAACTTGAAAACCATGCATCCATTTGAAAAACCGTTTTATGGGGAATTGTACAAGGGTGATGGCAACATGCCTGAGCAGTTTCAGGCCATTCCGGTGCATGGTTTCCAAGAAATCAGCCTCCATCACCATCAGCCATTTTTGCATTTTCTCCATATCCGTGCATCCGTTTCAAAACCTGTTTCATGGGGATATGCATATGAGTGATGGTAACCTACCCAAGCAGTTTCAGCCGATTCCGATGCACGGTTTCCGAGAAATCGATCTCTGAAATCTTCAGCCATTTTCCATTTTTCTCGAAATCCGTGCATCCATTGATCACGATTTTGCTATGGGAGGTGCATAATGATGATAGGAACATGCTCAACAAGTTTCGGATCGATCCGGTTTACCGTTTGGGAGCAATGGCAAAAATAAGTTCTGGTCTGGTGAAAATTCAACAGCAACAACTTCAAGGTGTAGATCTGAGTGTGGAAATGGACTCCTGCAACATGCATCTGGCTAGAGGACACCTGCACAAGGAAAACAACCAAAAATTAGCAGCCAAGCCACATGCAATCAGAAAAACCAATGCATGCAGCAAATGACAGGCCATAGCAGCCATTTGACTTCAGGTACGTGACTAAAACTTGTTCCTCTGTTGCATGAATCTAATTGAAGAAATGCTTAAACAAATGGAATGGTGGAATTAAGCCACGAATATAGCAGGATTAAGCCGATGGTTCCTTGTCCAATTCTCTATCAATCAGCCAGGAATCATGCAACGTATGTGTTAGACAACTCACGTGAAAAAAGAAGAAAAACAGGGAGTGTTAGCCGTTTGAACTCCAGTGCAACTGATCAAGAAGAAAGCATACAGTTAATAAGTAGAACATGTAGTTCATGATAACACTACAGTTTGCATGGGCCAGCGCACGTCTCTGCCACCTCACCACAAATCACGTAGTAATTTAAGGGACGCTCGGATGAAACTCTCACCACTATTTGTTTAACTGCGGTAACAACTGAAGCACATGTCCACCACTTCCAGATCAGTTAACCAGTGGTCCTCTGCAAGCTTCCTGCCTTTTTTTCTCGAGATTTCTACCATTTCCTAAAAAAATTCCCACCTGTCCCACTCTACAGGCGTTTCTACAGGAAACGCAGAAAACAACCATGCAGAAAGAAAATATGGGATTTTCATCGAAATTCAAGCTCCAAACGAGGTAGGATCGGGGAAAATTATTTGTGCATGATTTTTTGGTGCAAAATGGTGAATTGAACACGGCATTAAATTGAAAAATGAGGGTAAAAAGTCTGCTTGTGCATTGAGAATAGTGGAAGTCTGCCTGCATGATTCAATGAGTTTACCCATTCTTTTCTTCTGCTTCTGAAATCTCCTCATCCATTTTAAAAAGAAAAAGAAGAAAGTAAAAAATTCCCTTGCAAGGAAGACATGCAGCGGATTAACCTGTGTGTGGAAAAAAACCTAATTTACATATCTATCAATGTGTGAGAAAATCGGTGTCCTTATGCTCTGATCTGTGAAAAATTTCTTTCATAATCAAACAGACCAATTCAAGGTGACAATGGTTTTAACACAAGGGAATTACTACCATTTGATGTTGTAGAGAGCACACAAAAAATTCCTCGGGTTCAAAAAAGACCGAATTCAGCTGTCCTCTATTACAGTGATTGACTGTGTTTTTTCCACTTGAGAATTTTCTTTTTTTTTGAAAACGCCAACTCAACACCATGCCAACTAAAGAAATTGAGAAGAACATTGATGAGGGAGCACAAGACATTCAAATAGAGGGCAAAACAGAGGAAGAACAGAAGGAAAAATGGGAATTTGACATGACCACTGAGCATGAGACAGAGAAGGAGACAACAGCAAAAGCAGAGAGGGCGAAAAAGGAAAAAAGGCTGGAAAAAGGCCAAGAAAGCCCAAATGGGAGTTGTCACAACCAAGGAAACCACACCACAATTAAAATGCAAGACACCCTCAGCCAAGCAGGCCAAAACAATGAAGACTGTTTCTACAGGAAGACAGAAAACAACCACTACAGGACTTTCTACAGGAAGTTTGGGAAAAGGGCAGCAGAAGGAGAAATTGGCCGAGATTTTAACTAGGGAGGCAGCACCTGTGCTGGCCACCCTAAGCACATCCATCCCCTCCATGACCACTCATTTTTTTTCAGGGTTCGGACACAATTTAGTCATGGTTCAACCTTCTATAGGAAGCTACAGGACTTTCTACAGGAAGTTCTGTATTTTTACCATAAACATCCTGTCGAAGCCTTTGGGCATGCCAGAATCAATTATGGAGAGGGATTTAAAGCTTGAAGACTGTTGAGGAGACATGCAACCACTCTTTTCTTCCATCCTCCACTGGTTTCATCTCCTTTCGCCACCATTGCTGCCATCAGATTGAATATACTTGCACAATCATACCAAAGCTGAGAATTCTTTAGGAAAAGGAGCAAGTAGTGGGAAGAAGCAAAGAAGCATGGTTTCATGACAGAGAAGAGGACATCACTTCAGAAGCTTGGCATGACAGGGAGGCCACCAGGGCCATCAAAGATGAGGAGATAGATTGGTTGCTCAGAGGATGAGCAACACTTTCAGTAGGGGGGTGATGATGAGCCCCAAAAATGGATAATTATTTGGGCTCATTCAACCTCCTAATTTGACTTAATCCACCATTCTCATTAGTTTATTGCATGTTTTTGATTATATTTATGCTAATAGAGTGAATTTGGTTAGTCATTATGCCAACAAGTCTAATGGGTGCTTTGTGTAGCCTTTTTGGTCAATTTGGAGACAAAATTGAAGGTCTTAATGAGCACTTGGCAGCCAAATTCGTGGGAGAACAAGGGAGAGGATTTGTAGGAAGGTGTCCCCTTCATTTATGGGCCCTTACCTCGAATTCTCCACCATCAGCTCGGAGTTCAAAGGCCACCAAATCAATTAGCACAAGGGCAGCCAAGCAAGTCAAGTAGGACTGCTGTTAACTACAAGTTTTAGGCAGTCGAGTCCCTAAATTTTAGGAGGACTGTTGGGGTCCTCAATTTGTATAAATAAGAAGGCTTAGGGCCTCATTTTGGTTAGCTAGTGGTTAGTCACTTCTGTAGCTGGTAGTTAGTCATTTCATAGTCTTGTTGTAGTCATTTTGTAGTTTGATTTTTAGGCAATAGATTAGTTTTGTTGTCAGCTCATTTTCAAGTTCTCCTTGTGGACAGTTTTGATGTAACTCTTCATTTCTTGATCAATAAAGATGAATCCAGCTTTTCACCAGCTCTATATCTCTCTTAGGAGGCTGTAGCTCTTGGGGTTGGGCCCATCTCAAGTGCCCAGTACCTCCTTTGTTTACTTTCATGTGTCTTTGCTGCATTCTTAGAGTAAAATCTGCTATTTAGATTTAAAACTTGTTGTGTTATTTAGGTTGCTTTTGATGATTAAAGTAGATTTTCATGTTCAGATTGATTTGGATAGATTAATAACATAAAGGATCCTTGGAAAAATTGGCTCAAGCACCTCTGATCTTACCTCTCTCTCAGTGGGATCGTTAGTTGGGACAAAGGTGACCTTGCTGCCCACAAAAACGTTGTTTTGCTTCACCATGCAAGTATTAGTGTTGGATTCTTAGTTGTCAAACTTGATATCAGTTTTGACTGCATGCTTAGGGTTATGATTGCTTAGTTGCATAGTTAGTTCATCTGATTTTGTGCAAATAAACTTCTGTTCCATTTCTTTTGCTATTATCTAGGTCAGATTAGGTCAAGGTAATTAGGTTCTTGATTTTCCAAGTCTTCATTTGTTAAATTCGAAAAATAACTTGCAGAGCACCTGTTATCCTTCTCTATCTACCCATAATCCATCAGATAATCTACTCCAACCCTTATTCCATGATTCGTACCCTTCATTTGCCATACTTTCCCCACCTTGCCCGAATTCCTACATTCTTGTGCATCATCGCTTCCTCCATCCTTGAACAAATCCAATCGCTCCTTAGCCTCATCCACCAAGTCCTAGACCTCTTCACACCCCTATTTCACCTCCATACTCATTCCTCCATCTTGTTCCCTCCATCCATGCTCCAAAATCCCATTTCGAAACATCCTGTAGAAGAATTACAGAACATCCTGTAGAAATCCTGAACATCTTGTAGAACCCCTGCAGACTTCCTGTAGAAGCTCATAAACACGGTTTCTTCGCAACCAAACTTTGTGAGACTCTCTGGAAGGGTGTTAGGGACCCCTTAGACCCTCTCTGAACCTTCCCAACCTTTCCCAAGCATTTCTCCTCCTTGATCCACCTCTGCACAGTCAAAAATAGTTAAAAGCACATGCATGATAATTCCAACAACTTAATCAAAAATACAAAAAGATGTTTTCTTCAGATAGAGGTAGTCTAGACACATGTATTTTACCTTCATAGAAGTAATGGCATCTCTTTCAGTAGTTTGCATGCTCTCCTTTGCGTCAGTAGGACTAGCTGGTAGAATTAGGGTTTGTTAGGGTTTGCGTTTCTTTTTGGCTTTCAGTTTCTTTCCACAAGTAGATTAGCTTCCTTTGAGTTAGCTTTCGTCCATCAGTTAAAAAGCTTCTTCTAAGAGCTCATAGAAGTTGGCTTGAGCCCCTAGCAGACTTGTGCCAGCTGACCAAGTGACAGCTGCGGCAAGAGCTAGTACTTGTGCATACAGCACCGTCGCTTCCAAGTTTGTTACGAACTACCGGGTTGATAAAATTAAAGAAGGGAGTTCCAGGAGTTGTAGCATTATTGCTACAATACTGGGGCCGACCAGGTACCTCAAGGATCTTGCCCCTCCTCCTTGGGACGATCACTCTATATCGCCCCACCTCCTACCTGGAGGTATGGCTGCATGTGATCCCTCAGCCCACCTAGCTCGAAGTTTCCCCCTAGTGGAGATCTCTGCATGAGTAGATGTCTCTACTCGATCTCCTCTCAGCTTCCCTTGTTGTGGCTGCTCCACAACCTCCTAAAGCTGCTGCACCAATCGTGGCTCCTCCACAATCGTCTGAGACTTCTTCTGGCTCTGCATGTTGAGAGGTAATATAAGCTCCCTCTCAACCACCAAGTCTCCATCAGTTGCCTCACTGCTCAAGGCTTTGCATGCATCTTGAACCTCAAGAGCATATAGGTTCTTGACCCGTGAACCAATCTGCTTCACATGTCTAGTGATGATGTGTCTAAGGAAAACCTTTCCCTTACTGAAGACTGCATCATATCCCTTGTCTTCCAACATCACCACAGAGATAAGATTCTTCTTCAATCCTAGAACATGCATCACTTCCTTCAATACGAAGGGTTTACCAGACTCCCTCTCAAAGGAAATGGTACCAATATCGGTTGCACTGTATCTACCGTCATCGCCCATCTCGATGTGCACTCCAAGATCCTTCTCATCCAGATCAGAAAAAAAATATCGATCTCCTGTCATGTGAAAAGACGCACCACTATCCAAGACCCATACCGATCCCATCACACTTGATACCAAGCATGCGATCAATGAAAAATCCAGCTCAAACTGCGAGGCTAAGGGCTCTCCCTCTGCAGATCCAGCAACTTGCTTATTTTTCTTCTTCTGCAGACAATTTGTGGCATAATGTCCATGCTGATGACAGTGAAAGCACTTCACCTTGGACATGTTCTGCTTCTTGCCTTTCACACCGGAATGAGAAGCTTCCTTGTTCTTCCCCTTCTTTGCTTTGGCATCCAAAGCGCAATCTTCTTCATCAAAAGCCTTTGATGAAGATCCATCCCTGGTATTCCGCCTAATCTCCTCTTGCACAAGATTCAACCAAAGTCTCTCCCACCCTGGCAGTTTCTCCCGACCATTGACTGAGTCCTGATAGGAATGCCAACTCTTTGGAAGACCAAGAAGAGCCAAGCTCACCAAGTCCTCATCATCGACAGTCACCCCCACACTTCCCAACTCATCCCTGCACTGAGTGAACTTCATGAGATACTTGGGCATATTGTCTCCCTTCTCGTACTTAATGTTTCTGAGTTTATCCTTGAGCGCCAACTTCCTCTGGTCACTCTTGCTTTGGAATAAATCTGTCAATGCTTTCCACATCAAGTATGGAGAAGCCTTTCCATGCAGGCTGGGTACAATGTGATCCTTCATGCCCTCCAACAGAATCCTTCGACACTTTGCTGTCTTCTTTTGCCAAGCCACAGCTTCAGCAGCATCAATAGGTTTTGGGACCTCAACCTCTATGAACTCCTTCAACCCATTGTCATCTAACACTGCCTCCATCCTGTCTTTCCATGCAATATAATTCAAGCTGCCCTCAAGAGCATACTCCAATTGCAATCCGTTGAAAGACATTTCAACTTTGACACCAAGAAAACACTGCTGCAAATTCGAATTCCACCAGCTCAAAAATCAACCGCTTCTGATATAAAATTCATGAGAACAAAGTATTTCTCGTACATAGATTGATTGTATGGGCTTTTACCAGATATCTCACCTTCCAAAAGAAGTATGAATCCAGAGGCTACCTGGCCTGATTACAGACTCTACCTGAAGAAATAAAATGTAAACACTTTCTGAATAATAGATCTGATGATCAACTCTGCTCTGATACCATGTAGAAATTTTGAATAATATGACACTTATTCACAGAGATTATCCTGATTATACACTATTGTGGAATGCATGCATAATACATAACCTCCTCTACGTTGATCATCAATTTTGCGGAATTAAAAACAATGAAACATCAATCGCATGCGCACATTAACACAGTATGTAACCCGGGGAAAGCATACAACTAAAAACCCCACACTATCTGTATATTATAATGATTGAGAACATGTAACAATACATGGTACAATATTCCTCACAAGTACTCAGTACTATCTCCACCTGTTACACACAAACTAGCTCAGATCTGAATCAATCACAGGTTCAAATCTCCTCCGCTGCTTGCCTGCCTCCATTGCGCAATCCTACATGAGAATGAATGAGTATGGCTGATACAGACTCGTCTTTTTCTTGGCTGAACCATGCAATCCTCATTGGAAATACCCAATCCATTGATTGTGCAAATCTCATGCACAACTATAGTTACAACTGACAGTTGTCTTGCCCTTTCACTCACATCTAACACATGTCTCCACTGAACTGTCCATGCACTGAGTTAACGGATGTATTCTTTAGTTGATTTATGAGTTAATAATTAGTGAATTAATTAATAATTAATTCACATCACTCATCACTAGTGTATTATGCAGTTAGATTAAATACAACTAGTTCAACCAAGTCAAACTGAACACAACTCCATCAACTCCTCAATCAACTCCACCAAACTCAACCACTTGAGTTCTAACTGAAGTCCATCATGCAATAGCTGAACTGACCCATAAGAAAAGTGTATTTCCTTCTGGAAGCTGCATGTGCCACATCCTTAGCTCGAACTGAAGTGCTCCAAGAGGATAAGATAATGTTTATAGTCCAAATATTATTAAGAGCTAATAATATTCAACTGTTCTATTTTCAGCCTAACAGTCTAAAAATAGACTCCGCCCATATGTCTAAAAATAGAATTCCATCTATTTTTACCAACATGACCAATCATCCACAAATAGCATCCTGCAACTCATAGACCATGATCCATATGTCTAAAAATAGACATAGTCTAAAAATAGACTTTGCGCCAAAAATAGCCTGCGAGCCCACTTAGTGAAGGCGACTCCTTTCCACTAAGCTCCATCATCTTGTTGCATTTTCAATAGTTCTATTTTAATGTAAGATGAAAGGCCCATTGCTTTCGAAAGTTGTCCAATCAAGGGAAAGTTTTTACACAAAGCTATTTATGAGAAGGAAATGTTGGCAATACTCCATGCACTTAAGAAATGGCGACCCTGCCTAATGGGAAGACACTTCAAGGTAAAAACGGATCATGATAGCAAACACTTTTTAGAACAAAGATTATCCTCTGAAGAGCAAAAAAAGTGGGTCACAAAGATGTTGGGTTATGACTTTGAAATCATCTACAAAAAAGAGAAGCAAAATGTGGTGGCAGATGCACTCTCAAGAAAGGATGAGGATGTGGAAGCATTGTTGTGTGCCATTTCTATTATCCAACCAGATTGGATAAATGAAGCAAGGGAGGAATGGAAGAATGATGAAGAAGTGTGGGCACTTATTCGAAAGTTACAACAAGATTCCAGTACATCTGATACATTTAGCTGGAAAAATGATTTGTTATGGTACAAAGATCGCATATACCTCTGTAAGAATTCCCAACTAAAACCAAAGATTCTTATGGAATTGCACACTTCTCCCTTAGGAGGGCACTTAGGATTTTTAAAAACTTACCACAGGGTTAAGAAGGATTTTTTTTGGGATGGCCTTAAATCGGATATTCAAAAGTTTGTGGTGGAATGTTTGGTTTGCCAACAAAAAAAAGTTGAAACAATTAAGACACCGGGTCTATTACAACCTTTATCCATTCCAAGCCAACGTTGGGAGGATGTTTCAATGGATTTTATCACAGGTTTACTCAAGTCTAAGGGAAAGAGTGTCATCATGATGGTAGTTGATAGACTTACCAAGTATGTACACATTTGTGCATTATCACATCCATTTAAAGCCAGTACAGTTTCTACTGCATTTATGGAAACAATTCAAAAGCTACATGGAAACCCAAAGATTATTGTAAGTGACAGAGATCCCATTTTCACTGGAAATTTTTGGACAGAATTATTTTCTTGTCTTGGTACTTAGCTCATAGCTCATCTTATCGTCCTCAATCTTATGGGAAAACTAAGATAGTAAACAAATGTTTGGAAGGATATCTTCATTGCTTTGTATCTGATAAATGGACACAATGGGTCAAATGGTTGCCTCTGGCTGAATGATGGTATAACACTTCCTTCCATACAACAACAAAAATGACCCCATTTATGGCACTTTATGGATATCAGCCACCATCCATCACATCATATTTAAGAGAAAATTCTAAGGTTTAAGCAGTGGAACATCACATCGAACATCAACAACAAGTCCTCCAAGTCTTAAAGGATAACCTCATGTTGGCATAGAATAGAATGAAACAACAAGCAGATCAACATCGCAGCGAAAGAAGTTTTGATGTAGGTGATTGGGTATTCCTACGGCTACAACCATATAAGCAAATGTCCCTCAAGCAAGTTAAGAAGGATAATAAATTATCACCAAAGTATTATGGTCTGTACAAGGTGTTGCAAAATATTGGTACTATGGCTTACAAATTGGAGCTTCCTGCAACTTCTCGATTGCACCCAGTTTTCCATGTTTCATGTTTAAAGAAGGTTATAGACAATGAGCTCCCAGTTCAAGCAATATTGCCAGAACTTGACGAGGAAGGAAAAATTATATTGGAACCAGAAGCAGTCACAGAAACAAGAACTCAACAGCTAGGAAATCGATCAATTTCGGAGTATCTTATCAAGTGCAAGAACTTATTTGCTGAAGATTCCACATGGGAGGATGAGAATTTTATATAGAAGCATCCAGAACTACTCAAGCGTTGAGGACAACACTTTTTTGAAGGAGAGGAGCATGTTAGGTCCCTATAATAGTAGTGATTACCCCATTACTATTGTAGTTGTATCCCTTATTAATATTGTTGTGCCCCTATTGTCCCCATATTGTTATTATTGTGCCCCATAGAATCCCTCTATTCTTATTTTTGTGGCTTTATATTATTATTGTTGGGTCGGATAGGTTATATTGTGACTCCTTAGACTCCTATATATAGAAAGGAGGTTTTGTCATTTGAATCATCCAAGAATTGTTCATTTATGTAATGTAAAGGAGGTTTCCCCCTTGAAGAGGTTGAATTCTAAGGTGTTGATCTATCCATTCTATCTTTTATTGAGTTGGTTTCATAACACTGAAGAGAGGCTTGCACAGTTAGATGAGCTAGAAGAAGAACGATTTTTGGCTAGATTTCACCAGCATGTCCAAAAGCAGCGTGAAAAGGCATGACACAATCGACATATTAAGCTGCGTACCTTTAACGTGAATGATTTGGTGTTGTTGTATGACACTAAGTTTGATAAAGTCCCTAGAAAGTTCAGGATGAACTGGTTATGGTCATATATTATTAAGGAGATTATTGACGGAGGCGTGGTATAGCTGGTCAAGTTAAAGGGAGAACCCTTCCCAGGAAAGGTGAATAGCAGTCGCTTGAATCCATACACCGGTGATCCAACGATCTGACTATATGAAAGTGGCATAGTTTTAGTGCTCCAGGCAGCTGAAAGGAGGCGGGAGACTATAAACTACACTACCCGGGAGCTGCACGATGTCAGGACTGCAGTAGCGAAGTGTCCTAGGGTCCACGACAGCGCGAGGATAGCTACGCTGGCATGCACATCTGCCAACAAGTGACCGTTAAAGTCACTATTCACGATTTAATGGTTGGTTTGAGGCCATATGGAGTGGGCGGCAAGAATTTAAGACGAACTTTATGGGCGAGATTCTTGAAAATATGCCGCCAATCTAACATTAATGGACCGAATGTGGGGGGAACGGTCGAATTCAAATTCAAAAGGTGCTATAAATTACAAGTGGCTGTCCCGCAAACAACACTTGGCAAACTGAGTTGTTGCACTTTCAAGTATTCATGAACCGAGACTTATTTGAGACTCTGAAAGAAAATTCGTTGTTTGAACAACTACCAAAGACACTGAAAGAACTGTGGAAGAGCACTATGTCAACACCTGAAGAAGCCATAGACACAGAAGTAGTGACAGCTGAGGAAGTCGCACAGGAAATTGCGGAAGTGGAAGCCCTAAAGAGCGTTAGAATAATCATTGAGGTCCCTAAATTGCTGCAAACACTGAGACCTAAGAAGGATAGGTAGGCCATGATACCGGTGTGCATCTTGCCCCGAAATCCACTGAGGAACAAGCTCACATTACAGGAAAAGGAGAAGGCCATTAATCAGGAGGCCAATGAGGAGGAAGAGTTTGAAGAAATCTTGGTGGAGGAGGGGGGTTAGGAAATGGAATTTGAAACCTAGGGTGCAGACCCTATTACCTGGTTACCTGAATATGTTCCTCCATGAAAGGGTAAAGCCAAGGTGCCAAAGGATATAGATGAGAGCAAGAGCTCTTTGCAAACTTCGCTGCTCCCAGACGATATTGTTTTTGAGGGAGCGCACCTGGGGTAGGTCCTTGTGTTGAAATTTGAAGATTGGGACCTCGCTAACCACGAGAAGTTCCCGCATTTAGCTACTGTGAAGCTAATGCGCCAGAGCATTGATGTGACTACTGGAACAATCTAATTAGAGCCGAAGAAATGGCTCAAATGTGTGGAGAAAGCAAGGTTTCTAAACCTGCTCTGGGTGCTGCATTACCACCGCGCCCCAGTGACTATTTTCATCATCAAGCAGTTGCTCTGCTTGGTGCATGATGGGTGCTTGTGGTTGGAGGAGCCCATCCCCATCAAACACCATCTGATTCACCGGATTACATGACCACCTTGCTTAGGGGAGGACCCAACAAACATTTTACAAGGAAAAGGTGGCGAATTGGCCCTTGCGGAAGTAATGAAAAATAAGTTTAAATTGGAGAAGAAAAAGTGAGGGTATGCCATCTCCAGCATTAACAGCCCTGCTGTCAAGGTCGCAACACAAATATTGGTAGGGAAGGTAATGTGGAAGTGTTGTGTGGATGAGGTCCCGCACCAGTGGTTGCACTAGCGGTGCAATGCGCAGAAGGGGTCAAGTTCAACTGGGTGAACTATCTATGTGACAAGTTCCTTGCGAACTATCGCGAGGCACAGGAGCAGGGAAAAAAATTTCATTACGCATGGCTCCTACTGTTGATAGTACTAGTGGCATGGGAGTTGCCCGAAGATAGCCAGTTCCCTTTGGTCGTGCAGGACCTTCTAGAGGTAGTGAAGTACGCTTCGCTGTGGGCGACTAGGGACGCGCAGTGGATCAGAGAGCAATATATTTTGGGTGCTCATGAAGATGAATATCAGGATTGGGATCAATCGCAAGCCATGGTTATCGCCCACAGTCTACAATAGTTTGCAGATCTTTACAGAGTTCAAAGTAGATTTCCACCTTGTCTTCATCAGGGCACGGAATGACCCTATGAAGATGTAACATGATTTACTGTATTTGGCGACTGATGATGTGATATTCACAATCCTTGAGTCTTGGCCTCCGGAGTGATGCGCTCCAGCTAGCTCCGCAGTGGAAATAGAGAAGTCCATTGCACAATGCGAGAAGGAAGAGACAAAACTTCAAATGGCGCAGTTAGCAGAAAGGCGCAGGAAAGAAGAAGTAGTGGCTAAGGCCCAAGTAGCATAGGACGCTACAAAGTTGGTGGAACAGTAGTAGAAAACACGCAAAGAAGAGCACGAAGGATTGAAGTCACCTTCACCCAAACCAGAGACAGACACAAAACAGGGTGGCACAGACTTGCAGACGACTTCCACCCAACTCAAGCATCTGCGACCCCACGAGCAAATAGTGTCATGAAAGAAGTCAAAGGCATCAAAGATGTCGTTCAACCCAATCACCCTCACTGAGGGGGATTTACATGATATCGGCAAAACGGTGAGGGATGTCACCATGGAGGCCCTCCAGTAGTTTGAGGAACAATAACAACTGGTATTGGGGGCTCTTTAGACAGAAATATAGGAGTTGCAAGTTCGCACTCCACATGTTGGCGTAGTGTCCACTAGCCTCGTAGTTGGCACTTCAGCTGTCGAGGAAATGTTGCGCACCAGGGTGACCAACATGATAGTGCTACCAGATGGAGCACTCGCTACAGAAACAGAGGCTGACAGGGCCATGGTTAGCAGTTTGAAAGGGGTTGGACTAAATATGGTTGCGCTCCCTTGGGAGATGCTCTATCTTTTGTAGGATGGAGTCACTATGAAATTGCAGGCCAAGAAGAGTCGTGCTACATAGGTAATGTACAAGCAGTGCATTAACATTGAGCAGTTGAGCCTGCAGCACAATAAGGCAGTGGAGTAGAATAGGTAGATAATACAGGTTGTGAAGGAAGCCTACCAGATGGTCTCAGAGTTGGCCATTCAAGCAAAGGAACTGGTGGAGGCGTGCATCCGTAAGTTAGCCACAGGGGTGTGCGACGCAAAAGCAGAGATGGCCAAGGTTCAGCTGGAGCTAAACCTATAGATCGTAGAACTATAGTTGAAGGCTTAGCCTTCAACTCCGCCAGAGGTCAGAGAACAACGTACCACTGCGGTCACAACAACAATGGCGGTGGTTGACAGTGTAGTGACAGACTGCATGAAGTTGTTCGAATAGTCATTCGAGGTCCTAACCACCCTGCAGGAGGACCCGAACATAGAGCACCTAGAGATAGAGGCGTGTGAGCTACAACAAAAATACAATGAGGTAAAAGGGACTGCACAGATGGTTGCCCTTACACAAAGGCTTGCAAGGATGCAGCAGGCAAAGGTGCTCAAGGAACAAGTGGATGCCACTCAGCATAAGGAAGCAGTCTTAAAAGCACGCCTACAACCATGGATCGACGAGGCTTATACAATTACATCCTCCATTGAAGAAAAGCTCGCACAACTACAAGCAACTCAGGAGAGGATTGAGGAAAGCAGTTCAATAGCAGCAGTCACCAAACAATGCGTGGAAGAAGTCTAGTAGGTAGTCGCTTAGTGCACTGCTAAAGCTACAAGGATCCAAACAAAGCTGGGAGGTCTTCACACTAAGATATCCGCACCTATAGAGTGACTCGAGGGTGAGTCACGATGTTTATGTTGGGGGCCTGTTGGGCACGGGATCCCCCAAGGGCAGTTTTGGGGCTTAGAGCCCAGATTTTGGTCCAATTTTGTAATTCCAATGTAAGGACTCCGCGGACCATGGGATTGTATAAATAGAGTGAAGCTCTAGGTAGATAGAGACATAAGATAGATCGAATAATGAAGATATGATGTATGCGAGATAGCTCTGAAGTGTAAGTCTAAGTTTTGGGTCGTAGCCTAGGTAGAGGCTCTGCAGTTGAGTGTGCAGAGTCATAGTAGTCCGCAGCTGAGTGTGTGGACCCCTGCAGCTGAGTGCACAGGGCGAGTCGAGTCTATAATCATATGGAAGTATTAATAAAGAGAAGTTTATATCATTTATGCATCTTTATTTCTTGTTTATGCTTCTATTATATTGGGTATGAATTTCACTTCTAATGCTTATATGATGTGTGAATGTGTATAACTGTATTGGTTAAGTGAATGTAAGTAGGAACATTTGTTTACACGAAGATAATCAAGATTTGTCAATAAGATAAGTAAGATACTTAGGCTAGTTTGGGAAATAACACAGTTCGTTGCCAAATTCGTGCTAAAGGACTTCAGCCCTTGGTTAGGGCTACATGAAAGCCGATTGTAACAAATCACAAAGGTACTAAAGGATAGACCGGAGTGTGAAGCACCCTGCGCGAAGGCAAGTATAGTTGGAATAAACCAACATCAAAACCATCTCAAGGGTGCGGAAACTTGGTTCCAACATCCCCCCATACTGCTTCGAGTGAGACTTGAGTCCGTGCTCCGCAAGCTGATGCCGAAAGGGCTAGTAGTGTAGGGATTTGTTTGGCTAACTAATGTTGAACCTGGGTCAAGCCCCCTCAAGCCAACACACAGTAAGATTTAAAAGATTCTACCTTAAGATTCTGATATGTTATCATATAAATAGATATCATATTCTTCTTGATTCTGGGTACATACATTACATTTTGAATATGTCTAATATTTCCATCAAGAAAAATGACAGGAACATTACCATACCCTTTGATTTGGTACCCTTTATCATCACCAAGATAGATGTTTGCTCCACTGCTAGTCACTTTGAAATTTTCAAACCAATTCATGTTACCTGTCATGTGGGTGGAAGCTCCTGAGTCCACAAACCAAGTTTCTGCTTCATCATCCTCAACAGAAAACGTAGAATCAGATACGAATAGTCTGAGATTCTAATTTTGATCTTCATTAGAAAAATGACCTGCATGCTTCTTGTGCCTCTATCGACCTTCTTCAAGCCTCTTCTTTTGGAAATATCTAGCTATATGACCAAATCTACCACAATAAAAACATTTGGTTGCTGAATCACCTCTATTTGAAGACATACCTTGAGATGGAGGCGACTTTCTTTGTGGCACACCTCCACTCTTGTGTCTTGCATTTGCCTTCCCTCTGAAGGGCTTCTTCTTTACCATTAAAGTAAGATCTGAACTCTGGGGTTTGACAGTCATCTGCCTTTACTCTTCTTGCATTAGGATCCCTGTCAGTTCTTCAAACTTGGGGGCTTTCTCTCTTGCATTCAAGCTAGTGATAAATATTTGATAGTCATCAGTCATACCATTCATGGTAATCATGACTAGATCAGTCTCTGACATTGTTTCGCCAATGTTGCCTAACTTATTCTTGAGCTCCTTGATACGAGAGATGAACGCTGCTACTGACTCATTCTCCTCCATTTTAATGAAGAGAATATTTCTCTTTAGAAACAACAGGAAATTTGTGTTCTTGAACTCGTACAGGTCCTTCAGAGTTGTCCAGATGTCTATTGCAAATTTACATTCTCGGATATGCGGAATAATGCAATCTTTCACAGACAACTTAAGCAACACTTTTTCTTTGGTGCCCCTCTTTTCCTAGTCCTAGATTGTTGTTTTTGTTCTGCCTATAGCTATGGTTGGCTTCAATTCATCACTGCTTGCAATCGCTCATGCGTTTTATCCCTCTCGTTCATGTATTCCTTCTCCATCAGGTTATTCATCCTGACAGGTCTACCTCAAATAAAAATTCCAACCTCTGGCAACTAATTTTTTTTTTTTTATCTATCTCTAGATCTAGAGAAGGGATCTCTCTCTCAAAAAATATGAGTGTCCTATTTTGAAATAATTACATGGGTGTACACAAAAAACAAATCCCCTTGTTTTTGTTTAAGGATGAGTCAACCTGTGGTAATTTATACAATTACACAAAAAATTCCTCCACTTCACGACCTCTCAAATTTTTTTTTCATATATCGTAGCATTTAAGAATTGTTAAAAAAAATTGTTTGACTCATAACCATTCAACTATTTGCTCAGGAAGGAAAATGTTTGGCGAACTGTTTGGCATATATTTTTCATAGAAATAAACTTATGCATACAGAAGCTTCAGATGAAAAACTCTAGACCTGTTTGCATGCAGAGTAGAAGGCCACTCTTTCACTGTGTTTGGGTTTTGCCACCAAGATACCACCTTTCTTCCACAAGACTCTGCATTGGATCTGCTCCAATGATGACACACCAGGATCTGAGTTGCTGTTGGCATTATGATTCTGGTATGGCTTTATGATACATATGTTGTACTTGATGGCAACCCACTCATCTCAGATAATAAATTATAGTGTAGAGAAAAGTTCACGCACTTATATGCAGAGAAAAGTTCACGCACTTTTATGCAGAGAAAAGTTTATTTCATGTAGAGAAAAGTTCACGCACTTTTATGCAGAGAAAAGTTTATTTCATGAAGAGAAAAAGTTCATGCACTTTCATGCAAGGAAAAGCACGTATATGTTGGAGAACTTACCTTTGGTCCATGGTAGTTAGTCCTTGGTATTTGAACCTATGAGGAAAAGCGCATATATGTTGGAGAACTTACCTTTGGTCCATGGTAGTTAGTCCTTGGTATTTGAACCTATGAGGAAAAGCGCGTATATGTTGGAGAACTTACCTTTGGTCCATGGTAGTTAGTCCTTGGTATTTGAACCTATGGTTTTGGACCATGCTACGCACTTTCATGCAAGGAAAAGCGCGTATATGTTGGAGAACTTACCTTTGGTCCATGGTGGTTAGTCCTTGGTATTATTGAGCCCCATGTTTTTGGGCCCCTTGTATTGGTTATCTATGGTATTGATCCATGATTTTAGGAAGAAGCTTGCCTATATAAAGGAAAGGAGATCACTTAGCTAATTCATTCTTGCAAATCAAATATCTTAAGATCTGAAATATTGGGTTATTGTTTTAAAAGTTTGATCTATGAAAGGGAAGTTGAAAGCGAATCTGTGAAGGGTGATCTCTCGAGCGCTGCAGCTGCGGAAGTGCAGAGGCGCCACAAAAGGCGCAGTGCGGAGGCGCCACAGAAGGCGCAGTGCGGAGACGCCACAGAGGCGCCACAGAAGGCGCAGTGCGGAGACGCCACAGAGGCGCCACAGAAGGCGCAGTGCGGAGGCGCCACAGAAGGCGCAGTGCGGAGACGCCACAGAGGCGCCATAGAAGGCGCAGTGCAGAGGCGCCACAGAAGGCGCAGTGCAGAGGCGCCACAGAAGACGAAGTAAGGAGACGCCACAGAAGGCATAGTGCGGAGGCGCCACAGAAGGCGCAGTGCGGAGGCGCCACAGAAGGCGCAATGCGGAGACGCCACAGAGGTGCTATAGAAGGCGCAGTGCGGAGGCGCCATAGAAGGCGCAGGTGCGGTGGTTGCGGCGCCACAGAAGGCGTAGGTGCGGAGGTAGTACAGATATCCGCAGATCTATACCAGTGAAGTTGCGATCCCTACTTAAAATTTGTTTTAACTGCCTTTGACTATTCTGCAGTGTTTTGGGTGCATAACTGATGTTTGGTTACTAGTATTGAGTTCAGATAACAGCATGATTAATGACTTATCTTTATGTACTAGATCTGGTTGATAACTCTCATAATATCATTGTATATGTATGGATCTGGTGATTGGGTGATTCAGAAGGTTGTTTGATTATGAGCTTCAATGTTGTTGTTGGGTCCAGTATGAAAATTGGATGAAAAGTGGCCTTTCAGATTATGTGTTGTGCTTCAGTGTATCCAGTCTGAAAATTGATGAAACGTGGTACCTGGAGGAGAGAAGATTGTAGGCCAGCGCCTATGTACTAGTATCTAAGCTAGTACAAAAGCTAAGGGAGATCTTTGGAGCATTGTAGCAGGTAGCAGCCTGCGTACTAGTAAATGGATCGGCTAGTACAAGAGCAAAGGGGGTTGTAGCTACCATACTGGTATAAGACTGCACCAGTACAAATATTGTAAAAGGATTTTCTTATTAAGAAGAAGATTGAGATGACTTGCAGCAGATGGTTTTTCTCCCGCATTGGGTTTCCACCTTATATCATGGTGTTCATGTGTGTGCCTTATGTGTGATGATCTATTCTCTATTACGGCATCTGTTATCTGATAATATGGTTGATAATGTTCTAATGCACTCATTGAAGATCAATTAACTTAATCATAAGAAGTTGTGGAAGTAGCATATATGAATCTGATTATGGAAATGAAAAAGTTTTATTAATGTGATAATACTGATTCACCCCCCCCTCTCAGTATTATTTCCAACAGTTGCTCCACAATCTCATAGCCTTCACATTAATGGTTGTGCCTATCTACTATCACGACTGCTGATCTACCTCTCTGATTCGTAGACATGCTAGAGATCGGATCTCCAATGAAGGGACAACCACTTCACAACAATGGCCACCATTGCTAAACAACTCCGATGGCTATTATTCGCACCCAGAAGACACCGATGTTGTGCGATTGGTTCGATTTAGCCACGTGTTGTACTATGAAACAACCCCCCCATTTATAAAGAACAATAGTTAAGGTTAGAGTTATAAATGGGGACCCTTTTAAATTTTTAGGATTAGGATAATAATACCTGGTTCTAAGAAAATACCTAGAAAAACTTTATAAAATGAACTAAGGATGAAATCTGCATTGCAAATCGCAAATTGCACTTTTCTGTGTGACTATCTTAAAACATCTTCAAAAAATTGCGATCTGCGACCAAATATCCTGCTGCGATAGCCCGATAAGTAGCACCTTGTCATTTCGCAATTGCATTTCGCACTTTGCAAGAAATTTAGCTATGCCATTAGAATCTCCATTAGCGATTTGAGAAATGCGATATTACAATATTCACAATCTTATTTTGCTTTATGCATCTGGTAGTGCTATATTGTATCCTTTAAAGATTGCGATATGAGATTAAGAGCGGTAAAATGTGTGAAATAATTATGTTTTAATATCAAAACGAACGAATTGACAAGTTAATAAATATTTAGTGGCCTGAGGAAGGATAATCATTTTCCAAGTTATGGGTAGTTAACATCGAGTATCTCATTAAACCTTTCTCACGATCCAAAGTCATTTCAGAGAAGCTCTCAGTCTTAATTACCCGATACCATCTACGCTGATATATCTTGTCTATTTCAAGCAAGCTACAAAAGACATGTCACTAAGGAAGGTGATTTAGAAATAGAGTAAGCAAACCATTTTTTAATTTGAGTTTACATAGATGGCTCCTATTTTCTTTGATACAGTTTGCGACGCTGTCAGAGCTGCAACAAATTGGGAGGTCATATATAATAGGCTTGAGGACGAACATCCTATAATCACTATCACGAGAGCAACAGCTGACTCAACAAGCCCTTCAGGACTTCAATTCAGAGATGCTTCCTATTCTTTCCTTCATATGATAGGAGCAAGAGCTAAAATCATTCCATACATGGATATGATCAAGTGGGTGATCGAAAACCTCATCATTGAAGATAGGCAATTCAAGAATGGAGCTCATAAGGCCGTTCAGAGCAGAGGACTTGAAGAAAATGTACCACGTACTTGACCCTTAGGATATCTATGATAACACAATTGTGGAAAACTTTGCAAAGAAGAACCCATACCCCTTCAAGTTGATTCAAGGTTGGAGAGTGTTGGACAACAAATTCAAATATGAAAAATCGAGTATGTATGCTATAGCCTCTTTGGCAAACCCCTACAACTATGTAGCAACTATGTTATGTAGATTATATGGGTTGCCCAATAATACTAAGTTTTCCATAGAATGGATTCCTTTGATTGATGGCTATGTTAATTCCCACATCATGAATTGGCCCTCCATCCTATCTGATAACCTAGCCACCACCATTATCGAATATTGACAGAAGAGAGCCTCCTCTCCAAATAACCTCCCTCCATTCTATTTTAGTGCCTACATTATGGATGCCATCTGTTTTTGCATGACATTTCCAACCATGGGTTGGAAATTTACCTTACAGGGCCCCTACCAATCCATCTCAGTCATAAACAAATATGGGAATCACATTATACATCTCACTTCCATAATATATTTCATGTTGTTGTGTTGCCCCTACATCAAATAATTTTCAATAAGAAAGCCCCTAGGTTTTCCCAAGAAGCCGCAACATACTTGTTTACTGTCAACAAATATTTCATTGGAGAATGGTTCACCTACATTAGGGTTTTTGGTAGCACATCTGATCCACATGTCCTTCCTTTATATGCTTCTGATAAATTATTAGCAACAGAGATTGCCTTCCAGACCGTGGGAAAAGACCTGACTGAAGTTCTCAAAGACAGAAAGAAGTTATTATGGCCCTCTTTCCCTGTCAAGTGCGGTTCTTTTGCTTTAGCAAATTTTGTTCATGGTACTAAAGAGTCAGCACATATGGAAGCCCTCAGGCTTCATACATTGCCTAAGAGGCAATTTTATCCAGACAAAGTTGCATATAATGTCACTACTGCAGTAAAGCTCAAGAAATACAACCATGAGGATAACTATTTTGAAGACTTGTTATAGTCAGTTGAATCCTTTGAACAATCATTCGAATGGGCAAAGGAGAATCTGAACCCTGAAGATTTTCAAAGCTTTCAGGAATTCAGAAATGAAAGGCTTGGATTGATCCCAATGCATTTGTTAAAGCCTAAGGATAAGCCTACACTGAGTGTCATTGTTGATAGTGAAGGTCCTAGTTGTCGAATAGATTCTCAGGTAAATACTAAGAAGACACCAGACACAGGGAAAACCCAAGAAGCAGATAACACAGCTTAGTCAAGCAGGAAGTTAGTTGAGAAACAAGTGATGAGCACATTGACTATATAAATCAGTTCAGAGGTAAAATGGAGTAGTTTGGAGCAGGAGTGGGATCAGTTTAATCAGAAATTGTAAGTCACACCCAAAGCGACAAATACCCAAGAAACATTGGAATATAAAACTCCTCTGCATGTTCATAAGGATATAGTGCCCAAGTCTATCGGTGAGCAGTCCAAGCCTATGGAGGAACAAGTGACAATGTCCCATCATACTGAAATTATCCATGCTCTGCCCACATCAGAAATTGTTTTGAAAGTAACTGAAATAACTCCACTTGATATGTTCTATAGCCCTCTCCATAAGGTTGTAGTAAGAAGGCATAGAAAAAGGAAAAGGCTAGACACACCCGAATTCCCACCTGGAAACAAGTCAATGAACATTGTTTGGAAGGACATTCCTTTCAATCCGGCCGAGAACTTGACTAGACTATCACAGTTCACAGGAGCATATGCATTGACCACTATGGACAAGACTATTGAAGTCTCTACTTTGTTAAGGGAAAAAGAGGAGAGGATTGCACAGCTCGAAGAAAAGAAAGCAAGTGAAAACATGCAAGTAGTTGAGCATCTCACACAATTGCAACAAGACATGGAAGTCCTGAAAATAAGCCATGATGACGATATATTGGCCAAAAGCATGCAACTCCAAGAAATGCAGCAAGCCATGGAATGATACAAGGATGTTCCCACTACTGAGGAGTTTATTCAAGAGGCACTGGAATTAAATTCCTTTCTGGTGAAACACCAAGAGTACTTCTGCCAAAAGATGTCACACATTACTCCCTATCTAACTACTAGTGACCAGCTAACATATAAGGTAATCGACCAGAGAACTGTGTTTAACGATTTAAACACCAGAATCTCTAAGTTCATCAAATGGCAGGAAACAGAAGACAGAAGGAAAGCCAATCTACCCGAGATTTAGGAAACTCATAAAGAAATTCTCTTCACATATTGGGATGTGAGAATCAAACAGGCCGAGCTAGCAGTCGCAAGGGTAGCCGAGGTATCAAAGAATATCATTAAGGCAATTAATTACACCCTGTTTTCCACCAACCTGATTAAAGAAGGAAATCTGAAAGAAATGCCAGATTTAAATACTCTGTATAAAAACTGGCAAGAAAAGGTGGAACTCAAAGGGAGGGAATTACAAAATTGATAGGACCAACTGGGATTCATATTGGCAGTATCTCATCAAGCCACGCAGCTAGATTATGACTCTCAATTGTTCCCTTCATACAGGATGCTGACACCTCTCACCGATGTGATTTTCACAGGACAACTCAGGACACATTTTGGTGCACCTCCTCAAATTCAATTGATGACCAATATATGTGATTTGAAGGACAAGCTCACAGACAACAAGTGATCCTCTTAGTTCTGTTCATTTAGCCACTCTTTATTTTTGGAGTTAGTTACCTAGTTAGGAGGAAGGTTGTTTGAAACCTCTTCAAATTTTGTATAATCTATTGTTGCACATTAGTTAGAATAGTATTTATACCCTTCTCATGCGTTTAGAGAAGGGTCCAGAATTTTATCAAAAACATTTGCCTAATAATGCACTACTGTAAGTTTGTGAATGCTTGGTGAAATTATGGAACATGATCGTTTCTTTTAGATATCAGACTACTTTCCTTTGTTGATCCACTATTGTATTCTTGGGAGACAATTTGCTTTGAAGAAAGAAGTTGGTCTATGTCATTTGTTAAATGAGCAGGACTTTGCACATATGGTACTATTATCTTGTATTATTGATTCTGTTTACATTTAATTAGTGACAAAACTTTGCTTTCATAAATTGTATGTGAGATTTATTGTTTCTGTTAAGCGTTAATTCCACTTTTGTATGATGCGTAGCTCAAAATGTGATTTTCATATATAACTCGTCATATATGCGATATATTTTATAAATTTCTTTGACTAACTATTTAGTCAAAGAAATTATCTTTATACATTATCATCTCTATTTAGTTGTGATCAATCTTTAGTATCACATGTTAAGCAGATATCTTTGTAGATCGCATACCACACGGGAATACTCAGGTTTATATTAGAATAAATTAGTTAGATAATTGCATCATAGAATAAGTCATTTAGATTATTATTATTTTATTGCAAACTCTCATGAACCACCCACTCTCATCTTAAAACCCACACTGGGAAACTGGTCCCATTATCCCCAGTCGGAGCCACCACTTTAAATGGAAAAGGAGTTGTCTTAAGGTCTAGACCAGGTGGTTATCCCCCATGTTTCGACAGCAAAATTCTGAGGCCACAACATTTTGACACTAGAAGGAGGTCATTCGACTATGAATGGCATATAAACCTAAATATCATTCACAAAACATTCATAAGATTCAAAATCCCTCCACAATTTCTACACCTTGTAGATCTCGTTGAGAATCTCCTGTTCAGAAGTCTGAAGTTGTAGAAGCATCTCCCTCATCTCCTGAAGTAGTAAGGCAACCAACCTCTCTAGATTACATCCCCGAGTCTCCCAAAGTTCATTCTTTGATACAAAAATTGGAACAAACATCCATTTTTGTCGAGAAACCATAGACACTCGAAGTTTCTGAAGAAAGTGTTACCTCCTTATTATAACAAACTGGTGTATTGACTAGATTGCAAAGTGAAAGGCTTGGGGTCACCCCTTTCGAGTTCCCAATCCCTCCACGACGTAGGAAAGTTAGTTCATCAAGGTCTGAATCAAATATCAATGATATCATATCACCTTTCCATCCATTCACTTCTACTCAATCCATGACTTCTCAACTATTCACTTCTCCAATTAGTACTACCATTAAAAGTACTAACCCAGTAGTAATTTCTTCGCCATCTATACCTACTTCTAAACTGACCTTCCCATCTTCTCAGTCTCCAACTCAAGTTATGGCCAATCAACCTTGGACAAATCCTGATGTTGTCCTAGTTGCAAATCCAAATGCACTCCCAGCAAACCCAAAAAAGTGGCTGCCTAAGTACAATCCTGGCGATGCTCTCCTGGCCGAAGAACATCTAAATAATTTTATGTTAGCCATGGATCTTAATGGGGTTGCACATGAAGATGTTGTAATCAGACTCTTTCCTTATACCTTCCAAGGATCTACTGGATCTTGGTATTTTTCCCTTCCAGCAAGTTCAATTAGAGACTGTGATACTTTTCAAGAAATATTTCTTACAAAATTTGGTGATGATAGAACCATAGCATCCTTGATCAATGATCTTTCTAATTTGAAAGCTAATCCAAATAAAAAGATCAAATATTTCAACTCCAGACTTAACAAGTTGCTAAATAAAATCCCAGATGCCTCTAAACCTATTGTAGATGTACAAATAGAATGGTATATATCATCTCTTCCTTCTAATATCGTGATTTTTGTAGATAGAGACAATAAGGATACCCTTGTAAAAAACATGAAAGAAGCCCTGTCTGTAGGAAGAAGAATTATAGCTTTGGAAAAGAAACCAGAAACAGACGAAAGGAAGTCAAAGAAAGTAACATTTAAGGATGACTCTAAGAAGAAAGCTTCAAAGGACCCTTTCGAGTTTGAAGGCCTTCAGAAAGTGTTAAAAACAATGTCTAATGAAATGGTTGAAATAAAAAAACATGTCGTAGAATCTTCTGCTCCCAAGAAACCTTTTCACTCATTCAAAATGAACCCTTCTTCTGCATCACAAACCCCAAACACCATTTCAAATTTATGAGAGATTCTTCAGCGTAAATCACATAAAATTTCATTGATCAATGCGTTTCGAACCAACCAGTGTGGTTCATTGTCAGGACAAGTTGAAGAATCAGATCTAGCTCTGCAAAGCTAGATCTAATTCTTCAACTTATCCTAATGATGAACCACACTAGTTGGTTCGAAACGCGTTGACAAAATTTTTTTTATGTGATTTACGCTGAAGAATCGCTCATAAATTTGATATGGATCACAAAAGCCTCAATTCAACCATTTCAAATGTTGATTTTGATAATGAAGTAGAAGAAGATTCATCGGACGAAGAGGAAGTTGAAACAAAAGAAGAAATTGAATTAAATGGAATGTGGGATTTCATCCTCCCAACTGAAGAAGAGGCACAAGCAATGCCACTGACTACAAGAAGTAAAAACTCTCCTGACATGTTTATCACAAATCAAAAACAAAAAATTGTTGCTCCTGCAAAGGAGAAAACAATAGCTAAGAAATATAAGACTATCCAAACTGATCCTATTCCTCTAGATTCCCCAAATGCCTAAAAAACATGGTAATCTCAGATACATTAGAATACAATATAGTCGAAGACATGAAAAAGACTAGAGAAAACATCTCATTACATGAGCTTACTAAACTCAAGCAACAACAAAAAATTCTATTATGAGAGTTAAAAGAAGTTCTTGTATCTCCTCTACCATTTGTTGTAGTTACTCAAGCTGCCTACGATATGGGAAAACCTATTTCTCATATTCCTCCATTTCTACTCACTTATGAAATTTTCAACATGAATGTTCATAACTTCCTTGTTGATTCAGGAGCCTACTCAAATATAATGCCAAGAGCTGTGTGTACCAAATTGAACATTACCCCTCAAAAATCTGCAGTACACATAGTTTAGTTAGACAGGGCAAAAGTAGAGGTGCTTGGAGAGATAGCATCGATTTCAATTAGGCTTTCCTCTAATCCAAAGTTTTCACAAATAATTGATATTTTGGTGGCTAGTGTCCCTGAATTTTATGGTTTAATTCTCAGTAGGGATTGGTCTAAAAAGTTGCACTGTTATTTCGCAATTGATTGGTCTCACATGTGGTTGCCACACAATGGTAAACCAAACCAAATCAAGGTAGACCAACAAAAATTCATGAAATATATAGTCATTGACCTCAAGGGAAGCAACGAACCTATTTCCTTCAACAATATTATCATTGGAAATTACTCAGCCGATTCATTTTTGGGATCCTTTAATGCTCAGAGGTCTCCCTTTCCAGATAACGATGTAGTTTCTCAAATCGAAAATTTTTCACAAACAGATGCTTCCAAGTGTCTAAATTTAGTAGATAAAGTTTCAAATAATTCTTTGTTATGGACTCTCTATTTTGACAGTTCTAAATCTGAAGACGACGCAGGTGCAGGATTCATTTTAATCAATCTGCAAGGAGAGAAAACCATGCTAGCCTGCAGACTTGAATTCCAGTGCACTAATAATATCGTTGAATATGAAGCACTGATCCAAGGACTGTATAAAGTCGTCAGCCTTAATGTCAAATACCTGCAAGTCTATGGTGATTCAGAAATAATTGTGAATCAGGTGAGAAATACAATTCATTGTGTCCCTGGGCACCTTAAACATTATCAATCGTTAGCCTAGAATTTGACTTCTCATTTTTATACTTTTAACATTTCTTCAGTCCCTAGACTGTAAAATGCAAGTGCTGACTTACTTGCTAATGTGGCATCCAGGCTTATACCCTCAGAAGACTTTAGTCCAGATAGATTTTCAATAGAGTTAATATTTAGGCCATCTATTCTCGACAGTGTAACAAATTGGAGAGTATTCAACAATGATGTGGATATAGTTAATTTCCTTACATCAAAAGGGTCGTATGAAGAACAGATCATAGATGAACATGAGCATGATCTATAAATCAAACATAATCATGATCAAAACCCAATCCCAAAGTCTGTAGTTAAGATGGAAGATCTCTATGAACTAAAGGATAGGTTCAAGAAAAATACCAACTCCAAAACTCAAAGTTCTACTTTGAGATTTGAAGTAGTAAACCTAGGGTCAACTGAAAAACCTCAAAATTTGAACCTAGGTCTTGGCCTATCATCTGAAGAAAGAATATCATTCATTAGGTTGTTAAAAACATACAAAGGTTTATTTTCCTGGGATTATGTAGAACTCAAGACCTACGATACCTCTGTAATTCAACATACCATACCTATGACTTCGAATGAAAAGGCAGTTCAACAGAAGCTTCGAAAAATTCACCCAAACCTTGAGAGTCAAATCAAATCTAAATTAAACAAGCTTCTGAAGGCCAAAATAATCTTCCATGTTAAACACTCTAAGTGGGTATCAAATATGGTACCTACAGGAAAAAGAATGGTGATATTAGGATTTGTATTGTTTTTAGAAACCTGAATAAAGCTTGTCAAAAAGGTAATTTTCCCTTGCCTACTACGGAAAAGATATTGCAGTCAGTTGCAGGTTCTGAATTAATGTATTTTCTAGATGGATTCTCAGGATATAATCAAATTCTTATGCATCCAGATGACAGATTAAAGACAACATTCAGTACCAAGTGGGGAACATATTCCTATCAGAAGATGCCTTTCCAAGCCATTAATGCTGATGCCACATTTCAATGTGCTATGGACATTGCCTTCAAAGGTCTAGTTAATAAATGAATTGTTATTTACTTGGATGACATCATGGTCTATTCTAAGGATATGAACAACCATTTAAGCAACCTGAAGCACATTTTCGAAAGATGCAAGAAATATGGCATTTTCTTAAATCCCAAAAAATCTTATTTTGGTTTACCAGAAGGCAAACTCCTTGGGTTTATAGTATCCAAGAAAGGAATTTACATTGATCTTGATAGAGTCCAAGAGATCGAAAAGATTCCCCTCCCACACAACAACAAAAAACATGCAATCATTCCTATGCCAAATAAATTTTGTAAAAATATTTGTTCCAGATTTTTCACAAATTGTCCTACCCCTACAAGCAATGATATGAAAAAACGTAGTTTTCAGATGGAATAAGGATGAAAGAGAGTCATTTGAGTTGATTAAAAAATCCATTATTAATGCTCCTTCATTGAAAACCCCTGACTTTCTCAAACCTTTTGTATTATACACTTTTTCATCCCATACATCATATGCAGTAATTTTAACACAGTTGAATGATGAAAATATCAAGGCACCCATCTCTTTTTTCAGTTCTAACTTGCAAGGTGGCGAATTAAATTATTCGGTTGTCGAGAAACAAACATTTGCTATTTTTAAAACTTTGAAACATTTCAGACCTTTTCTTCTTAAATCCCATACAAAAATAATTGTATCGTACCCTGCAGTAAGACAATTATTAATCCAAAGAGAAGTAGGGGAGAAAAGAGCTAATTGGGTTAGTGCGCTTCAAGAATATGATGTAGAAATCCAGCCAACGAAAATTTTCAAGGGCCAAGGTTTTTATAGGATGTCAACAGGAGCTTACCAATTACCACCAGAAGAAGATCAAGGTAATGAAGTGAAAATATCAGAGGTAAGCCTCAATGATACGCAATCACAATATGTTGATTTGAAATTTTATCTAAAAAACGGATATGCTCCTATGCATCTTAATTATAAAACAAAGCGAGCTTTAAGATTGAAATCAAATTAGTATGAACTAATCACTTATTTATTGGTTAGAAAAAATTATGATTTAGTATTGCTAAGATGCCTGGAGAAACCTAAAGCCGAAAAGGTCATGCAGGAATTACATGATGGACCAGCTGGAGGACATTTTGGGGGAAATACCACAGCTCACAAAACCCTGCATGCAGGATATTATTCGCCAATGGTATTTAAAGATGCACATGAATATGAAAGAAAGTGTAAAACTTGTCAAACCACAGGCGTAAGAGAAAGAAAGCCAACATTCCCCTTACAACTAGCTAACATCCAACAACCATTTGAACAATGGAGATTAGACATAATTGGTGAGATTGTTCCTAAGTCTTCCAAACAGCATAAGTACATCCTTACAACTATTGATTATTTTACAAAGTGGGTAGAAGCTGTCCCATTAAAGATAGCTAATACAAAAAGCGTCACGGACTTCATTGATCAGTACATAATTACTAGGTTTGGCTTACTCTCAGCTTTAATGTTTGACAATGCATCTTACTTTTCTAGAAATACAATGGTAGAATTTTCTCTAAAGTGAGGTTTCAAGTTGAAATATTCGGCCAATTATTATCCACAAGATAATGGATTTGCAGAATCAACAAATAAGAACCTCATCATAATTATCAAAAGGACTATTGATCAAAATCACAGGAATTGACACAAAGCATTAACATTTACTCTATGGGCAAACATAATTACTCAAAAGGCCTCTATTTGTTCTTCTCCTTTTTCTTTAGTTTATGGAAAAGAAGTTGTTCTTCCCACAAATGTAGCAATCCCATCTCTTTCCCTAGTACAATTCATCGATGAAAACCATTCTTCTTCTCTCAAGGCTAGACAGTTTCAGATTCTCAATCTTGAAGAAGAACGAGAAAAGGCTAAAGCAACCCACTTCCATCATCAACAATTATCCAAAGCTTCTTTTGATACAACTTATGCCAATCAAACAACTCTTGAGGTAGGTGAATTAGTTTTGAAATGGGACAAAGCACACGAGGAAAAAGGTAGACATACCAAATTCCAATGACTATGGCTTGGCCCTTTTCAAATCATTGAAAAAATTGGACAATCAATGTTTCTTTACAAGACTTGTCAAGTAAGAAGGACTCTTTGCCCATTAATGGGCAAATTTTGAAAAAATACTTTTCTTAAGAGATAACCTCTTCCAATTTTGTAACATATTGCTTTTAAGATTCTTAGGAAAATAATGGTTAACTAGTATTTGCTTTTGGCTTTTCAAAATAAAATCTTTGATAATATTTCTTTTTTTTCACTTTTATAAGTAAGAGTTAAAAGAAATAATTAGGGCATTTGAGTACTAAAGTAAACTTCATTTCTTTGGAAAAACTTGATCTTGCTTAAAACATTTATTCTACAAACATACTCTTATCTGTATAGATTATGAATGTTTTGTTATCAGTCAAGAAAAGAATCTTTAACTTAGTAAGGACTTTTTGCAGATGAGTATCTTAAAAAACTATATCATTATCACCTAAAATTCTTAAAAGAACCAATGATTCACCCCATCTAATAAAATTTTCCTTCTTCAGAGTGTAATTCTAAAATATATAAAACTTAGAAAATAAAAAGTCTCATTACGAGCTTGTTTACCATGTTCAAGGGGAAATGATTAAACTGATATTACCAATACTGCATATCAAATAGGGTACTAGCTAATGATCTCCTCAATCAAAAGACAAGGGGTCTCATCAAGAGCCATCTTGTTCAGTTTAGTTACAACAAGTGAATGGCATTGTCATTATTAGGTAACCACGCTTAAACAATGTCTTTTAAGAAACCAAAAAGAAAAAGATTATATTAAAAAGGGAAAAAAGGGACAAAGTCCAAGTGAGATTCAAAGCAAGTGAATATGATTTGAAAATTTGAAAATTCCTATAGATGGGATAATGAATCATTGTTTGTTAAAATATAACCCTATCGAGGCTATGAACGCCTGCTGGCAGTAGAGCCTTTACCTATGATAAATGAGTAAACACCAAAAAACTAATCTGCAGAACCCAGACCCCTTCAAGCTGATTCAGGGTTGGGGAGTGTTGGAAAACAAATTCAAATATGACAAATCAGGTATGTAGGCTATAGCCTCTTTGGCAATCCCCTACAACTATGCAACAACTATGTTATGTAGATTATTTGGCTACCCAATAATACTAAGTTTTCCATAGAATGGATTCCTTTGATTGATGCCTGTGTTAATTCCCACATCATGAATTTTACCTCCATCCTATCTGATAACCTAGCCACCACCATTACTGAATATCGACAAAGGAGAGCCTCCTCTCCAGATAACCTCCCTTCGTTCTATTTTAGTGCCTACATTATCGAGGCCATCTATTTTTGCACGACATTTCCAACCATGGGTTGGAAATGGACCTTACAGGACCCCTACCCAATCCATCTCAGACATAAACAAATATGGGAATCACATTATACACCTCATTTCTATAAGATATTTCATGTTGTTGCGTTGCCCTACATCAAATAATCTTCAATAAGAAATCCCCCAGGTTTTCCCAAGAAGTCGCAACAGACTTGTTTACTGTCAGAAAATATTTCATTGAAGAATGGTTCACCTACATTAGGGTTTTTGGTAGCACAACTGATCCACATGTCCTTCCTTTATATGTTTCTAATAAATTATTAGCAAGAGAGATTAACTACCAGACCATGGGAAAAGGCCTGACTAAAGTTCTCAAATACAACAAGAAGTCATTATGGCCCTCTTTCCCTATCAAGTGTGGTTCTTTTGCTTTAGAAAATTTTGTTCATGTTACTAAAGAGTCAGCACATATGGAAGCCCTCAGGCTTCATACATTGCCTAAGAGGCAATTTAATCCAGACAAAGTGGCATATAATGTCACTACTGTAGTAAAGCTCAAGCAATACAACCATGAGGATTACCATTTTGAAGACTTGTTATAGTCAGCCGAATCCTTCGAACAAGCATTTGAATCAACAAAGGTCAATCTGAAACCTGAAGATTTTCAAAGCTCTCAGGAATTCAATAATGAAAGGCTCGAAGTGATCCCAATGCATTTGTTAAAGCCTGCGGATAAGCTTATGCCAAGTGTCACTGTTGATAGTGAAGTTCCTAGTTGTCAAATAGATTCTTAGGTAAATACTAAGAAGACACTAGACACAAGGAAACCACAAGATGTAGATAACATAGCTAAGTCCAACAGGAAGTAAACTAAGAAGTGATGAGCACCCCGGCTACATAAATCAGTTCAGAGGTCAAAGGTAGTAGTTTGGAGCAGGAGTGGGATAAGTTTAATCAGAAATTGCAAGGCACTCCCAAAGTGACAAATACCCAAGAAAAAGTGGAATATAAAACTCCTCTACATGTTCATAAGGATACAAAGCCCAAGTCTATCGGTGAGCAGTCCAAGCCTATGGAGGAACAAGCGATAACGTCCCAACATACTGAAATTTACCCTACTCTACCCACATCAGAAATTGTTTTGAAAGTCACTTAAATACCTCCACTTGATGTGTTCTATAGCCCTCTCCACAAGGTTGTAGTAAGAAGGCAGAGAAAAATGAAAAGGGTAGACACACCCGAATTCCCACCTGGAAACGAGCTGATGGACATTGTTTGGAAAGACATTCCTTTCAATCTGATCGAGAACTTGATTAGACTATCATAGTTCGCAGGAGCATATGCATCAGCCATTATGGACAAGGCTACTGAAGTCTCTACTTTGTTAAGGGAAAAAGAGGATAGGATTGCACAACTCGAGCAACAGCTCGAAGTAGAGAAAGCAAGCATAAACAGGCAAGCGGCTGAGCAGCTCGCACAATTGCAGCAAGACATGGAGGTCCTGAAAATAAGCCATGAAGCTGATATATTGGCCAAAAACATGCAACTCCAAGAAATGTAGCAAGCCATGGAAAGATACAAGGATGTTCCCACTACTGAGGAGTTTATTAAAGAGGCACTATAATTAAATTCCCTTATGGTGAAACAGCAAGAGTACTTCTGCCAAAAGATGTCACACATTATTCCCTATTTTACTACTAGTGACCAACTGACAGATAAGGCAATCGACCAAAGAACCGAGTTTAACGATTTAAACACCAAAATCTCCGAGTTCATCTAATGGCAGGAAACAAAAGACGGAAGGAAAGCCAATCTACCCGAGATTGAGGAAACTCATAAAGACATTCTCTTCACGGATTGGGATGCGAGAATCAAATAGGCCAAGCTAGCAGTCGCAAGGGCAGTCGGGGTATCAAAGAATATCATTAAGGCAGTTAATCACACCTTATTTTCCACCAACTTGATTAAAGAAGGCAATCTGAAAGAAATACCCAATTTAGATACTCTATATAAAAGCTAGCAAGAAAGGCGGAGACTCAAATAGAGGAAATTACAAAATTGACCAGGACCAACTAGGATTCGTATTGGTAGTATCTCATCAAGCCACACAGCTAGATTATGACTCCCAATTGTTCCCTTCATATGACTCAGTAGATGCTACCGCCTCTCACTGATGCGATTTTCACAGGACAACTCGCGGTACATTTTGGGGCACCTCCTCAAATTCAACCGATGACTGATATATGTGATTTGAAGGTCAAGTAGGCAGACAACAAGTCATCCTCTTAGTTCTGTTCATTTAGCCACTGTTTAGTTTTGGAGTTAGTTACCTAGTTAGGAGGAAAGTTGTTTGAAACCTCCTCAAATTTTGTAAATCTATTGTTGCACATTAGTTAGAATAGTATCTATACCCTTCTCATGCACCTAGAGAAGGGTATAGAATTTTATCAAAAGCATTTGCAAAGAATGCACTATTGTAAGTTTGTGAATGCTTTGGTGAAATTATGGAACATGATCGTTTCTTTTAGATATCAGACTACTTTCCTTTGTTGAGACACTATTTTATTCTTGGGAGACAATTTGATTTGAAGAAAGAAGTTGGTCTATGTCATTTTTCAAATGAGCAGGACTTCGCACATATGGTACTATTATCTTGTATGATTAATTATGTTTACATTAATTAGTGACAAAACTTTACTTTCATGAATTGTATGTGATATTTATTGTTTCTGTTAAGCGTTAATTGCACTTTTGTATGATGCCTAGCTCAAATTGTGATTTTCATATATAACTCATCATATATGCGATATATTTTATAAATTTCTTTGACTAGCTATTTAGTCAAAGAAATTATATTTATAATTTATTATCTTTGTTTAGCTGTGATCAATCTTTATTATCACATGTTAAGAAAATATCTTTGTAGATCACATACCACAAAGGAATACCCGGGTTTATATTAGAATAAGTTAGTTAGAGAATTGCATCATAGAATAAGTCATTTAGATTATCATTATTCTATTGCAAACACTCGTGAACCACCCACTCTCATCTTAAAGCCCACACTGGGAAACTGGTCCCATTATCCCCAGTCGGAGCCACCACTTTAAACATAAAAGGAGTTGTCTTAAGGTCCAGACTGGGTGGTTATACCCCATGTTTCGGCAGTAGAATTTTGAGGCCGCAACACCACGCAGGGCCATAGACCGACCACGACAGGTAGGCTTTGTTAGAGTCCTATAGTGATAGGATTCATAATTTTTGAATTGGTTGAGGTTAAGTCTTGTAATATTGTACATACCTTTGCTTTTTGCAAATGTTTTCCATATTAAAATTAAAAAAGGTAAAGAGGGTATGTCCTAAAAGAAATATCAAAGGACAAGAAAAATAAGAAAAGATCAAAAAATGAAAAAATATGAACCCCAAACAAAAAATAAAATAGATCATGAAAGTGTGCAAGTCCAAGTGCCACTAATCTTTACTCTACTGTCTTAAATAATGGTTGTATGCAGCTTGTCATACATGCCACAACCCATGATAGTCAAATTGTTTAATCTTAACTACTTCATCCTTTTAATTTCATGTTTATAGTTAGAGAATAAAAATCTGACCAAACAGTTTAATCTTGACAGATTAGTAGATAGGTAGAGAAATAAAAGGAGCTCATCAGTTTAATCTGAGCCCTTGGGAGATTTCAGGTTAGAAGTAGATAGTTTGTTTCATAAAAGAAAAAGGAAAGAAAAGGGTTTGCTAGCTTAAGTGCACCCAACAAAGTGAAAAAAAATGTTAGGGTAAGTAAAAGGGTAAGTAGAAGAAAGGTTTCAGAAATACAAGCTATTTGAGGCATAAGCACATCTATCATGTTTAATCATGTGTTTCAGTGTGCAGGAGCAATTTTGAATGAAAAAGGCTGCTCATAAGCTAATTTTCCTAATTACCCCCCATTGCATTTCACCCCCCACTATATACTTACTAATTTTCCTTTTACCCCTTCATGGCTTGTGAAGGCACCATTTCCATTCATTTTGACTCCTACCCCTTGGTTTCACACATTCCCTAACCAATTTACTTTCTAAATTCATCCCCCTTCCCAAAAATCCCTTTTCCCTAGTGTGAAACCCTTTTCCCTTTGGAAAATTCACTTTCCCCTTGATTTATTCCCGTAAAAACCCACTAAACCTCTTATCCTAACTATTATTCCCCTCCCACTTTACTATATTAAACCCTGAATATTCGTTTTAACTCGTTATACTTCATAAACCCACATTACTTCATAAACCCACAGTTAATCATTAGTTAATTACAACTTCAATGTAATTAATTCCATGGGCCCCGATAACTTCCGCCCCCATCTCCCACCATGCATCTCCGCCTCGAATGATCGTTGGATCATCCACTCCCAAATCTAACGACCCTCGCCCATATCGCGTTCGCTCACTACCTGACCTTTACCAGCCCGAGAGCACGTGATATGGGCGATACTGCTTAGCCCCCCTTGGGTTATGTGGCAGAACCGCGCTAAGTCGTGTGCTCTGGGAAAATACCTCCCGACCCCCATAAGCAATGTGATATCTCCCTAAACCACCTCCCTGCCCAGCGCGAAAACCATCACTGTTCATAAAAACATTTTCCCCGCCAATTTTCTAAACATTGCCCGTTAAAAGCCCAAAGACCCCCATTTTCACTCTTTTCATGCATTTTCTCTGCGAAAGAGTTCTAAGCCCTCTTGCACCCTCGAGCTTTTGCGACTAGTTTCGACTACCAATTGCAGCCCGAAGAAGCTCCAGACACCCATTTCAACCATCCACAGCACACTTGAAGCCACAAAAACCTCTGCAACCACCATTCAAAGACCAGTTTGCAACTCGGGTCATAAATTCTAGGTATTTCGACCTAAAACCAAAATGGCCCTCTCAGTTTAAAATGTACAGTAAAATTCATGAAATAATTGATTGAATTTAATTGAATTCCCTTAAATTGAGAGTATTCCCTCTCCTAAAATACCAAAACTCCTACCTGCAAACTGCCAATACCCTACCCTTGTACTATAGTTATCAAGACTTCATTCCCACAGACAATATAAGCCGAATTCTCACATTTTATCACAAATATGGCTGCCCCAACCTCTTTGAATGTTAGACTAGTGACAACTCCTCATTTAGACATTGAAAATTTGGCCCTAGTAGATAAGGATTTTCAAATTAAAAACAAAGCCACCCCAGGCCACCTTTTGAGAATCTAATGCTGGGCCAAAGATAGGTTCCTAAACCATACTGATGATATAAACCTTTGGGAATCCAATTTGCCCAAGTATACATTCCCAGAAGTCCACCCATTCCCAGACATAGTACATTTTTGTCATGCCTGTTATGTTCCAAGCCATAGGGCTATTGAGGCACCAAACCATGAGATATTGTTCACCATCACTGTTGAATCCATCAACCAGATGCTGCAAATCCAGCCTAGTCCTAATCTGACTCCTTTTTCCATTGCAAACCTATTGGACCTGTACATCACACTAGACCCAGCCAAGATCAAACAAATATTTTAGAATTTCATCATTGAGGAGTGCCATACTCCTAAAGACATTCCACCCTATGTTGCCACTATTTTTTCAGAGACTGGTAGGAGAATAATCACCATGCTCTCATGCATCCTAGGATTCACATCAGATGAGTATGTGGATGAGGTCATCATGGCCTTCTTATCCATTTTCACTCTAGGAAAGCCTCTTGTTGTCATGTATGATTATGCCCAGTTCATTGCAGATAGAATGCATGAACAGTTCACTAGATTTCCCACTGAAAGAGTCTTCAAATACTCTTTAGTGTTGTTTCATATGTTCCTGTATTATTAGACAGATAAATTCCCTTTGAAGATCCAGAAATTGGACACCAAGGGAAAGGAAAGATCAGTCATCTACTGGACACCCTTGGTCCACAAGTTTTCCACCTCATACAAAGACTTCATAGACTCTTTTGTATACCCAGTTATGAACATGCTGACTTCTAAGACTCAACCTAGAATCAACCCAAAGATTAAAAGAGTACTGCAATTGGCCAAGAACAACAAGGTGGGAGATTGGTACTTATACCAAAACTACACAGAGATCAGGATTTATGGCTGTGAGCTAGGCCCCTACAGGTTTCCCAAATACCTCCCAATGAGGATATTTGCTCTTGAGTACTTTAGGAAGATGATCAACTCTGATGATATCAACTTCCTAGCTTATAGGAAGAAAACCCAATTCAAAGAGAAGAACCAGATGGGCCCATTTATTTGCAACAATAGAGAAGCTGGACCAGAGGCTGACAAGTTACTTCAACTAATGAAGTTCAAAAACAGTTTCATCTGGCACTATGACCCTCATGGGGTCATAAACAAGCTCAGACTCAAGGTCAAGTTGGCAGCCTACATACACCACCCAAGGCCTGACATTAAACAATTTTCTAACCAAGATGAGTGGGTGGAGAACACCTTGATTGACATGGATAACACTGTTGTTGGCATAAAGAATACACTTATTGATTTGGAGAGACAATTTGATCATAACGCTTTCCTGCATGTTCCAGAATAGGGAGGGCCAATGAACATTCCTCCAGTCATACAGACCCTAGTAAATGAGGATAAGAACCCTAAGAGGAGCAGGGATGATGCATCTAGCTCTGCCATGGAGACTACTGATGAGCTGATGGAGACAAGCAATAGGCCAAAATTGAATCTTGTCTTTGAGCAGGAGGATAACATTGCATCAGAAGAAATCATTGACACTGACGCAATGAGATAGAAAGGCAAAGAAGTAGCTGCATCAAAGGAGACAAAACAGACCTCAACATCCAACACACAGTTGGTAGATAGACAACCCACTATGGAGATTTATTCCTATGTCAAGCCAGCTGACAAGGAAACGGAAATCAAAGACAGATTTAAAGAAATCAAAATGAGGAATGAAAGACTGAAGGAAGAAACATATGCACAGTACCTCAAGCTCACACCACCAAACCAGACTAGACTGATGTTAACCTTTGACATCAAAGAAGGAAAAATGTAGGTCTCATTCCTACAACCCATTGTACAACAACCAAAGACCTCAACAAACTACAAGAAGACCAATTTTGAGGTCTTGGCCAGGGATGTTCATCCCATTGATCAGATCGAATTTCATAAGCAGGATGGAGAGATGATCTACTCCACCCTCACAGCAAAGGCCATGGTTTCATACAAGTTACAAGATTCATTAGACAATGTGACAAATCATTTCAAGTTGGAGGGAGCCTCTTCACAGGCTAAAGACACCAAGATAAAGTCCTTGGAGGACTTCGTTATTGGACTGGGCTATGACCCAAGTGATGTGAATGCCACAGAGAAATTGATCAAGAAGAAAAATGAGGACATAGCAGCCCTAAAGAAACAACTCAAGTTGCCTCATCTGCAGCACCCACAAACAAAAGAAGTCCTAGAAAGCCAAACCAATCATGAGGAGATGATGGACTTGGTGCTGCAACTCAATGACCAATTAAAGGAGATGGAGAAGGAGTTGGATAGCTTGATCCAACTCAAACAAACTAGCATTGATAATGCTCTTGCAATTGTCATTCCAACAGTGACCACAGTTGTACCTTCTACTCTGGCAACAACATTAGCTCCCACTGCTCCAATGGCCACTGCACTTTCTACATCTGCACAGACTATATTAACAACAAGATCAACAGAAACGGCCTCCACAAGTGAGGAAGAAAACAGGTTGGTCAAAGTAATGGAAGAAATTTCCATTCAGAACAATGAGATCAATAAACTGAAGAAGAAAGTTAGCAGCCTTGAGATAGATTGCAAGATTTCCCAGATCATGCATAAGGAAGAACAACAAAAGGCTGCAAGGATGAATGAGAGGATAAAGAGCCTGGAAAAAGAACTGACCTTGATTGAACCAATAGGAAAGGCTAAAGAGCAACTGTGGGCCAATATCATTGACTCTATCAATGATATTTGGCCATCCATCCAGGTCATATTTGAGCAGATAGATTTAATAAAGTAGGCTACAGAAGCCATTGAAAAGGTTAAAATAGAACTTGGAGATATGCCAGAGGAAGCAACAAGAATCATCCACTTCCTCAACTCCAAGAATAAATATGAACTGCAAGAGCTTGAGATACCTGATAGGACAGGTACAATTTTGGAAGTTAGAAGAGTCCTCACCAAGAGGAATTTAATGTTGAATCTAGAATATAAGTGTCAGAACATGTAGCTAGTTGTTGACAAGTTCATGGCTAAGTTTGAGTTGTTGAAAGAAAAGGGATTACCTAATCCCTTAGTTATAAATGACAAGTTAATGACACAGGCAGATTACAACAAGAAGATCAGGGAAGTGGCCAAAGAACAGGTGATCACTTCATCTATGAAGGGCATGCCAATAGGCAAAGTCTTGTACCAAACTTTTGAAAACTTGTTTTACCTCCAGCATGAGGTAAAACACCTGTTTATTAATAAGCCCACTTTTTCCAAATATACAGAGGCAGATGAGATATACAGAAAAATGATCAATATCCAATTACCAGATGAAGAAAGATGGGAAAAACTGAATGATTTACTGTAGTAAAAGGACAATAAATTATAAATCTATAGTAAAAAGTGAAACAACAAGGTAAAAGGATATTGATAGGTCAGCAGGATTAAAGTGTATCAAATGAAAGAGTATCAGGTGAAAGGTTAAAATTAAACAGAACATCCAGCATAAAGATCAAACAGCCAAGCAGCATAAAGGGAAAAAGATCAAAGAGAAAAGGTCAGAAAAAACCTTAATAATAGGGACAACAAGCAACAATTCAATAGATGTCTCTATCTTCTTGCAAGAAGATATTCATTTTTCATAGTTTAGTTCTGAAAGCAGTTTCAGATATTTTGTAATTCTTGTTGGTTGTGTTATATTCTTTCCATGACTAGCCCACGTAGTTAACGGGGGGGTTACTTCGCCCCCCCTTCGTTGCACCGATTGCGCAGCGGGGGGGTCACAAGGGGTTTGAGGGGTGTAGGTAACCCCACTCTATGGGGTCTGGGGCAGTGCCCCAGAAAATTTTGGTTTTGGAACCTATGTTAGGTTGGGCGTACCCACCTATGGTTTTGTGCATGATTTTCGCACATGTTTTTGGACGTGATGGTTTTCGGTCCATGGTTTTGGACACGATGGTTTTTGGTCCATGGTATTGGATGCTTCGGCATGTATAAATATGTATTATAGCATTGAAAGGAACATAATGAAAAATCAAGCTGGTAGTCCTGGTTTTGGGATCCAGGGGAAAATCTTTGTCTATATGTTTTTTATGTGTTCTGCTCTCGCATTTTTTATTTTATGTGTTTTAGAATTCATATGCAGGTAATTTATGTACGAGGTTAAAACCTACATTTAGTATCAGAGTTATTTTGGTTTCAAGGGGATGCCTTTGTTGTTGAGGGGTTTTGCTCAAGCCTATGGTAGACCCTGTTCAATGGGAGATTTGCAAGATCGATTCTGGTGTTGAAAGAAGATGGCGAGCAGTGGAAAGATAGAGATCGAGAAATTTAATGGTCAGAGTTTTGAGTTGTGGAAACTCAAGATGGAGGATCTGTTGGTGGATAAAGATCAGTTGATCACGGTAGATCTGGGTACTAAACCAACCGGAATGTCCGATGAAGAATGGAAGAAGTTGGATCGAAAGGCAAAGAGCACAATACGATTGTGTGTCTCAGATTCAGTATTGCTGAATGTATTAGGGGAAGCTACGACAAAGGCTTTGTGGGACAAGTTAGGGACTTTGTACCAATCTAAGTCTCTAGTGAATAAATTGTTCCTGCGGAAAAAGTTGTATAACCTAAGGATGAAAGATGGAGAATCGGTGACAGAGCATCTGAACGCATTTAATACTGTGGTAAGTTAGTTAGCATATGTTGATATTAAAATTTCAGATGAAGATAAGTGCATCAGTTTGTTGTGTTCTCTACCAGATTCGTGGGATAGTCTGGCTATTACAATAGGTACCAATGCAACTGCCTTGCAGTTTGATGAAATAGTCTCATCCTTGCTAATGGAGGAGATGAGACGGAAAAATATGGAGAGCCAGAATGGCGATGCCTTGTCTGTATGAGGACAGTCCCAGAACAGAAACAAAAATAAGTCATCGAGTGGGAAATCTAAATCTAGAGGGAGATATAAATCTCCAGGAAAACCTGTAAAGGTGGTGTGCTAGAAATGCGGAAAGGAAGGGCATAACAAAAGGAACTGTAAATCTAAAGCTCTTGATAAAGGAAAGGGATCTAATGATTTTCCTTCTGCAGAGGTGAAAACCACCTCAGATGAAGGTGGGGATGTGTACTTGGCTTCTTCAAGTACACATGTAGATCATGAGGCATGGTTGATTGACTCAAGTGCATCCTTTCACTTCACTCCCCATAGAGAGTGGTTCTGCGAGTATGAGAAATATGATGGTGGTGATGTCTTCTTAGGGGATGATAGGAAGGCTAGAATTGTTGGTCATGGAAAAGTAAAGTTGAAGTTAGAAGGTGGAGGGTTAGAACACTTCCGGGTGTTCTGCATATTCCTGCATTGGCCAGAAATCTGATTTCTGTAAGCAAGTTGGATGATGCAGGTGTAAAAACAGTGTTCGAGAAGGATACCTGCAATATGGTTTGGGGAGCACTGGTATTGATGCGAGGAGTTCGGATTGGAACTCTGTACAAGCTGCAAGGTAGCACGATTGTTTATGGGTGCAACAGTTCTGTGGTTCCTGAAAGTGGAGTAGAAAATCTAGTGGTCTCTAGAGAGAAGACCATGTTGTGGCATCAAAGGCTTGGACATACTGGAGAGAAGGGCCTTCGAATACTTCATGGTAAAGGTATGGTAGAAGGTATGAGTAATAGCTCTCTGGATTTTGATTTTTGTGAAAATTGTGTATATGGGAAGCAGAATCGAGTGAGTTTCCCCTCTGGTGGTAAGAGGGCGAAACATATATCAGAGCTTGTGCATAGTGATGTGTTTGGACTTGTGAAGGTTTCATCAATGGGTAAGTCTATGTACTATGTATCATTTATAGATGAATTCTTAAGGAATACATGGATATATTTCCTTAAGAAGAAATCTAAAGTCTTTGATAGGTTTAAAGAATTCAAGGCTTTGGTGGAAACCAGACAGAGAAGAAGATAAAGGTGCTGAGGACAGATAACGGTGGAGAGTTTTGCAATAAGGAATTTGAAAAATTTTGTAAGAAGTGTGGTATAGCACAACAGAAGACTACTCCATATACACCTCAGCAAAATGGAGTCGTAGAAAGAATGAAAAAGACATTGATGGAAAGGGAAAGAAGCATGCTCAGTGGTGTTGGGTTAGGACAGGAATTTTGGGCAGAGGCGATGGAGACAACATGTTACCTGGTCAACGGATCACCTTCATCAACATTGGAAGATAAAACTCCATAAGAGGTGTGGACTAGTAAGAAACCCTCTCTTTCACATCTGAGGGTATTTGGATGTTATGCATATGTACATGTTCCAAAGGAGAAACCAACCAAGTTGGATAGTAAATTTGAAAAGTGCATCTTTATTGGGTATAAGGATGGTTTAAATGGTTATAAGCTTTGGAACCCAGTAACAAGGAAGGTTGTGTACAACCAAGATGTGGTGTTCAAAGAGGTGAAAGATGTTATTAAACATGAAGTCCAACCAAAGGAACATGAGAAGATAGAGTTTGAGCTAAAGGAGGAAGAATCAGACTCTACAGCAGAGGAGGAATCAGAAGATGAAGAGCCACAAACTCCGGGTGTGAGAAGATCAGTTCGAGAAAGAAGGTAGCCAGAAAGGTATAGTCCATCTACTTTCTATTCAAATTTTGCTTTATCTATTACTGATGATGATCCCAGAACTGTGAAGGAACCAGTATATTCAGAGGATGGAAAACTCTGGAAAGAGGCCATGGTTGATGAAATGGCATATTTGCACAAAAATGGAGTTGTTGGAGTTGTTGGCTAGAAGGAAACCCATTGGCAGCAAATGGGTGTTCAAGAAGAAGACAAATGTAAAAGGAAAGGTGGAGAAATACAAAGCTCAGTTGGTAGCAAAAGGTTATTCCCAAGTGTTGGGAATTGATTTTGGTGATATTTTTTCTCCTGTTGCCAAGGTAACTTCTATTAGATTACTTTTATCTGTTGCTGCTACTTTTGATTTTGAGGTAGAATAGATGGATGTGAAGACAACAATTATTCATGGGGATCTGGAAGAGGAAATCTACATGAAGCAACCTGAAGGCTTTGCGGTGAAGGGTAAGAAAGAACTGGGTATGCAAGTTAAAGAAGTCTTTGTATGGGTTAAAACAGTCACCAAGGATGTGGTATCAGAAATTTGATACATTTATACGGGGACTTGGCTTCACCAAAAGTAAAGCAGATCACTGTGTGTATTTTAAATTAATTGGTGACTATGTTATTTACTTGGTCTTATATGTGGATGATATGTTGCTGGTTGGAAATGACAAAGAAATTATCCAAGATTTGAAGACCCAATTGTCCTCCAAATTCGACATGAAAGATCTTGGTGTTGCAAAATATATTTTGGGCATGGAAATTAAAAGAGATCGGGCAAAGAGGAAGCTCTGGTTAAACCAGAGGAAGTATGTCGAGACAATATTGCAAAGATTTAATATGCAGGATAGTAAACTAGTGAAGGCTCCTATTCCTGTAGGTGTAAAGTTATATGCTGAATAGTGTCCCAAGACACAAGAAGAGGAAGAGGACATGTCCCGTGTTCCAGATGCAAGTGTAGTCGGTAGCATGATGTATGCAATGGTCTGTACTAGACTAGACATTGCACATGCAGTGGGAGTATTGAGCAGGTTTATGTCAAAACCAGGAAAGGAGCATTAGACAACAGTGAAGCGGGTTTTCAGGTATTTGCGTGGCACTAGTGATTATGGTTTGTGTTACCAAGGAAGACCAGGATTGGACAGAGTGTTGGATATTCATGGCTTTGTAGATGCAGACTAGACTGTAGATCTGGATCATAGAAGATCTACAAGTGGGTATGTGTTTAACCTATTTGGAGGTGCAATTAGTTGGATGAGTAAGAAACAATATGTAGTGGCACTATCAACTATAGAGGCAGAATACATGGCAGCCACTCATGCAAGCAAGGAGGCAGTTTGGTTGCAGAGATTGTGTTCAAGTATGGGGTTAGTATAGGGAGCTATAAGAATAGACTATGACAGCAAAAGTGCAATTTTCTTAACAAAGAACCCTGCATATCATTCAAAGACAAAGCACATTGATGTTCTGTATCACTTTGTGAGGGATATGATAGAAGACAAAAAAGTGTTTCTAGTAAAGGTGGACACTTTGAAGAATACTACAGATGCATTGACAAAATATGTGAACTCTAAGAAGTTCTCTTGGTGTAGAGAAACAATGGGTGTTGCAGGGATGGATAAATTACTAAGCTCTCTTGTGGCCCCCTGTGGAAAGAAAACAAAAAGTGGGAGAATATTGGGTTGTGTTATATTCTTTCCACCACTAGCCCACATAGTTAACTGGGGGGTTAGAGGGGGGGCGAAGCCCCCCCTTCGTTGCGCTGATTGCGTAGCGGGCGGGGGGGTCACAGGTGTTATAGACATTTTTGGGCACTGCAAACCCAATCATACATGTCCATAAACCAAGGGCTCCTAAGTCCTTAAAAGTGTTGCTTCACACCTAAAAGAACAAGGTCAGCGGATTACATCATCCCCCAGAAGTTCTCCACAGAAAACTGCTCAGAACTGGTCAAAGCTAGACCATACAGACTGCCTAGTGCAGAGGGTGCGATGCATCTCACCTGCCCAGTGTAAAGGGTGCGATGCATACTAGAAATCCCTTCTGTAGGGTGCGATGAGCGAGAGTAGACAAATGGCAGAGACAGTTTGCAAGGTGGATCGTCATGGAATCTTCCAGAAACTTCTCCTGTGACACTTGCCTCTTTGAATTTTCCCAAGGATGAGTAAGAGATCATCAATCTCCAAGTGGAATCAAGAAATATCTGAGAGAGGACACTAATCAAAATCCCAGAAGCTGACTCACCCCCCTACAATCATCTATATATGGATCCCTCATCCTAGAGATCCAGAGGCTGGAATTTTGTATCTTGTAAGGAAGTGTTGTTGGTTTCTTGGTGGAATATCTTAGTGTTGGGTAATCTAAGCTTTTCATGAGGTGAAGAAGGGCTTTCATGCTGGGAGGATGACGCTGGGTCAAAACAATTGGTTGTAATCCTCTTTGCTATTCTTGATATTAATAAAGCTATTCAAGTTTTCCTCCACATTCTTGTATGTTTGATGATATATGCATTTGTGTGGTCAATATATATATGGTTCTATATTGCTTATGATTGTAGATCTTTGTTCTTCGATAGTATTATGCTGCTTTGATTCCACAGGTGCTCTTTGAAGCTGGGTAGACGAAGGAAAAGTGGCAAGGATCTGTCAGAAGGGAGAGGAACCAAGCGCAAGACTGAGGTTGGTGTCCTTCATTCCCCTCTTATCTACTTCTCATAAAGGAAAGAGAAAGTAGTTTTAGTTTGTTTGTTTCTAAGATAGCTACCAGTCTTAGTGGGACTAGCAGTTCCGAGCGGACACTAGATTTCATGATAACAAAATGGCGACTCCACTGAGGATCGAATAGATTGTTTTTTTGTCTATATTTGTTTGTTTTACAAACTTACAGACGGAGCCTGAAATCAAGCCAGCTAGCCTTCGAACTGCATTTACTATGCAAGTGCAAAGTAGATCAATGTTGCTTCAGTCTATCTCCGGGTTTTGTTTATAAACTGAACAATCGATTTGCAAACCTTCTAAGTGGTGGCTCTAGTAACCTCATTAGATCAGCCCTTGTGATTTCCATTTACTGACTATCATTTGCTAAGCCTAAATCCCTGAAATGAGCTGCAAACTATGACCAAGAGCCAAGTAAAGTCTTGTCTTGGTACCATCGCACCCTCTCTTCAAGGAAACCAATATGCATCGCACCTCCCATGTGCAGTAGGTGGGATGCATCCCTATTTCCCTTTGTTACAGGTGTGATGATCAAAAAAGGCTAATTTTGCCTCCAGGTTTTGGTTTTTCTTCACTCTTTTCAGCTCTATTCAGGAGTTTTGTTGTTTGTGATCAGTATACCATTGTGGACACTCCCTTCCTTTGCATGATTCCACCTCCATAGTACAAAGAACTGTGAATGTTTTTATGTATTGTGCGCCATTTTCAGTTCTCTTTTACAAAGAAGTAGTGTAATCGAACTGTCATTTTTGATTTGGAAGTGTCGCATGTGTCGTTTTCAGTCAAAGAAAATAATTCTATTGTTCTTGATGGTTGATTATACAGTTACTCTTGTATTTGATTTGAATTAGTAGTTTTTCAAGTGTCGAAAGCAGTTTTCAATTCAAAATAGCAAAGTGTTGTCATTATCTTCCTTGCGTTTTTGAAGAGAAATTTGTTAGTACTGTCGCTTTGAAAAGATAATTCAGATTTGTACTTAGCATTCTTCTTGTCATTCACACATTAATAAAGCTGAAAACAAATACATGCATGTGCATTTGCATTTAGACTGTTTGTTGGTTTGATTTAGGACAGTGCATCTAGTGTGTGCTCTCTGCTCTATGTTGAAAGAATATCGTCTCTCTTTCTTTAGTAGCTAGGATTTCCATTGCAAAAAGAAGATTAAACGATTGTTTATCATCTCAAATTGCATTTTAGGAATTGTAAATCTACATCACGCGGTGAACCTGAAAGGAAAATTTCTTAAGAAAGATCAAATGTAAAATAAATTCAATGAACATAAAAACGCTTTGGAACCTAACGCACAACATCTAAAAGTCTAGGCTAGAGACATATTCCAGCGTCGTAAAGCCTGGTAACTGTCACTTTCACTGTTGGTTGGCTGATTCCTCCTCTTTGAGACGACAAGTGCCAGTATGGACTTGTGCTCCCACGTATCATCGAGTATATATTGGGAGACCACAATAGGCTATATCCTTTATCCATAGGAAGCCCTGTCTTGCGCCCTATCGATCACAATGCACTGAACACAGGATTCGGGAAGATTGACTGTTGTACCGTACAAAGTATTCTGCAGTTTTGCGATTGGTTTGGTAATCCCTCTGTCTAGATTTCCAGAGTAGTCTCTTTCGTTCCTTTTCAGACTCCTTAAAGGAAAAGGTCCATCTGAGCACTTGTCACTTCAGGCTCATTAAAAATTGAAGGCGACTAGAGTCATCTTTTGTTTTTTCTCGACTCTTAAAAATTGAAAAAACAAGTTGTGTTAAAGCATCTAAAATTTATTTTAATCGGAATAATATCACCATTCTCGCGTTGGTCTTAGGTTGAGGAAAATGGAGTCCACCAACCAAGGATTTCCCCTTGGAGGAAATCCTAGTCCTTTCTCCTCTTGGGGAGATGTTGGTGCACCTCATATGGCCACATTGTCACTTCTAGGATTGACGATTGGCTTGCCAATATGGCTCTTCTCGACCTCCGTCGTTCAGAACACCGTGATTCCTGAACAATCGAGTCAGCAACTAGATGATACTAAAGTTACCCCCCAACCTTCTACTTCATCTGATTCTCCCTCTCCTCCTTCCTCTTCGCTTGATAAAGCTGGTAAAGCCAAAAATCAAGTAACTAAGAAGGAGAAGAAGGAGAAGGAGAAGAAAGAGAAGAAGAAGAAGGAGCCAAAGGCGAAAAGGGGTAACCGGGCATCGTCTAGTGAAAATCCACACACTGCACCGTCCAAGCCTAAATCTCCATGTGTCATTTGCAAAGGAGACCACTATCATCGAGATTGTCCTTGCATCCCTCGGATCTTAAGGGACTGGTCTCCTCGTTTGCACAATCCGGTGTCATCAACCTCTGAAGATCATGTTGAAAGTACACCATCAACTAGTGGAAGGGAAGCGTTTGAACAGAAAAGGAAATGTAAGTTTCCTTGTAAACTGTGTGAAGGCGATCACGTCGTCCACCATTGTCCCTTCCTAGACGAAGTTAAAAGAGTCTTGGATAACCATCCTGCTTCACCGCTACGGCTTCCTCCTGGATACAAGAAACTCTTGCCGAATCCATTACTAGTTGAAAATACGACCGACACGCCATTGTGGTCGGTCGAAGCATTTGTCACTGAAGATAAACCTGCTGAATCCATACCAGACGAAAGTCAAAAGGTTGAGGCGGCAGTCGACCCGGTCTTGTCTTCGGAAGGTCCATCTTCAGATGATACAATCACCGAAGAGAATGAGAACGACACCGTTCAAATTCTTTTCGTAAACACAGACTCCGATGAACATGGGGGAAATCTACCCATTCCTTTACCGTAGGAAGGAAGTTCGTTAGAGTCATATCTGGCTGTCTATTCGGTCCCACCTCCAAGCAACCTAGTCGTTTCCTTCAATTGGAATCTACTAGGCATACCCCGTTTATCAGCTAGTGTACCATTCCGAATCATTGTACAAGCTTACAAAATGATCATGGTCGATACCATCATAGATGAAGGGGCTTCTATGAGTATCCTTTCCTCAACTGCTTGGAAAGCGCTTGGTTCACCATCGCTTCTGCCTGAGATGAGAAATCTGACAGGCTTCGACAAAGGAACCAGTCGACCGTTAGGGATCCTTCCCAATGTACCTATAACGTTGAGAAGGAAAATTGTTTATATGAACGTAATGGTAGTCCAAGGACCTCTAGATTATAATCTACTCCTTGGGCGCGACTATATTTATAGCATGGGAGCCATTGTCTCCTCACTCTTTAGAGTAATGTGTTTTCTGCATGAAGGCTGGGTGGTCCAGCTTGTAGACCAGCTTTCGTTTCCTGTCTCACACATAGCTAATAGTCAAATGCCATCCCTAAATGGTCTTTTCACGCAAGGAATGTCTCATCAATCTCCGGTCTGTCCACCTGAAGAGCGCGAGTGATTCGGGGGGACATGACTGAAACCCAGGGGGCATGCACCCTGGTCTGTTTCGGCAGGAAAACCTTGGGTATAGGGTAGGTTTCCGCGAAGGATATATGACTAGTTTGACACACCCGTCCGTTTAGGAAAATGGGATTAGACTGGAATAAGATTCCTTCGTCAAAGTTATGTGAGTGGAGGCGACCACGCACTCACCTTTGTCTATTTCGGTAGACATCGCCAAGGAATTGTTTTGTCTGCAACGCGGATGGAGCAATATTTCATATGGTAACCTGGAAACTCTACTTCGCTATACTTGGGGGCATGCAAACCTTTTTGCCTGAAAGTAAAGAGTGACCATTTATTTTCTTAGTTTGTAGTTTCTCAACCCTTTAAACTCGTAAGATTGGTCGTTCCTAGCTTGCATAATGAAAGGATCTGGAGCAAAGTTTCGAATGGTGCAAGCTCCCTAAAAATTAAACCTATTGATGAGACATCCTTATTATACGACTGGCATGAGCAGTTTTTATGTGGAGTTCAAGCTCGTTAAGAATTAAACCTAAGCAATGAGAAAATGTTTCCCCCAGAGTATAAGCTCATTAAAAAATGAACCAATTTCCGGTAAATAACCATTGTGAATGCATTATCATCAGCTTTTGAGCCCTGGTCGTGTTCTCATCATCACCTCCACTCTGTTTTAGACGATCATTCACCTCCATTTGATTGTTTACCCATTTTGAGGAACAGCTGCGAAGAGTGATCCTGTTAGCCATCCTTGTGACACTACTGTGATTGGAAAATTCCAAACCTTACCTGGAATCAGCTGCTACCTGAAATGGTCACTCGTTCCTCAAAAGACGAGTCTCCTTTAAGCTCTTTTCATCTGACTCATAAAATATGAAAATATTGCTGAGAAATTGGCCTCTCCAGCTCGTTAAAGCTACCAGAAGTGCTATCCCTCCTCTAGATTTTAATCTTTTTGGACCTGAGGGATTATTACACAAAAAGATTGAGCGCTTGTTTTGTTCGGCTCGTTAAAATTACCGAAAATTCATCCCTTTCGTATTATTTTATACTTTTTTGGACTTAAGGGATTATATGACGAAAAAGGATTATTGGATTTTCCTTTACGTCCCTTTCAGACTCTCTAAAATTGAAAAGGACTGAGTTATCTTTGTCGTTAAACTCGTTAAAACCAAATAGCGACAAACTTGTCCATATAGACAAGAACGAGTTTCACTGTCGCTAAGCTTGTTAAAACATAGCGACGGGTTTGACTGAAGGGCAAATTATAGAACAAGCATATGTTATCCTCCTCAAGCTTGAAAAAAATAAAAAGGTACTAGTCAGCAATGACTGGGGAAAAATTGGGAAGAAAACTTGAAGAAACTTTATTGGTAGCAAGTGGCTCTTGAACATGACACTTTCACTCCACATCCGAGTCGGGTTGGGTTGTTCTGTTCACTGGTCATATCACCATTGGTCCATCACACCATCCATATTTGGGGTTAACGCTACCAATCCATGTCAGTGTCGCCAGTATGTTCAAGAGAAGTCGCTAAGAGAATTCACCTGTGTCTCATCCGCTGCAATACATTCACGCTCCATTCTTTCATGACCGCCACCTTGAACCCTGTATCATCAGATCGTTTTCATCTCCGAAATCATTTACTCCATTTCGTGTCGTAGATGTGGGATTCATTAAGGCCCTCCTACGACAGGTCGCTTCTTGTCGACATCAGCTCATTATCCAAGAAGTCGACTTAGGAACAACCCTTTTCGGTACTTTGAAGCTTGCATGCCTCAATGGCAAGTTTCTCACTTCCAGCGACAGGTTTACATCAATGGCCTTCGACCGAAAGATTTTGCATGGTGTTCAATGCCAAGTCCCTTTTCACACCACGCGAATTGTATTGTAGTACCTTGAGGGTCATCATCATTATCGGTGATTCCTCTCGCGCTTGTTAACAGCTTACATCATTGGCTGGTAATCAGGGGATGTCTTTCCATATTCGACTCTAGAACATCTTTCACATGGATCGACTTGTACTCCAAGTGAAGATTAGACGAGTTTGAAGACCCCGGATCTAGTTTCATCCATCCGGGCTGCAATATATTTAAGAAAATAAAGACATCAATTGTACATCATTGCTGCACAGATGATCATCTGAATCAAAGGATGATGGCTCTATCAGAATCATCAGTCTGCCACACAGACGGTTGTTTGTCTTATGTACATGGAAATGAATTTATAAAGCTGAGTATGGGAATGCCCACCTCAGCTAGATCATGAAAAATATTATGAAGATAATGTATTGTATTGTATCTTATTACAGGTCACCTTCCAGCTCGAAAAAACTTCGGATCCTCATGATAAAGCATTTCAACCGACATCAAAAGATTAATGACCTCATGCTTTAGGGGGCAACTGTTATAGACATTTTTGGGCACTGCAACCCCAATCATACATGTCCATAAACCAAGGGTTCCTAAGTCCCTAAAATTATTGCTTCACACCCTAAAAGAACAAGGTCAGCTGATTACATCATCTCCCAAAAGTTCTCCATAGAAAACTGCTCAGAACTAGTCAAAGTTGGACCATACAGACTGCCCAATGCAGAGGGTGCGATGCATCTCACCTGCCCAGTGTAAAGGGTGCGATGCATACTGGAAAGCCCTTCTATAGGGTGCGATGAGCGAGAGTAGACAAATGGCAGAGACAATTTGTAAGGTGGATCGTCATGGAATCTTCCAGAAACTTCTCTTGTGACACTTGCCTCTCTAAATTCGCCCAAGGATGAGTAAGAGATCATAAATCTCCAAGTGGAATCAAGAACTATCAGAGAGAGGACACTAATCAAAATCCCAGAAGCTGACTCACCCCCCTGCAATCATCTATATATGGATCCCTCATCCTAGAGATCCAGAGGCTGAAATTTTGTATCTTGTAAGGAAGTGCTGTTGGTTTCTTGGTGGAATATCTTAGTGTTGGGTGATCTAAGCTTTTCATGAGGTGAAGAAGGGCTTTCATGCTGGGAGGATGACACTGGGTCAGAACAATTGGTTGTAATCCTCTTTGCTATTCTTGATATTAATAAAGCTATTCAAGTTTTCCTCCACATTCTTGTATGTTTGATGATATATGCATTTGTGTGGTCAATATATATCTGGTCCTATATTGCTTATGATTGTAGATCTTTGTTCTTCGATAGTATTATGCTGCTTTAATTCCACAGGTGCTCTTTGAAGCTGGGTAGACGAAGGAAAAGTGGCAAGGATCTGTCAGAAGGGAGAGGAACCAAGCGCAAGACTGAGGTTGGTGTCCTTCATTCCCCTCTTATCTACTTCTCATAAAGGAAAGTGAAAGTAGTTTTAGTTTGTTTGTTTCTAAGATAGCTACCAGTTTTAGTGGGACTAGCAGTTCCGAGTGGACACTAGATTTCCTGATAACAACAAGGGGTTTGAGGGGTGTAGGTAACCCACTCTATGGGGTCCAGGGCAATGCCCCAGGAAATTTTGGTTTTGGAACCTATGTTAGGTTGGGCGGACCCACCTATGGTTTTGTGCATGATTCTCGCACATGTTTTTGGACGCTATGGTTTTCGGTCCATGGCTTTGGACGCAATGGTTTTCGGTCCATGGTATTGGATGCTTCGGCATGTATAAATATGTATTATAACATTGAAAGGAACATAATGAAAAATCAAGCTGGTAGTCTCGGTTTTGGGATCTAGGGGAAAATCTCTGTGTATATGTGTTTTATGTGTTATGCTCTCGCATTTTTTATTTTATGTGTTTTAGAATTCGTATGTAGGTAATTTCTGTACGGGGTTAAAACCTACAATTCATTTTGTATAAATAATTTAAAATTCGAAGTATTAAGGTGGATTATTTTACATTTGTAGAGTTATTTTGATCTTGAACCTAAGGGTGATTCTACCATTTTCAAGCCAACAAACTGGAGCAAGTAATAAAAGCATTTCGCTACAGGATTCATGAGATGAGCCATTTACAATGAAGTACTTTCTTTGTGTGATTTTGTTACCTTTCTTATGTGTTTCATAATCTTAAATGTGTTCAAAATCTAAATGAATTAACTAGAAATATCACTCAGAATTTGTTTAATTACACTCTGTTTTGCACAGTTAGTCATTTACATGTTTTCCTCTGATACCTAGATTTGAGAACCCTTAATTTCTCTCCCATCCTGGTTGACTTCTTTCATTCCTTCCAAAGTCTAGCCTAGGGAATCCTTAATTGCTCCCTGGATCCGATTTGAAGCCATTCACCATTTAGCCTTTGAGATCTACAGTAACTTATCTATCTTGCCCTGTAGACACTATTTTTAGAACTGAATCCAGTCTTGTTTGTCAGACATCCGACTCCATAGCCCAATGGTATAATCCAAACCTCTATCCATCTAAGTAAAGTGATCCCACCACCAAATTTTCAAAACAAAACCCAAGTGCAAGCAATAACTAGCCTAAAATCATCTTAACTAAAACAAAGTTAAATTATAAAGAGAGAGCCCTCTCTGAGCATCAGGAAGGCTAGGTCCTGATCTCCAAAAGTGGTTTGTGGTTACCTTTGGTTTTTCTTTCTTCATACTTCAAAAGAAATATCAGAGTGATAACAGGCTCCTCTACTAGGCGACTAGACTCGCAGCTCCTATGTGTGCGAGCTCCTCCAACACCACGGGATGCTATTGTCCACGACCATGCACAATCCTTCTTCACATAGCCTCGAAAGTTTCCTTGTTTGCTCGCAGTTCAGTGGATCTTGGTCACAACGACAGGATGTAGACCACACTTTTCTCACAACTCCTCGCCATGCAGGTAGCCACCAGGGGCCTCTCTTCTACCACCTAGACACTCACTCAACTATCAAAGCACACTATATTTGATTCACCAGCCCTGGAGCTCTTATACCATGTTAAGAAATAATCAAACCAATCATATATTCACAAATTAAGCAGCTCTCAGGTGATGGATTCACCTGGAGGCTGCCTCTGGTAGAACGCTCTACAAGTTCTTCATTACACACATGAATATATATAGCTTACAATCAAATAGGGAATTTAGAACAACCTCCAAGGGAATAGGAACCAACTATTAATCTAAGGCATACACTCAACTAATGAACTGACTCCCTCCTAAAATACATTTCTCCATTATCTTCAACATTCTTCCACATCGTTGCTTATAAAAAATAACATTTTCCCTCGAATTAGGACTGATAACAATGGATTCTGAAGAGGCCCGTTTGAATGAATGGTGACAGGCACCATATCCAAGGATGGTTTCTAATGAACAAAGTCAAGGTCACTCCCAACCCAATTCATTGGAGAGGGCATACTGGAGTAGGAATGAAAGCTAATCCCTTGTGTTGGGAGACCTTGAGAATCTCGATCGAGAACAGGTGTTTCAGAACTAACTAGTTCATGTCCATCAACTAGGGGTGACATGGGTACTGATTCAGTAAATCTCTTTGCACCAAAAAAGAACTGAACAGTCGAGTAGACCCAAATATTTGATTGAATCACCAAATTAGAATGCAAAGGGATATGTGGCAAAGTGCATTTAGTATAAGGGAAAGCCAAGGGAATCAAAATAAAAATATCATTATCGAATTTGCCACCAAAATAAATAGCAAGGGGGAAAAAGTGTACAAAAATGTGGTATGTACCTAAAGGTGTATGCACAAGATTCAAACAGGGAAGAGCCTTGCCCATCGGTCTCATAAAGGATTTAATTACAGAGTGTCAAGCTTCAAAATTTAGGTACCCCTCCTAAGAAGCACAAAAACAACGAGGGAATTTTTCCATTAGGTGGCTATTCTGATGGAATTTCAGAAAGGGAAAAGGGATTCCAAAAATCAATCCTTTGATGAAAATGGACATCTTCCCAAAAAGGTCCAACTCCATAGGTAATCCCCCCGAGAATCTCATCTCTACCAGAAGCCACAAAATGTGTTTTTCGAGACCACTCAGAAAATTATTCCATAAAAATGAACTTACCAATCTTGTCACAGACCAATACCATAGCCTTCTAAGTCCATAATTCTAGTGGAAGAACTGGTAGTTTAGCCCATATCATCCTCCATCTAAAAATCTTAGACAAGGGGTTAAAATCAACATGCCATTGTTGTAAAACCAAGAATCATGGGTTGTGCAAAATCTTTAGAGCGTCCTCTTGTTGAAGAAAATGGAAACTAAACAACATGTTTAATAGTAAACTAACTTTGGGCATGTACTTTAAAATTGAGAGCCACTTCTCTTCAACCCATTTCTTCATCTTCGACCCATCCATAATAGAAAATTCCCAGTGTCTAACCAGTTCTTGTTTTTTAAACCAGTAATCTTGTCCTAGAAAACATTGCACCCAAAAACTAACTCATGAATTTCCTCCGTGACCTTAATGGCCTTCTAGTGTTCGCCCCTATGCGACATGATGTTTTGTCCACTAACATGACACCCATCCAAAGATGGAATCAATGACACCTGTATCGACCGATCCACCCTGCATGTACAAACCAACCTACATGTACAAGGTCTCCACCTCCTTGACAACTTGTAACAACCCACAGAGTCCAGAGAATCAGGCAAGACCCAAACATACCACCACCTTAGGCCAACCCTACTAGCTGTCGTCCAGTCAAAACCAAAATGATTACATGGAAAACACCCATCGAAAGAGGGAAACCACAAAAATCACACATGAAATAAGATAGGAAAAAATGCCAAACCAATGTCGCAAGGAATCGAAGTCCACCACCCTAGATAACAACAACCATGATAACAACAAAGAAATTTTACCACGAGAATATCAACAGACTGCCAAAAGAAGACACCAAGATGGCAACCACCTATTCAAAGTCGGTAAATATTCACAACAAAGTCACATTCAAGTGAAAAAATGTCCTGCCGAAGTGAAGATATGACTTATCAAAACAAGGGTTGTATGGCAGCGTAGTCCCTGCCACAAAAATATACATAAAGATACTACTTAATTATTAGCATGAAACAAGTGATTACAAAAGAATTTAATTCATTTTATGTGTGAATTTATACGAATTGAAACTTTATGAACTTATCTCAATGATTTTGTGTAGTTGATTTACACAGAACTAAATCAACCTGAACCATGAGTGAGTGATATAAGAACAACTCATAAAGTTATTAAGATAGCCTAATGAAATATGCAATCCAAATCTTTACAACAAGATCCATGGATGATGAGTATTATGCAAAAATGATTACTAAAAGTATATGAGATTAATAAAATTAAGATGATGGTGATGGGTGATTTTAGATAATGGTCACATACTTGGAGATCACTAAGCTTAGCTAAACATCTAGGAAACAATTCAACAATAATGTATAAATAACGGTCAATAAAACCTTTGTAGAGTCTATATGCTACTATAAGAAATCAAAAGTTCATTTTATAAATCAATTATATTTTAAAAATTAATTTTTTATCAAATTGAAAAATAAGCATATCTCATTTTAAGATGAAACCTTAGATATAATAATGGTCAAAGTTATTGATGGCTAGAGCCTTGCCTTGGCATGGACTAATAAGCATCAAAACACTTATATATAATTTATGTTGCTAAAATTAAAAAGAAATCATAAAAACTATCATCATCATCATCATTATTAATATATAATTTATACATATATATAGTTTTAAAAAATGGAACAAAATTGTTAATTATGGAGATTTATCTCTACTTTACCATAGAGCTTCCTAATATATAAATAGACTACGCTACAATATCGTGGGCCAATATACTACATTTATTCATATGACATTTTTTTTCTTCAATTAATCAATTTAAAATTATATATTTTTTATAAATTTATTTAATTTTTGATAACAATATTGCAATATTTTCTCTTTATTAGCATTATACATTCCCTCACACAGAAACATACCCTTAAACGCTTCAACAACTCTGGTTTAATTCGTACTCTGTCTCACGAAAATGTTTACCGCTCTACCTTTCCATTCAATAATCTATCTTATGGTAGGCTATGCTACCTCGATGTATTGATGTTATAACACTATCACTTTGAGGTCATTTTATTTTCTCTGGAACAATAATAATTACAATGAACATATGCATGCTTTTGACACACTAAATGTTTTCTGAATATCTATCTATATTAGACTTTCAAAAATCTTGTATTTTTTTCAAGTTTAAACATCTAAATAAACTATTACGTTAATCAAATATATTACAATTTTTTTTTATGTAGGTGTCATAATTATCAGCTGCGTCCTCTCTTTTATAGACCTTTCTCTACCTAAGGGTAGTAAAGGGAATTCAAAATGTCTAAACTCACTGTGGTGCAAAATCAATCAAAGAAGGAATAAAACAAATTTGAAACTGAGTAATTAATTTTTCTGTATATGGTAGAAAATAAATAAAGTGGATACAGATTACATTTTGGAAAAATGACAATGTTGAAGTCTAGTATCTATAACTCTAAAACTTTTTGGTAGAAGTCTAGTGTCTACATTTCTAAAACTTTTTGATGGTTTATATTGAGCAATTTGAAATTAGAAAAAATGCAATACCACGTTAGTCTTATTATCATTATTAGCAAGGCAAAGAGAGAATTTGCAAATTATGTTAAATTTTGAAAAAAGATAAAGAGAATGGAAGTGAAATTAAATTTGACTCTCACTTATTTGTAAATGCTTTTGGCTAGTCATGCATAATCTGAGTTATATTCTTGATAATAACTTTTTGCTTCACACTTTGACATGTTAAGAATTCTCTAGTTTGTATTGAATTTGACAAAGGTAAACAAAATAAAAGATGCCATGACATGCTTTTCTTATGGTCACACCATTTTGTAAACTCTAGCTGGTATTGAATTTGACAAAGGTAAACAAAATATTAGATGTGATGACATGTTTTTCTTCTGGTCATATATTTTGTTAATTAATTATCTAGCAGAACTAGAAACCTCTGGCTGGTATTGAATTTGACAAAGGTAAACAAAATATTAGATGTGATGACATGTTTTTCTTATGGTCATATATTTTGTTAATTGGTTAATTAGTTATCCAGCAGAACTAGGTTTCTAGCGTTGGTTAACTATTGAGCAAAACTAGGTGATAAGAAATATTGAGTATAATGATAGTGATTAAAGTTGCACAAATATAAGGAGTGGCATAGAATCCAAAAGCCGAAAATGACAGTGCAAAATCCGAACAGTGTCAAAGTCCCACCGAATGGAGGAAAACGAAAACATCAAGCACGAGAGACAACCATGATCAGGGACATAAAGGAATCATCAATCGAGCATCCTTATCTCGATTGCCAATTTCCTAAATATTCGGCAATTGGAGGGACATGGGCATGCTCAAATTTTTGACCACGCCCATATCCGTCTGATTGTCGAATATTCGGGGAATCAACAATCGAGATAAGATCAAGGTCATCAATTAGTCCCCAGGATAAAAGAGAAGACTAATAAGCAAAACATAGACAAAAATGCCCAAGCCAATCACATATGTGGAATATAACGATAAAAAAATTCCAAGAGGCGAGAAAATCACCACCAAAAACGAACCACACAAAAAAAACCACATAGACACTGCTTATGTAACCTCACCCTGGAACAAAGGAGCATAATTTATATAGGGTCCTTAAAAACCACATCATTGAGCATAATTTATATATGGGTCCTTGCAAACCACATCATTGAAACTCCAATGACACCCCATTAAAATCTCCCAACCAGTTACAAAGACCGCACTTTGTAAAAAGCATCCACCCATTCCTTTGAAAAATCCATGTTGCCCATCAAATCCATGTTGCCCCTATAAAACTTCTGGAAAACCCCTCCGAGAACGCACTGTTTGAAACTCCACCCATCACATGGCGCTCATTAAACACCCGAGAGATCCTCAGAAATCCTCCACACCTCAGTTCGTCGTGAGCTACGTGCTTCTTCGCTATGTCACACAAACTATAAAGTTGGCCTCATCAGTTGCTTCCAACAATGTTGTTGGACAATTTTCCAGCATAAAATATGATTTCTTGATAAGATAAAGTTAAAACATAACACAAGTAAACTACGCCCGTACAAATTTTGTGAGATGCCAAAATATTTGTTTATATTTTTATTTGATTTAAAAAGATTTTATTGAATTCTAATATTATTATTTTTTATTAATATAAATTTAACTTAATTTTGATTTATTAAATATCAAAAAGAAAATCCAAAAAAAATAATACTTATAAAATTTTAAATTAAAAATAAATTTACAACAAATTATTATTATTATTATTATTATTATTATTATTATTTATATTTATATTATAAATAGTTTAAATAAACCTAATACTATATAAGTCTTTCGTATTAATGATCGTTAAGTTTCCAATCAGCTAATACTCTTAAAAAATGACATTATATCATTTATAATCTAAAAAATAAATTTTTATAATTAAATTTTTTATTGATTAAATAAAATTATTACTTTTAATAACATATTAAAAAAATAAATTAAATAAATAAACTATAAATTAAATACATCTAACTTATTAATCTTATCCGTATACACTCCTTTTCCTACATATATAATTATCAACCTAAATTCACCTAAAATTATTATTTAAAAGCATTAAAAAATGTCAACTTGTGCTGACGATGAACTACACTTGTTGATTCAAAACGCGTGGACAAATGGTATTCCATGTGATTTTCGCCGAAAAATCTCTCTAAATTGATATGGATCACAGAAGCCTGAACTCTATTATTAAAAAATGTATTTTAATTTATTTAAAATAATTAAAAAATGTATTTCAATTTTTTTTTTATTATTTAAATTAAAAATAATTTAATTGAAGCATACTAATGCACAAATCAATCTTAGGGTTCTTTTCACTCTGAACTGCCCATATATATCTATATAACTTAATTTAATTTAAGTATGTATTGTTCTTTTTACGCTGAACTGTTGAAAAAAAAATCGAACTTTACATTTCTACACAGAATCTATTGAAACGAACTTTACATTTCTACACAGAATCTATTGAAATTTGTGAATATTTGGGTGAATTGATTTTGGAAAATTTTGGAATTTGAAAAAAAATAATAAAATAAATTAATTAAAATTTGAAAATTTGTATAATTTTTAATTAAAATTTAAAACATTAGATCTCAGAAATATTCTAAAATCTGAAATTGTGTTAAAAAAAAATTCCATATCAAAATTACAAATTATGAAATATTCCCAAAAACCACCATTAAATTAAGTTCAAAATCTATATATTCCCAAAAACCTACATTTAAATTAAGTTCAAAATCTATATCGTTGCTGAGTTTGGAGGGGTTTTTCTCCACTCAGAGACTGCATCGGCCATGGCTTTATATGAGCTTCCCCCTTCTGCTAACGCTGCCACGGCCTTCTCCTTCAATTCTTTTGCTCTTGCAATTACATTCGTGCCGCCTTCTCCCTCCATCAACTCCTTGACTGCTCTCTCCACTTCTTCTCTTCTTACGAATCCATTGCTGTCCATTTTTGCTTCAATGGCCACCTTGAAATCATTAACCAGCAGAAGCCTATTTAGCTTCTGTTCAGCAAAAATAGGCCAGGCGATTATGGGAACTCCATGCAAGATGCTTTCTAGGGTGGAGTTCCAACCGCAGTGTGAAAGGAAGCCCCGAGTGGATGGGTGATGAAGAATGGGAATCTGAGGAGCCCACGCAGAAACCACGAGGCCTCGATCACTGGTTCGGCTCTCAAACCCTTCAGGCAACAGCTGGGAAACGTCTTCCTCCTGGATGAAAAGAAAAGTGCTGGAGGGACTGCGCAGAACCCACAGGAATCGATGCCCGCTCGCTTCCAGCCCCATTGCGAGTTCCGTAATCTGCGCCCTTGACAGAACGGCTCCACTTCCGAAGGAAACGAACAGAACCGAAGAGGGCGCTTGTTTGTCCAACCACTTGAGGCAATCTGCTTCGTATTCAACGGGCGAGGATGATATGAGCGGCCCGACTGGATAAATTTGGGGCATTTGCCTAGCATCGGTGGGATCAACCTTTCCAACCTTTCCATTCCTCAGTGCTTTGATCTGTTCGCCCTCCAGTTCCTCGAAGGTGTTTATCAAAATCCCTGTGGCTTCCGGCAGGCGCGAGGAATGCTTCACGAACCAGTGAAAGGCATCGTCAGACCTGTCCTGAACGGGAGTCGGCACATCCTTGGCTGGAATCGGCACAACCCCTGGTATTTCTATGCTAAAATCTGCGTCTTTAAATGAAACCTGTATCATAGAAAAAGAAAATTTCAGGGGTTTATTCACACATAAGCTAGCTAATTTTACATGTTTAATTTTTAAAATTTTCCTTAACCTGCATCTCCGACACCAGTTTGGGAAGACATAACATGACAGAAAGCGCAGAAGCAGGTGAAGTGAAAAATAAGTAAGTGGGTATGTCCAGCTTGGCGGTCACATCGAACATTGTAGAGCAGAAAAAATCAGTGATAAAAGCAGAGACGGGCGACACAGAGTCGTCAATCTGCAGGGATGTGAGAAAACTCTCTACGAATCCTTTGGAGTTCTCCAAGAGCTTTGATACCATGGTTTCCACCTTCATGTGCTGTGCCCCTTCTTCTTGGATTTCCACATGAGGGAGCTGGACGAAGCGGATATCCAGACCCTGAGAGGACTTTATGCGCTCAGAGTAAGCTTTCTGCATGCGAGGACCGGATAACATCCATTTGCATGTAATGAAGGTAACTGTGAATCCATGGTGCGCCGAGAGGCGCTGGGCGAACTCGGAGAATGGGATAAGATGGCCCATTCCTCCGCTGGGAAAAATGGCGACATGAGGCTTTCGGCTTCCCATTCGCACTGCACTTATCTTCACAGGACAGCACTGAGATATATCTTAACTGCTGCAGCTACACTTCACTACAGGTGCCTGCCATTAGCATTTGGCATGGATCCATGTAACATGGACAAATGGGAAAGATGGCACTTGGGGGGAGACAATTGCAGCCAAATGCAGAAAAGAGGTAAGACACTAGCAGCATAGAAAGTTATCTGTGGTGCACAGCAAAGCACAAGACAGTCCATGCCATTTTACATATATAATTGTTAGATTCATAGATAAGCCCTAATAAAATTATTTCATATATTTGTGGTTTAGCTGCCCTGTTCGTCCAGTGAAATATGATCAGATTTTTGCAAACTGTACCAGCGGGACCACAGTTATATCTTTTCATTTCAGTGTAGATGCTAGGAATATTTTAGAATTTGTCGAATTGAAATGAGGTGAATTTTAATGTTACTCCTATTTAGATTTTAATAGTTTTGAAATTTATAAGTTCAACTATTTTCAACCACATCTTGCATCATGCACACTATTACTGTGTCAATCATAGAACCATTACTGTGTAGATTTGAGAACCACTTGATTGTTTCTGATTTGCAAGCGATGAAAGCGGGGGGCGTTGTGCAATGCTGAACCATGTGAAAGGAATCATTGAAAAAGATAGCGAGTTGAGTGTTTGGTGATTTTAGCTTTGGGTGTTACTATAAACCCAATATCTCTTGCTACAGCATTATTTTTTCACTGTGGACATAAAAGGGAATCTTGTAAATAATATGAGATGTGATGCCATCACCTCAGCCAGCAACAAGGGCGAACGATGGGAGCAAATTCATATCAATCATGGCCAACCAACGGTAGTTGATTGATCAATAAGGCAAGAGCCATATCAACCGAGAGACATGGTAAATCAAGAGATAAACACCCAATTGAAAAAGTGTGCTCTTGTTGTTTTGGGCGGGTTACTGTTTGCTTAACATATTGACTCATTGCAGCAATTATGCTTTACAATTTAACCAGTCTTGAATCAGTTGATTGATCAATAAGGCAAGAGCCATACCAATCAAGAGACATGGTAAATCCAGAGATAAAAACCCAATTGAAAAGGAGGTGTGCTCTTGTTGTTTTGGGCGGTTTACTGTTTGCTTAACATATTGACTCATTGCAGCAATAATGCTTTACAATTTTAACCAGTCTTGAATCAGTTGATTGATCAATAAGGCAAGAGCCATATCAATCAAGAGACATGGTAAATCAAGAGATCAAAACCCAATTGAAAAGGAAGTGTGCTTTATTGGATTTACAATCATAGATGGTTATTTATTGGAATTGGATGAGAGGTTCCAAATTAAATGGTGAAGTATTTTCAATCATTATCTTCTTTTTTAATTTCCATCATTTAACATTAAATTTGCCCGGAAATTAATTAGTATTAACAACATCACTCCATATGTATGACTGCCACTTGATACTATATTTCTTCAGCGAAGTATCGAAAACAAGCTCTACCATGTACAAATCTGTGGCATACCATCTTCTTCTATTGTGAATCCCAATTTCAAATCCCTGATTTTCAATGTTCCAACAAAAATAGAGCCTTTGCCGTTACAATTGTGCAGCAACCGAGAATTGAGTAGACTAAGTTGCTGCTACAACTGTGCAGCGACTGAGAATTCCACTTGGTAAGCAAATAGTACATGTAAATACTTCTGCCTTCAATGAGTGAATAAGTGCCGAACCATTACACCATTTTCATATTATGATGTAATAAGATATATTGACATTTAGGGACCAGGGTCACTGGGGTAGTTATCAGCAAATCTACAGAGAAGAACCATGAGCTCATGTGGCTCAACAAAACGAAGATTAATGGTGTGGAGCACAAATATGCATACCAGTATTTCCAGTATACCCGTGCAATCTTCATCATGATCAATCATTCATTTATGTTACAGTTTTCGATCTCAGTTTCTTTAATTTGAAAGCGAAGAATGAGTGAGGAGCACTGAGAACTACCACGCAAAGCTTGGTGTGTGTTTAATACCAGGTCTATCAGTGTTTATTAGTCATTCAGTTAATATAACTAAGGGCGATGGTGTTTATATTAATGTTTTTTATATATCTATTATTTGATAATAACACAATAATTTATTGATTATAAATAATATTATTTTCAAGTTCAAAAATGTTAATTTTAATTTGATTTTGAAAGTATAACTTCAAAAATATAAATTCCAATTTCAATGATATGAATATATATTCTGATGTGTATATACAAATCTCAAAAATATGAATTTAAATTTCAATAACATGAATAGATATTCTGATGTGTATATATTTAATTTCATATATTAATGTACAATATTGTATACATACACATGTGCACATCACTATGATATATGTTGCTAAAATATATTAAAAGTAAGCCCAAACAAAGTATTGTTATTGCACTAAATAACTATATATTTTTAATATATAATGACTATAATCACTACTACTATGAATACATAAAAATATTTACAAAACTTAATTATTTTGGTCTATAAGAAGGAAATAATTATTTTTGATCTATAAATTATCGTGGATATTCTACTAGAAAGTTCGTCACAACAGATAGGATAAAATCATTTGAAAATTTAAAAATTCTATACTATTACAGTTTTTGTTGTTGTTGTTAGATCTGTAGAACACTGTTAATGGTGCATGCATGTAAATTAAAATTATGCAAAAAATGGAGAACAAAAGCAAAAGTTCACACACATTTGATGCCACATATGACTTGGGAAACCCTTTCGGGAGAAAAACTCAACTGGAAGGTCAGGCTTCTCTTTCTCTGAATAGAAATATGGTTATGTGGATATTCCACTGGAAAGTTTGTCATAACAGATTTGATAAAATCTTTTTAAAATTTGAAAATTCTACATTATTACAATTTTTGTTTCTTTTTTGATATCTAGATCTGTAAAATATTGTTAATGGTGCATGCATGTGAATTAAAATTATGCAAAAAATAGAGAACAACACAAACAAAAACTCACACACACATTTGGCACTAGATATGACTTGGGAAACCCCTTCGGAAAAAACTCAATTGGAAGGTGAGGCCTCTCTTTCTCTGAATAGAAATATGGCTACGAGTATAAAGAAATATGGCCTATGGCCTGTAGGCTACTATAGTGAACAAATCCTCTCCGTGTGCTCTATTTCCTATCCCTCTTGGCTATTTTTGCTCAATATGGAATAAATGCACTCGAAAGAAGGGAAACCCTTTTCCTCCTTGTGGCTTGGTTATAACACAACTCGATATCCTACTATTGGTTAGGTTTGACTACCTCAACTCTTAACCAGAGTTACAATGTAGACTGTTATGGAGTCTTCTACAACACAATCATGTGGCTAGCCCTTTTTTCATGAATAATAGGGTTGACGTGGCATCCTCACAAATTATGGTGGTGAAAACAAAATCAACTTTCCAGTGACATGACTTTCATATATGGACTTTGATTGACGTGATTCTTGCACTGTTGGAAAGGTCTTTGTGTGTAGAATAGAAAAAAAAGGTGTGATACTAAAGCAACATTTTATCCACAAAAAACATCGTTTGATGTCTCAAAGCGCTCCGAGAAGGTTTCAAACCCCAATTTGCCAAACTAGGTCTTATCGGGAAAAGTGGTCTTGAGAGTTGATTCTTCCACTTTTTCCATTCTATAAGCATTGAGATGGATGACAAACAATATAATGATCCAATCCAAATCACACCTCCCCATTTTGGGAGCCTTTTAGTGCCCAAAAGCTTCTACTAAATGAGATGAGAAATTTTTTCTTCCAACTTCTCTCTGGTGTATCATTTAACTTTGCTTGGAAGTTGTCATTTGACCCCAATTTGCCAAAGGTCATGCTACTCCTATCTTGTACTTCTAGACCTCTTTTGTGAAATTGTATTTTTTTCAACTTTGTCTCAGCATCTAATGCCAAATCTTCCATAAAAGACAGGTCATGTTCCTTTTCCTCATTGAACATGGAAGGCTCGTAGAGTTTCAAATTCTCTACATTCACAATTGAGTAAATGTGCATATATGGTGGTAAACTAAGTCTATATGCATTATCACCCACCCTTTCTAATGTCTCAAAGGACCATACATCAGAGCCTTGATTTTCTTTCTAGGCCCTTACAACCTCGCCTTATTCAATTGTAACCATACTATGTCTCCCACCTTGAATGATTTCTCTATTCTATGTTGATCATGCCTAGCCTTATATTTCTCATGTGACTTTTGCGGTGTCTTTTGTACCTGTTTATGGATCTTCTTGATCTTTCTTATAATTTTTTGAGCCCTCAAGGCATCTCCAGCAAGATCTTCTCTCACTCCTTGCTTCCCATATGAAAAATCCAAAGGTGAGTAAAAAATATCCAAAATAGGTTTTAAATGGGGACTTTCTCTATAATTGTGGATTACTCTGTTGTAAGAATGTTATATATATATCAGATTTTGATTCCATGTCTTCAAATGCTTCTGGCTATATCCCCTCAGCAGTTGCAGCAAAGTCATGTTGACTATTTCTGTATGCCCATCTATCTATAAATGGAATGTTGTATATCTCTTCAACATTGTGTCCATCTTCTCCCAAAATCTAGTCTAGAATGTATTGAGAAACCTCATGTCCCTGTTTGAAACAATGCTCCATGGTATCCCATGTGAAAATTTGGAAGCCCCAGATTTCTACTACATCAACTGATTATGTTCCTTCTATCTGTTAAATACTAAACAAATTATTTATTGTTTCCTATAGTAAACACCGAAACTAATACACTGCGGCCTTCACCATTTAAATAAAATGTGGAAACAAGAAACTGAACAAGAAAGAAATACACAACACATCTACACAATTATTTTTGGAAAAATGTCCCTGGAAAAACCTAATGCAGGAAAATTGATGCAACAACTGAGAGTTTTATTATTAAGCAGTAGTAATTCTAAGTACAAATTGTTGGATGCTCAACTGGCTATCTGATATAGAGAGAAACTGGGCAAAACAAATAGTGAGATGATCTCACCCTGTCACTGGGAGAACTGACTCTGATCTCGCTGGAAATGAGCCTTTGTGTCCCTTTTGCGTTTGCCTCTGTGCAGAACTGTGTCAACCCCATGCAGTCTCTACGTTACCGCTGCTGGGATTGCGTCGCCCCTCCTTCTGATCCTCTGTTGATTGGAAACTTCAGCTCTCAACCTCTCGGTTTCACATACCGACTCTCGACTTTTGAAACTCGATTTCCTCAGCAGGAATTCGATCTCCCTCTCAAGGTTTGCGTTGCCACAATGTAGCTCTGCGTGGCCCAACGTCAACCTCTATGGACATCGTTCTGCCCTCTTTGCCTTGTACTCTATGGCCCAGCAAAAAATTCCCTCCCTATACTATTCTTGCTCCTCACTGCAAAATATCATTTCAAATTCCTCTTTCGACAACTATTGTGCTTTAGAAATTCGATCTTCTGATCTCCACCCAATGTGTTCTCCAAGTGCCCATCGATGTCCTTATAATCCTCCAGTTGAGAACCAACGACCCATATTAGATTCTCATCAATTGCTCCGATAATTTTGACTCGATCTCTGTCTTCTTCTAGAAGTTTCACCCATAGTTAGATTAATACCCTTTAATTATTTGAATTTTTTAAGTTTAGACTTAGGCACCCATTAAAAATAATTATTTATTTTAATAAAACTGTCTCTGGGTGGAATTTCCTGAAATGATTTCTGGGTATTGGAGAATGCATGTGTCTAAGCCTCCCTGCAAATTTTGAGACTTAAAACACATTCAATGTTACCAGAAATCAACATTCGAAAGTGCACCCATACTTGTCCAAATAAAAAGTTGGTTGCTTCTTGTCCACTGATGGTCTTTTTACAAGGCATTAGAACACACATCTTGTTGACCTTGTCAACTACCACAAACAGATAGTCATCTCCCTTCCTGTTTGTTGGTAAACCTCCCACAAAGTCTATGCACTAGTACAAATGGGACGAAAATCTGACGTATATTCATCGGCTATTTGACTCATTGTCATCGACTATCCAACACATTAGAGTATTTTCGTTGGTGGGATTGCATTGAATAGTCAACCATTTACTAAGCGTGAGATATTTGACGGGCCTAGCATCGAATATCCGATGCCCAAGATGGCCAAAAATGCATTCAAGCATCTAATGCTTTGCGGTCAGTTTTGCAATGCCAACAAATGTCAGATATGTGATGGGAGAAATGTATGATATTTGTTGCCCAAGATGCCAATAATGCATTTCAACATCTAATGCTTTGAAGTCGGATATTTGACGCCAACACCTTCGTTCCATCAAATATTTGTCGTTGGATAATCAACATCATATTGGTCTAGTGCAACGAGATTCAAAAATTTGTTCTGTCGGTATGGAGTCAGATGTCCAACGGTTTGGCGTCGGATAAGTGATGTTATAATAGTTTAGTGCGACGAGAGTGTTATGGAGCCGATGGTTTGTTTCTTCGGTATAAAGTTAGATATCTGACGGTTTGTTATGTCATTGTGGATTCAGATATTCGACAGTTGTGACTTAACATCGAATATCCGACGGGTACCTGAGAATTTAAAAAAATTTATAATTTAATTCGGGCTAGGCTCTAGCAAAAACTTTGGTAAATAGGCAAATCCAAATTACCATATCTTAGCCCTTTCCTGTCACATGTTTCTCACTTGGAGGACGTATATTAGTTGATGGCCAGAAAGACTTGCCACAAGCACTCCTTGTTATCACAAATTTAGTCGGGGTACATCTACAAGCTGCACGATCAAGAACGGGAGTGATCACTACAAGTTTAGCAATTAGAGATTTTTCATGGCTTCACCAACCATGGCTTCCATCACAAATATACAATAAACACATTTTAATACTATGGATTCTATTTGTTTGTTAACCACTAACCATCATTTGTTTGTTAACCACTAACCATGCTAGTAAGCATCAAGTTTCCTTGACACATCAGTTGGGGAATGCAAAGTATCAAGAATGAGGATTAATGAGGAATATTATTATTTGTCAATGAACTAGCGCTTGTATTTTTAATTACACGGCTCCTTATTTCCCGATCAATGATTTTCAAAAAAGTGACTCATTAGTTTCTATTTCGTTGATATTAATGGATGTTAACGAATTAAACTATGATGACATCAACATTTCTAATCTTGCAGGAACATTGTTCACCCATTAAGGTTATCAGATGCATATTTAGTGTACTCTAATTGTTACACCACATTAGTGACCCACCTAGTGTAGTTTTAACATCACGAGGACACAATTATAGGTTTACAAGAAATATTCCAAGGAAATATAGTTTGCATGCTTCCCACTCAATGTTAACAATTGCACAAAGAGGCTCTCAAAATTTAGAAATGTTCTTTGGAAAGTCTTTAGCAGATTAGCAAAGTCACATTACTACATTTAGCTCGTTTAGGCCACATGCATATTAGTTGTAGGGCATGTATTAGTTGATTGACAAAAATAATTGCAACAAGAATTGAAAGACATTACAGACTTTATTAGGGGACATCCATATGCTACACAGAGGTTCTTCAGAAAGTCTTTAGTAGATTAGCAAAGTCACATTACTACATTTAGCTCTTTCAGGCCACATGCATATTAGTTGTAGGGCATACATTAGTTGATTGACAAAAATAATTGCAAAAAGAATTCATAAACATTACAGAGTTTATTAAGGGACATCCATATGCTACACGGTCAAGGCTGAAAGGGATCACATCAAGTTTAGCAGTGGCTTCAATCCCAACGTCAAAAGCAACACATTTTAATACCTCAGGATCCATCAAATTAGTGACCACTGACTATACTAGCAAGCATCAAGTTTCCTTAACACATTGGTTGAAGAATATAAAATCCAAAAAAACAAGATTGATAAGATGGAAACCTATACTAAAAGGTTAAACCTCTAGAATATTCAATGGCACAACATCCAATTACTTGTGCCTAATCTTGTATCTCCTCTCTATATGCACTAAGCTTTCATTCATTTTCTTTTTTATTTTACTAGTATTTTTTCCCCTCAAATTGGTAAAAATTAATCAAAAGGGAGTGTGGGAAGATCGTGCTTTTTGGAGTTCATGTTCCCTACTACATCTCCTTGTGTCCTCCAAAAAGGCGACCCCCCTTGGAGTACCCACATCCTAGGAGAGAAGAGAGCACAACCCCTACCCTTGGGAATGCATCCACATGTAACACTGATCTACTCATTTTGTGGTTGCTTGTATCTTACGACAAAACAAAGAAATGATGTTTTGGTTGATTCAAGAAGGACCACTAAAAATTTACCTAGAATATTTTAGTATTAAAGATAGGAGAGTCAACATGAATATAATTTTTTGGTTGATGGAAGAAGATAACAAATAAAAGACACTTCAAGGTTTAAACTTTTAAGGACTAAGCACGGATCCTTCAATGCAAATGGAAGGAGATTTGAATGATATGTGGTTGCAATCCAAGCAAATGTGAACAATAAAATATTTCATCGTTGTTGCAAAAAATAGGGGAGTTTTGTTCCTCCTATACAACCTTGCAATTTCAACCATAATATGTCGAATTTCAAGTACGTCATTATCTGCTACAACCCACAACATATTCTTTACAGAGAAGCACAAAACCTGCAACATCATCATCATCAACGACAACAACCTATGCTTTTCAACAAATAGCTTCAAATACATCTCTATGAAAACTACAACATATCTCGCATCATGTTCAAAAAGTGTAGTAGCAACAATCACATAATCATCTTCTCCAATGTATTATCTTCTTACAATAGAGTGGGGAAAAACCTTTTGTTTAGTGATTGGTTCCTACATTATGCAAATCACATTGTACTATAAACACTACAAAGTTCTGGTGTCACATGGAAGCCATAAACAAGTGTTGGAACACCTTTCAAGATTAGTTGAAGGTACTCTCCAAAGAATTGTTGGTACAATTCAACTATCATAAAGTATTATAATCAACATCTTGCTAAAGTGATACAAGATGCAAATTCAAGTGAAGGGTCTTTGACTTATATTTAATTTAACAACGTTGACAACTTTGGCCATAAAATGCAATTAGTTTTCCATTGGTTCAGACATATTGGTATCTCCTACACTGATTGGAGCATCTATAAGCCACTTTGAATTTTCAAAGTTAGAAGTAATCAACTAAAAAATAGTTCTTCGCTCAAGAGATGGGATTGCGCTACCTTATTGGTTTCCTTCTATAAAAAAAAGCATATGGACATAATGAATTAAGCAAAGTCTTTCGGTAGAAATCACATAAGAGAATTTTTTGGCCGACGCGTTTCGAACCAACAAGTGTGGTTCATCATCATCATCTGGTCCTGAAGATGAACCGCACTTGTTGGTTCGAAACGCGTTGGCCAAAAAATTATCTTATGTGATTTCTACTGAAAGACTTTGTTTAATTCATTATGGATCACAAAAGCTTGAATATAAAAATATGGACATAATGTCAAACCCTTATACAAATAAGAAATATAGTATGATTTTTGGACAAGAAAGCATTGAAGGACATCAAATTTAAGGGTATTACTCCTAAACCAAAGCCTTTTTACTTTCATGATATTCAAAGACTACATCCATTATCTCAACTTAATTGTTATGTTTTTTGAGAAATAAAGAGATTATATTCAAATTTAGATTTCTCTTTAGAATTCCAAATCCCTTCATGGTTGAAGGTGCTTCCCATGTTAACATTGGCACATTTGGATGAATATCTTTATGGAAATTCTTCAAAATTCAACCCTTGGAAATGGCAGGTTTGAAATATTAGGTTTATATGCATTTTCATTCATAAATTTATATTATATAAGGATCGTAGAAAGAGACGATATGTATTATTTTGCAGATATCAGGTGCATAACAGTTTATGCCTTTTGGTGGAGGTCCAAGGCATTGTCCAGGATATGAACTCGCCAAGGTGGAGACTGCTTTCCTCGTTCATAATCTAATTCTCAACTTCAAGTTTATCAATACCTTCTTGTAAATATGATGGAGCAGGGAGCTCGTGAGCAGGGGAAAATGGTGGTCTAGGGTTTTTGACAAACCCTTACATGGCGCAGAGACAGAGAAAGCAGTCTCTTAGAAACAAGCAGTACTGCTGCCAGCGCGGGTCTGGGTGAATTGGTAGAAACAACCAATGAACATCCCGATGGGGGAGGCCACAGGGCCTCCCCCCACAGGCCGCAACAATGGAAATCAGCCACATGAGGACGAAAATGAACAACCCTCAACTGGAAGAGCAGAACAACCATCGGTACAGCCTGTGCAGCAGCAGGAGAAGAACGAACAGGCAGATCTGAACAATGAAACAGAAAATAACCCCGCAACACCTGAAAAACCAAAGAAGGCATCGTCTTCCACTTGCAAGCCCATTGCAGTGGAACGACCCAAGATTGAGTTACCCAGTCACAAAATCAATGCACAAATACAATATATGAAAGACCATGCACTGATAGGTAAATTTATAGGCTACTGGCCTACCGAAAAAGCTCTGCAAGGATGGATAACCTCAAAGTGGAAGCCCAAGGGACATGTAACCCTACAGCTAGGCCCCAAAGGTTTTTTTATAGCCATCTTCAACTGCATTGAAGACATAAATCACGTTCTAGATGGAGGACCCTATTTCTTCAATGTAGTAGGTCTATATCTACGAGACTGGATAGAAATATTCAATCCAGACAAGGAAGACTTCAACTGGGCACCAGTATGGATTCACATGTATTCCTTACCTCTGGAATACTGGGATGAAGAATCACTTAAAGCTATTGGCAATGGGCTAGGAGAATTCATAAAGATTGCAGAGGAAACAAAGCTTCGACGGTACACCTCATATGCTCGCATCTGCGTTTATATGAAACTCGGCAAGGCACTCACGGATTCGGTAAGTCTCCTTCACGATGACTTTGAATGGATTCAACCCATAGATTATGAACATGTGCCCTTTAGATGTAGGAAATTCCACGCCCATGGACATTTATTCCGTGATTGTCCTCTAAATGCCCCTCCTAAATCTACAGACCATGGGGGAAAATCTGATGCGGAAGGGTTTACCAAAGTTGCTAATAGAAAGAAGCATAACAAAAAACCCCCTACAGCACCAAAAAATGTAATACCATCCTCTGATGCACCATCCTCCAGCAACAGTTTTGACCTTCTGTCAAACCTAGATATGCCAGAATCAGATCCTTCCATTATAGCTAAGACAACTTCTGTGCCATCCACCAAACCTTTTGCTGTACCTACCCCTAATGATGCTAGTCAACCATCATTAGCAAATAACTCAGATCCGCAACCAACAACCTCGCAACCTATCCCCCTTCAAGATCACAACAAAGCCCTTTGGTCCGCAAAAGGAATGGACATTGACAACTTGCTGACAGACCCACTCAACACAACCCACCACATGGATGAGAGCAGTCAACAAAGTCTCATGGAAGAAGAACTTGAAAGCTTTGATCTAGGAGACCTAGACATTTTCAGTCTAGAACAAGCATGCAAGAAGAAAGAGTTTGACAAAATACCGGACAGGCAACTTGAAAATCTGGAAGTAGTACTCTCAAGAGTGCACCAGCACAACACACTGGGCATATAACAAGGAAGCAGCTGGGATGGGAAACACATTACCAAAGATGGGAAGAAAAGAGGCTGAAAGATAGATTTACAACACACAATTCTCATTGGGGAAATGCTAGTGGAGTCAGGAAGGTGCTCCAAGTTGACTAAATACTACATATCTTTATCTATTGGTCAACAATGAAGCTCATCTCATGGAATGTGCGCGGACTTAACAGTCCCGGGAAATACAGGATGATAAAGAACATGATATAGCATGAAAAACCACATATTTTCTTCATGCAGGAAACAAAATATAATACTAGCACTTTATCTTCCATTTTATCCAAAGCCTGGTCGGGATGCCAAACTGTCATGGTAGATGCAACAGGAGCTTCTGGGGGGCTTGCTATAGCCTGGAACATGCAACACATCTCCCTCACAGACTTCCATGCTTCTCATCATTTTATCCAAGCCACTTTTCACATCATTGACACCAATATACATGGTCACTTGACAAATGTATACTTCCCTCAAGATACTATGCAAAAGAATACGCTGCTAAAATCACTGGAAATTCTCAATTCCACAAGAACACATCCACTCTGGATCACAGGCGGTGACTTCAATATGATCACTCAGCTGGAGGAAAAACTAGGAGGCAGAAGGAAGCTGGACAGTGAAAGCAGCAGCTTCAAAGAATACATTCAAAATAATTGGCTAATTGATTTACCATTTGATAATGGTCTTTTCACATGGAATAATAAAAGGACGGGCTCTCAACAAATCTCATCCAGGTTGGATAGATACCTCATCTCAGATAACTCAATACATCTAGGAGGCGATATTACTGCCTCAATACTCCCCATTGCCGGCTCAGACCACTGGCCCATTTCCCTGCAATGGATGAGCCCTGGAAATTCAAACAGGAAACCATTCAGATTTGAAACTTTTTGGCTCACTCACCCTGATTTCAAAAATATGGTCAAATCAACTTGGGAGAGCTTTATTCCCTCTGGCGGCTCAACTATGTATAAATTCCAGCAGAGGTTGAAGCATATCAAAAAGAAAATCAAGTACTAGAATCACACCACATTTGGTAATATCTTTCAAGATCAAAAAGTGCTCGAGCAAAGTATGATAGAGCTACAACAAAATATCATTACAGGAGGCAGAACCGAGACTTTAGCAAGTCAAGAACAAGCTCTTCTCACACAATTGGAAGAAAGAAGGAAACACGAGGAAATGCTCTGGAAACAAAAGTCAAGAATCAGATGGTTAAAAGAAGGGGAAAGAAACACCAAATTATTTCACCGCACAACTATCCAAAGAAGAATGAATAATACCATTTCGCATATTCAAAATCCACAGGGAGAGAGAATGGAGACACAGGAAGATATTGAGAGAGAGCTCACTAATCACTTCAAAACAGTACATCAAGAGCCGCCTATAGATAGACAACTTGCAATAAACGAAATACTCCAACATATTCCTAGAATTATAAAAGAAGAGCACAATCAGCTCTTGCTGCGACCAGTAACTATGATGGAAGTAGAATCGGCTTTAGATCAACTGAAAGATGGGAAGGCTCTAGGACTTGATGGCTTCACCTCTAACTTCTACCATCACTTTTGGGATTTAATCAAAGAGGAAGTCTAGAATGTGGTAGAAGAATCACGAGCTATGCATTGGCTACTTCCTTCTCTCAATGCAACATTCATAGCTCTCATCCCCAAAGAAGATCAGCCGAGTACTCCGAAGAAGTTCAGGCCCATCACTCTATGCAATGTCATATACAAAATCATTTTGAAAGTCATTTCCAATCGCCTCAAACCGCTTCTCCCTCTTCTCATTTCACCGGAACAATCTGGCTATGTAGAAGGACGTCAAATCTTGGATGGCATCATATTGACTCATGAAATCATTCATTCCTTAAAGAGCAACAAACAGGCAGGTATGCTTCTTAAAATCGATCTTTCTAAAGCTTTCGACAAACTAAGCTGGTCCTATATAAAACAATTGCTTACTGCCTTCGGCTTTAGCCCGACCTGGTTAGATGGCTTATGAATCTCATATCCTCCCCCTTCTGCTCCATCCTAATTAATGGAATCCCCTCCAAAACCTACTCCCCATCCAGAGGAATTCGTCAAGGCGACCCTTTATCCCCCTTCCTCTTTATTATTATGGCAGAAGGTCTGGGTCGCCTTATAAAGAATGCTGTTCAATCTCACGACCTCAGAGGCATCTCTGCCCATGGAACCTCTGCTATAACTCATCAACAATTTGTTGATGACAATATGTTATTCGGACATCCTTCTGTCAGTGAAGCCCATACCTTCAAAGCTCTGCTAGAAACCTTTTCAATGGCCTCAAGAACCACCATTAATACTGCCAAATCTCAAATTTTCTTTTTCCACACTCCACCTACCACTCAAAGAATAATCGCCAGAATCATAGGATTCTCACAAGCTAAAATTCCATCCAAATATTTGGGCGCTCCATTGATAGATTCAGCCTTAAAGCATGCATCCTGGCAACAACTCATTGAGAAAATCGAAAGTTGCTTATCGTCCTGGACCTACAAAACTCTCAACATGGCAAGCAAGCTCATTCTGATAGAGGCAGTTTTACAATCCATGTCTCATCTCCCAGCGGCATTCCTTCCATTCATACTTCGCTCCCCAGGGGCACTCCTTCCATTCCACAGCCACATCTCCATTCCGCCCAATTCACCTTTCGTTCATCCATGAACAAGCCCATCATCACTACCACTATCTCCATCAGCTTTCATGAGACGGAGCAAGCAATTGAGGGACAGGCCACTGAAGGTGGTGGCCACTGTTGGCATTATGATGCATGTGTTGTACTTGATGGAAACTCACTTGTAGCAAAACAAATCACTTATATATAACTAGATGAATCTACAGAAGAGATATCAGATGTGATAGAATACATGGGATATAGGGCAGCTCAAAGGAATCAGTTCAAATGTAATGTACAATGACAACTCATTAAGATGGTAGTTCTCAGTATGGCAAGTTAACTTTGCCATCAAGTCCAAAGGGGGAGATTGTTGGCCTTATGATACATGTTTTGTCCTTGATGGCAACTTACTAAGATGACAGATCACAGTTCAGTCTCACAGAATGAAGAAAAAGAGATATACGCAATTTCCCCTTGATACAACTGCGTATACACGTGGGTTAGCAATACAAAATGTGTGTATACGTATACACGCACTTTCATGCAAAGAAAGGCGTGTACATTTGGTTTTGGTCCGTGGTATTTGGACCATAGTATTGTGATCCATGGTATTGGTCCAAGGTATCTTGTCCGACGTGTTGACCCCAGGTATTTGGTCCAAGGTATTGGTTCTAAGTGGTTTTGGACCATGGTATTGAGCAAGGCCTAAGACTATAAAAGGAGGAGAAGATCATCAGGCAAAGACACTCAGAAAGTCTTGAATATCTGATGAAGTATGAGATCTAGTATGCGGGTTTTGGCTTTATGATGCTTTGTTTGATCTGAGCCAAGGAGGAATCTCAGCGGTTGATGGAGAACAAGATCTAAGGATAGATCGGGATCTAATGGCTTGGAATGAATCATCTCTATACGGTCTGATCATGCTTACTCTAGATCTGTATACTGATGCATGTAATGTTCTGTAAATATTATGATTTGGGTATAACTCAAGTTTTGAATAACTGCAAATCATGAATGAATATTTACAGATGTATACACTGGTTGACTTTGATAAAAGCATATACATATGCAGGTTAGATAAATTTGAATAGCGGATACCATATAAACTATGATGTTTTGAAGTTACAGGTGATTCTGGTTGTTGATGCAAATTTCTGATTTTTGGTGATTGGTGTCAATATTCTACATATTCAGATTGGTTGATTGTGTTTAGCTTTAGTGTTGATGGATGAGATTTAATAATGGATCACTATCATAATGACTTATCTTTATGTGATTTGATGGACTAGATCTAATTGCTAGCACACGTATCATCCTTGTATATGTAATGATCTGGGTATGTTTGAAGTCAGGAAGAGCAGCAAAGTTATGAGTAAGTATTTGATAACATATACGCTGGTTCGCTTTGGTGAAGTTGCATATACATGCTGGTTAGGCTCTTCCAAGTAATGTATGCACTCTGATGCATGATTTTTGATGATACAGTTGGCTCTGAATATTGTTGTAGAGTTCTGTGTTCTGCTCTGTGTTTTGGTGACTACATTTTTGTTGACAGGGTTTCAGTGATTCAGTATTGGGTGATTCATGGATTGATGATGCAAGTGGTGATTGATTTTGTGCTTCAATGATATTGATAGGTCCAGTATGAAAATTGGATGAAACGTGGCCTTTAGATTATGATGTTGTGTTCCATGAGTATCCAATCTGAAAATTTATGAAATGTGGTACCTAGAGGAAGAAAGAGAAGGTTGTAGCCTTCTGTAGGTCAGCACCTACGTACTAGTACATCAACTAGTACAAGAGCTAAGGGGGTTGTAGCTCCCTTCCAGGAGAAGCTGGAGAACGAGAGAAGGTTGTAGCCTTATGCAGGTAGAAGCCTGCATATTGGTATAAGATTGCACCAGTACAAAAATATTGTAAAAATAATTTTCTTATTAAAAGAAGATAAAGACGAATTGCAGCAGGTGGTTTTCACCCACATTGGGTTTCCACCTTACATCATGGTGTTCATGTGTGCTTCTTATGTGTGATGATCTATTATGTTTTACTGAACCTGTTTACTGTTCATATGGTGAATGAAGTTCTGATGCACTGATTAAAGATCAACATATAATGGATTAGCTGAATCATAAGTTTACTGGATATACGCTAGTTGCATTAAACACAGTTGCGTGTACACGCGGGTTCCCTTAACTGAAGTAGCGTATATGAATCTAAGTATGGAAATGAAAAATTTAGTGATTTGCTAATACTGATTCAGCCCCCCTCTCAGTATTATTTCCAATAGCCACACTAGAGCAATTGAGGAGAAGGCCACTGAAGGTGGTGGCCACACCAGAGCAGATTTGGACATGGCTCAAACGAGCACCCATAGAGCAGGGGCGCGACAAACTGAGAAGGAGACGGGACAAACGGAGAAGAAGGCAGACCAGGACCAACATGCAGTAGAATATGTGGATCCTTACCACTGTTTCATCGAGGAGGAACAACCAGTGCAACAGGAAGAGAACACAGAGGCTTCCCAACAGGCAGGTGTCGACATGGAGGAGTACAGGTGTTTCATTGTGGAGGAACACCCATCGTCACCACCTCGCTCCTAGTCAGCCACTCTGCTTTCCACGTGTTTGCCACACTACCCGCCACACAGCCTGCCACGTGTCTGCTTTTCTCAGGTTTTTTTTATCGGGAATTCTGCTTTCTAGTTTCTTTAATGGGGGTTCCGGAAAAACTGATGGTATTAGGTTCCTTGGTTGGTTTCTGTTTCATCTTGAAAAACTGATAAACAATTGTGCACAATTGCTGGTTTCCCCTGCGTGGGCAGCAAGTTAAATTTTGCACTCGTTTTTTGATTCGGACTGGTTTCCCATTATGGGCAGTCCAGACTCAGTTTCTGTTGTTTTTTGCCAACACTCAGGCATGGATATGCACAGGCTAAGGCCTTAGTGTACAATATTTTTTCAGTAATAGAATTAGCCTAACTTAGACAAAAAAATACCTTCTTGTAAAATAGGTGGGGTTTGTATAAATGTTTTTTGAAATTATTAAAACATCTAACTCATGATATATTTAAAAACTAATGGCAGATAGAAAGTTCAAGAGTGGGATTGTGCTCTGGCATACTCATACATGGAATTTGAGAAAGGATTACCCACTGTCATAAAGAGTTTGATTTTAAAACATTAAAATACAATTCTTATTGGAAATATCATGCAATTCTAATATGATCTATTTGGGAAGATGATGACATACTAACCTAAGGATATTTACCCCAAATATGTATTTTGAATTGGAAATGCCATAGAACTGCTATTTTGCATTATTTGCCAATCTTTGGAACATGCAGAATTTGAATGTGGATAATAAATGAAACAATGATATACAACTACCCTGAGCCAAAGCATGACAAGGCAAAGAAGAGTATAATATTGCAACCTTTCTTTGTAGAACACAATCCTCTCTATTGCAAGCACATGTTGTATAATTGAACAATTATTATGCCCTAAGAATGTAATCGCTCCATAGAAGTCCCCTGCAACAATCAAAATATCTGCGATGTTTTCCTTCATATCGTATATTCATTCAAGCTCTTTCTTCCTATATGAGAAGATGAGTCTTTACCATACAAAATAACAGAACCAAACATTTTTGTTGTTAGTCAATCCAAACAACAAAATGTTTTGAAAATAATCTTTCATATGTAGTTATATCTTAGGTACACACCATTTTGTGCCAACCTTCCAAAAGATTGTTCCAATGACCATAGCATAGAAAAATGTGAAGATGAATCTAATAGTGTTATAATCAGGACTTCACCAGTAAGTCCACCCTTGCTTCCAAGAACACACATTGAACTATCCAAAGAATGATTGTGAGTATTGGGTTGCAAAGTAAAGATATTTTACTTTTGGAGATGGAGTGTTGAGCTCATTCACCAATGCCTTGTTCTGCCTTTATTTCCAAAAAATGGATGATTGTTAGAATGTGAGTTTGAAGCTGATATATTTTATCTTGTAGACTTATTTTAATGCTAGCTATTATAAGCATAAGGATTCTAGTGGGAAAATATCGATGTGTTTAATGCTTACTTATAAAAAGGAAGAGTTCTTGTAATGCTCTGCAAAATCTATCCTCAAACCATGTTTAGTAGCAACAAAGGTAACTTCCAACATCCATGTAGCTGGGTTGTATTTATCTTTGATCTTTGGCACCCCTGGAATAGCCTGCAGTTGTCATGACAAATATATAAAAAAATAACTTAGATCTATACTTCAAATTAGAAGTGCTCCATTCAAAATTATTCCTTCTCTATTGACTACAAGAAGCTATCAAGTTTTTACCTCAAAGTATTTAATAACCTTGTGAGAATTCTAGCCTAGTGGCCCAAAGAAAATGGATTTCCCTCCATTTTTCATCAATAATACCGGAACACATCATGGTAAGAGAAATCAACACCAATCTTTGAAACAAACGAAATTGAGTTATCTTATAATCTAACCTTGGTTTACCTCATCAAAATATTTAAAGATATCAATGTTAGGATGATGAATGGTAGAGACAATAGTCCTTCTAGTATCTAATGTATTATAAAAAGTTGCATCACAATTCCAGTTTCTCTATCATCCAAACCAAATGTGGTTCATGCATGAAAATTATAGAAGGATTTGCAACAAGCTCCACAATTATTGTTAACCTTTTCCTTTGTTCAATAGACAATTGAGTTATACCAAGAAGTCCTATTAATGCATCCATTAAATTGTCTAATTCTAGTAATTCCATGACCTCATCAACAAAGACCTAAAAATTAGAATATTTTGCAAGTTAGTAACATAACAATTTGACGCCGGGTCAAAAGAAAACACTATTAGACAATAAAACAAACAAAATGATAGTTGTAGACTTAAAATATGGTTTCTTTGTCAACATCCTTTGGAAGTCAAAGAAATGTTGAATATAACAAGGATTCCCATACAGTAACCTGTGGAGAATGTATATCATTATATTTACAGTAATCTGAAATGCGAGCAAAGTTTTCTTGTTTTTTTGGTAAATCTGAAGATTCAGATATTACCCTTAATGTATCCTGAAGTTTTTATTTCAGCTAAGACATTGAAGAGAGTTGTCATATCAATGCCACTGACCCCCATCAATGTTGTAAGAACACCGAGATTGAATGCCATAGTAACATCTTGGATCTTCATCTTAATTAAATCATATCTCTGAATTATGTATCATTCCAAAACATGCCTCTCCTATTTATAATATAGAAAAAATGTAAGGAAAAAATATTGTGAAAAAAGGAAATAAACTCATAAAAATTTGGAAGAATTCATTCTCATCATTGTAGAAAGGAGTACAATATTGATATGTTTTGGAAGCATAATGATAACCTCCTCCCAAACAACTCCTTGCTGAACATGATTTACGTAGTGCACTTCATCAAATATAACCTGTAACATATAATATTGTAGTAAGAAAAAGCACAACCATTTGTACATTTATAACAAATTTCATGTATAAGTTTATCAATCACAACAGAAAAACTTGAAGGACAAATTTTGGACAATGATCTTAGACTCACCCATTCAATATCACATATAATGTTTGATCCTTTTAAAAGCATGGACCTTGGGATTTTTGTTGTCATAATAAGTCAAGAGGCTTCTGGTTGCAAACTCACATCACTAGTCAGAAGGCCCACATCAAAATTATCACTAAAGTCATGAAACTTTTGGCTACTAATTGTCTTTATAGGATATTTGTATACAACACGTGTACAATGCTACAAAATAGCATGAAACCAATGAACATATGGCAATTAAGCTTCACTTCCATTCTAAAGAGTATTGAAGTGAAGACAAGACCTCCCAAATTTAACAAACATCTTTGTATTTCCAAGTCAACCTTCAACATGAGATACACTTTGATAAATAAAGTATCTTACTATAAATATATAATATACATTGGAAGACCTGATAAGCTAGAAATAATACATAAGGAAATTAAGCTTCACTGCCACTCCTAAAGAGCATTGAACTAAAACAAGACCTCCCAGTTCTAACAAACATATTTTTATTTCCAAAGCAACCTCCAACCTCCAACATGTTCCCTCACTTCTTGTTCCGTAATTTCTTGAAGTCAGCCTAGAGTGGGCTTAAAGAGCCACTTGGAAGGCTATATAAAGGATGAACTTCGACCTCCTTGGACACATATCAAGCATCAAGTTTTGGTTTGACATGCAATTAAGAAGAAGTACGGAAAATCCTAAAAAAGAAGGAAAATGTTAGTGAAGGAACGAAGAAGCTTTAGAAGAAATTGAAGGTCTGAAATTTGTCCCTTATTGACCACATGTGCAAGTGCCCTAGGGTTTCTAGGGTCCGAAATTTTAGACAAAGTTGCAGACTGGTTGGGTAAGGACAAAAGGCCAGAAGATATTTCTTCCCTATCCTTGGAAGAGCCTTGTCTTGTTTTATAGAAGAAAGGGTGGATGAATAGCTTGGTTTTTGGTGGGAGCCTTGGTCTAGGGTTTAGTCTTGGAAGTATCATTTGAAACTGATTATATAAGAAGAGAATTTCTTTTTGGTTTTCCCCTTGGAGGGGTTTTTCCATGCTTGGAGCCTATATCTTGTGTTCATGTGACCTTTATTATTTTTATTTTGGCATTTATTTGATGATAAAAACATAAGCATAAACAAAAAAGAATAATATAATATCACAAATAATGTGAAAGTAAGTAAAGGCAAATTAATATGATGCTCTAATGAATTTTCCAACAAGTCTAGGGCCTCCTTTATACTTATCCAATGATCCCTTAAGAGGGATGTAAATTGATTTGTTATATTTGTTTATTCACAATTTTTTCATATTTAAATCTTAGCTATGTAATAGAGTATATGAAATAACAAAATAGGTTCAAGCAAGTGCAATGACAAAGTGAATAAATAGACATATTTTCAATATTTGGTAATAAAACAAATGCCTAATAACAATAATGAAAATTTGAATGCTAAATGTAATGTTACTATTTTGAGTTATTTGCCTCCGATAGTTGTTCCACTTCAACGTTTGAATTGATACTAGTTTTCCTACACATACTCATGAGACCAATGAGGAAAACTTAGATTAAAATATGACCAAATATTAAATTTTATTACATGAATGAATAATAATTAAAAATACTTGAGTGCATGAATACCTGAAGGAACTCCTCCCGGTTTCAAGAATACATTTTTGGAGTAGTTTAATCTTGGAGCAAACCTCCCTCCATTTGACGAAGTAACAACGAAGTCAACATTGACTTTGTTGTTGCTTTGTTGGATCGAGGTCATTTTTCTCCAAGGTTATCCAAATCCAAATTTATTCTCTACTGAACAGGGCCAACCACGTGAAGGTGGAAGTTGTCATGGCCCCTCCCCCCTCACATCACTCTCAATTCCCCAATACCCAATCTATCTACTAGGAAATAGTTGAAAGTAAGAAATTAAGATACATAGAGAAACAAATAGGAAACATTCTTTCATTCGTAGTTCCGCAAAATATTTCATCTCAATAAATGTTTTCATAAAAAATATCTTTATATAATACGGAACAAGGTTGTGTACATAAAGAAACCTATAAAAATTATTCATTAACATATATCATTCATTCATTCATTAATCATAGACACAAAATACTTCATCTCAATAAATGTTATCATAAAAAATATGATTTCATAATATGGTACATGATATTTCTAGTGATATAACTAGTATAATCATTTCTTTTTCTTTTTCTTTATTTTGATAGCTTGGTCGTGTACCCATGATGTCATCGAGGCTGTCGCAAGTTGGGTGGATCATCACCTTTAATAAGAAATAAATGTTAAATTGATATTTTTTTCTATTATTATTACAAGAATTTCATTAATAAAAAGAGAATTAGAGTTATCTTTACCTCGTGCACTAATTGAAACTATTGAAATGGATTCCTTGTGATCCTATTTTGGTACATGATCCTCATGTATGACACTCTCTGCATTGAAATCTAGCTCATGGTGTTCGTATGTTGTGGTGTGATCTTTGCCAAAAAATCCTATATAAGAAAGAAAATGTTTTTTCAATTAGATAGTGTAAAATTTAAAAAGCAAACATTCGTAATTGAACTTATGACATTAAAAAAACATTTTAAAATATTGTTATTACCTGATATCTCTAAAGATGTTGGTTGAACATGTTGATCATATCTTTAATCTCAGGACTTTTATTTCTAATGTGAATCAAACAAACAAGTTCTTTGTTTGTTCTAACCATAAGCTTATTGACTATTACGATTGGGTCGGGAGAAATGAACAAATCATCCTCATCAAACCCATTGGGATCATTGTTTTCATTTCCCCAAGACTACATATTTCAACAAAAGAAACTATTTTTCAATTATCTAAACAAATAATCAATCTCACATTAAGTTATTTTAATTATTTAAACAAATAATCTCCTACCTTCTTTTCAAACCTTTCCAATATTTCTGAAATATATCTTCAGCAAAAGAAAACATTTTATTTTCCTATCATAAACATTCCTGGAAGTAGTGAAATAAATAAAACATTTTCTTTTCCTTTCATAAACATTCATGGAAGTAGTGAAATAAATAGATTGCAATAACCTATCTTGCATATAGTATAGATAGCATGGCAAGAAGTAAAGAAGAGACAGAGATGAACCATTGTTGATTACTATCAAACAAATTCTACCAAACAATGGCCATTAAACCACACTTTATAGAACTTTGATCCTCCTAAAGGAGGAACCACTCCCATGCAATGTGCCTATGTTGAATTATGATAAATTGAAGTGAAATAGAAACAGGTGGATTCTACTCTTTTTATGGTTGACAATACTTCTGCAATCAAGGTGGCCAAGAATCCCATATAACATGAGCAAACCAAGCATACCAAGATAAAGTACCATTTGATTCAATATCATGTAGAGGGCGAGACTATTCATTTGAGACATTGTTCCAAAAATGATAAAATTATTGAAATATTCACTAAATGACTTGGAAGAGAAAATTTTGAAAATTTTAAAATGATGCTTGGACTCAAAAACACCCATTCTAATTAAGTGGGGAATGTCAGATACACAATCCTTTGGATTTGTTGTTTTCGTACATAATGCAGAGGTATGTGAAATGAATAGTCTTAAGGAATAACAACGTCCCTCGTGGAATGTGAAGAAAGTAGCCACTTCCTTTTGTATATATGCATGCTTTGAGTTACCGAATATCACAAAAATGTGGAGTTATTCCTCTTACCATCTTGATTTTCTTAGAATCCATGGCACATACATTTCTATATGCCCTAATGGTTGTAACGCCTAATTGTCTCATCACTTTCAAAGGAATGACATCCATTGTTTCTCCTAAATCTAGAATATAGTTGTTCCCTCTCCCAACTTGACTACCTTTTCTACTTGTTAAATTAATATATACAGAAGATTAGAATTATTGCATTTCACTCAAAGTTGCCATTTCCATTAAGGTATTGTAAAACCTAGAATTAGTAGGTACTGGAATGTACAAATTAAATTTCTTCCTAGAGCAAGAAATTTCACAAAGATTCCAATGTATTAGGTACAAAAGTTCTTTGTTGCATAATATAAAATTATAAATGATTTTAATGCTTGTAGTATTTCTGTTGAAGGTATTAATTGAATAGAAATTGAACATGTGAGTAATGGGAAACACCACAAGATCAAAACTACATGTATCTCTTGTTGTAATTTGTAACTAGTTTTGGTCTTCATTGTTGTACGGGATTTATGATTGTGGACAAAAGTATCTCCCCTAGGTTGGTGGCTAACCTAGAACAACATAGAGACAAGGAACACAATACTTTTTCTTAAAGTAAATAGATGAGGGAATGAGGCCTAGTTGGAATCCTTTGCACGGTTCACTCCTTCTTTAGCTTGGAAGCTCCAATTCCATCTTTGAATGCCAAAATTAGAACCTGCATAGTCAGATAACACAAGCCAAGAAGCTATGAGATCTATGCAGTATCATATAAGTACTTCATTCAATAAATCAACATGGTATTGAAACAAGTGAAATAAAAACATCACATATAGGAAACCAATGAATTATTTACATTAATATAAATGGAAGGAGATTACAACCATAAGTAGCAGTTGATATTGTAGAAGAGCTCCTCCAATTTGTTGACTTGTCATTTCCTTGTGTTAATTTTAGGTATGTTCTATGCTAGAGAAATTTATTTAAATTTTCATAGTTAGCAATCACATCAGCATTAAAGTAAACTGCAGATAGAACATAAGTAAAAATCGCAGAAGACATGCCAAGACAAGAGAACACAAGACGTGGCGCTAGCCAGGGACAAACCCCACAATGTGTGGGGAAACCCTTGATCAATTCTTCTTTTATGTTCTTCAAAATTCAACAGAGAAAGAGAGAGAGAGAGAGAGGGAGAGAGAGAGAGAGAGGGAGTACATTTACAACAGAAGTCAACACTTGACTTATCTAGATCATATCATATAACGATGAGATCAGTTGGAAGACATTCTTCTTCAACTGATTCTCCAAGGTGACGGCTTCACCTATCGTAGTGTTGCTTTTCGTCCATTTGCTGCTCCTTACTGTGTAGCACCATCATGCATCATCATGCTGCTCATGATCACTATGCTGCCCGTGCATCATGTTGACCATGATCTCATCTATCATGCTGTCCATGTCACTTCTTCAAAACATGTTGAGCTAGATTTGAATGCAGTGATGATATGTATGCCAAGGATCTTCTCATTGAATTCTTATAGCAACATTGTAACAAGTCTGCTACAGGACTGCCACCGAAATTAGAACTGCTCCTTGTCATATCAAGATTCCCATGCCGAGAATGGATAGGCTTTAGTTCCTTAATCCATCTGAGGAGACTGAACTCACTATGGATCCGTGACCTTGATTGTAACTCCATCTGACTGTAACTTTTCCTGACAGCGGCTCTCTGTGGCTTCATGCCATTACAGTGATTCCTCTTCATAACTGCGGCTGTGTATAAAGAGTTTCCATTGCTGCGTATAATGACAGCGTATAGACTGTCCATGCTGTGCGTCGTATCAGGTCTTCCAACGTATAACAGTGTCTCCATATCTGCGTATGACTTGCGAATGAGTCTTTATAACAGCGTGTTGACTGCGTTGGATCAGTCTTCATGATTGAGTTGGTTCATGACTGTGTTTTGATGTTTCCAAGGCCGCATGTCCCATGGCTGCGTATAGATGAGTCCATGGCTGCGTATAGATTGTGTCGTATAGAATCTTCATGTTGTTGACTCCCATTACAGCGTATATAGATCATCCTTCTACTGCTTACTATGGCTAGGATACCATGACGGTGGCTTTGTTACCTTGACTGCATTTAATATGTCTCCACTTTATCTGCGTATATGGTGTCTTCATTTACTGTGAATTGGAATAGGGTGTTTCCACTTATAACAGATCATGACCTGCATATATGGTACTTCCTGGTCAACGTAATATCCTTCACCATGAACATACCTTCATGACCTATGTATATGGTGCTTCCTGGATAGCGTAATATCCTTCATCATGAACAGACCTTCATGACCTGCTGTTGAAGCCCCGAAAATCGGGTCGACAACAAGGGGGATACCCACCCGGTCCGGACCTTGGTTGGCAGCTCCTTATCCGTTTGGTATAGCGGGTCCGACTGGGGATAATGGGACCAGTTTCTCAATCTAAGGGTGTGTGTGTGTGCAGAGTTGGATGTTGCTGATCTAAGAATACTTAAAGCTAATCTAATTCAAACTTTTAAACTAAATCTATGCTATTGTAATCTAATGAAAAACAACACATCTAATCTATGCTAACCCGGGGTGTATTTCTTCTATTATGCGATCTAAAAAGATTTCAGACAATAACTGGTAATAAAGATCATTCAGCTATCGTAAGAATAGAAATCAATTAAGATGAACTACTTTGCATAAAAAGTTAGGCAAAACAGTTGTGAACAACATATCGCATAATAAGTTATTCATATATCAGACATGAATAAATGGCTTCACCATACAAAAGTGCCAAATGGTAACTCAGACATTCATGCAACAATATATAAACAACTAAAACTATATATCACTTTTAGAATATACGCAGAAATGGCCAAGAGATAAAAGTACCATTTATGGCTGATTCTACTCATAAGCTTTAAGCAAAAATGATTTATCTCTACTTGTTCTAACATCTACTAAGAGTACAGAAGTGCAACATCAGTAGCAGATATCGAATGCAAACATTAATAAATCTCAATCCATCCATTCATCAAAACCTCCTCTGAGGGTGCAAAAGTGCATGTTCTGAGGACAAGTTTTTGACAAATTTCTGGACCCTTCTCCAAATGCATGAGAAGGGTTAAAATACTACTTCCTAATTCTAATAATAGTTCGTTTACAAAATTTAGGATGCGGTTTTCAAATGACCGTCCTTTTACTAATCTAATTTTAAAGAAAAAACAACATTCTAAATAAGACTATTTCTGAATCTGATCTTTAAAGCTGCAAGTGTTCATCATGGACTTGAGGAGAGTCGGCTGGCTGACTTCTGCTTTGAGCTGGGCTGCGAAAACAGAATCTATGAGAGCTGGCACTACTTTTTCGGTCGTGTTTATGATGCATTTCATAGTCATCCATTGACCATGCGGCTTGACCAAGTATGCCCAGTGACACTCCCAATTTAACCTGTTTAATGCTTGGATTGCTTTTCCCTTCTCCTGCGCCTTCTGCTTCCATTCTGCTTCCAGTCGTACTTTATTTGGTAGATACCCCGGGGTGGTCTCCTCGATTAAATTTGCTCTGTGCAAATTTTCATTTACACAGTCGATAAGAATGCTTGCTTGCGTGGCCGCTGTCTCCGCTGCTTGTTCCGCCTCTCTGATCTGATCGTCCCATTTATTACAGAGCAATTCTTTATGATTCTCATTTATTCTGGGTGCACTTGCTCTTTTCCCTTCATCTTCATCCTGCCAAGCCAAATACTCCGTCACCCGTTTGTCACTCTGATCATAGTCACTCCGCAAATCTACCACTTGATTGGTGATTTTATCGCTCAGTTCGCAATAATGACTTCACTGTGATATCTTACGTCCCAACTCTTCCTGTTGCTGCAGTAGTTGTTCATTTAAGCCAATAGACTCGGAAATAAATTATGTAAGCTTAGGCTCATATTTATGCATTTCTTGGAAAATTTGTAATTGTTTTCCTTTCTCGTCTAGACTTCTTTGATAGCCTATCTGCATCTGCTGAAAGTCTTCCTGCAACTTCTCGAGCTGTTTGTTAGCTTCAATATTAACATTGGCTTGTTGCAATTGTCATTGTAGTAGCTGTATTTGATCTTCTTGTTCTTTCAACAGTTGCTGAACTTCCGATGCCTTGTCAATAGTTGCAGAAGCATATGCTCCTGCGATCTGAGACAACTTAGTGAGATTTTCAGTTGGGTTATTGTTGAGGTCTTTCCATAAGACGTCCAATTGTTCAGCATCTTGTGACAGTGTATTTTCTAGTTTTCTTTTCTTTCTCTGCCTTCTTACAACTACTTTATGTTGGGGACTATAGAATACATCCAATGGGGGAATTTCTTCTACATTAAGTAGAAGCTCGGAAGGTGGAGCGATAGGAATGTGCTCCGTTTCTGTGACACTGCTGACTATGGTCGAAACAACTTCTTGTGCTACCTGTGTATTGTTCACAGGTGTTCTTGGGGCTTGCCCTTCAAGATTGATCAGCTCATTGAAGGTTTCCCATTCTTTGTCTAATTCTGTCGTGACGGGTGGCGTTTTAATGACGAGAGGGGGGACATCTCTTAGTGGGGAGGCGATAACATGCTGTTGCAACATTGCACTTGACTGAGCCGTGTCCTTAGCTGCCTCTTCGTTCTTTCCTTGGTCGCTTCCAAACCCTTTAGAATGTTCAGGTACTCCTTGCGCAGTGTTAGATTTATATTTGGAAGTGCTTGAGTTCCCACTGAGGCTAACGCTTGGAGTCGGTTCTCTGGCAGGCAGTCGCAGCTTTTCTAAAGGAACACTGGCCAGTCTTCTTTCCCTGTATACCATGAATCTTTGGAGGTCATCTGGAGACAATTTTGACTGAGCTTCCCGCAAAATTTCCTGGAATGATCTTTTATTCTGAAATAAATCATCAAACAAATCTTTCTTTCCAACGAATACTTTTATTTTGATATTCGTTGTGAAATCTTGAGCAACTTCATTAGGGTCGAATGGCCTTGCCAGGAATTTAAATAATTGTAGACACGTCACATCCTCCACTTCGGTGAACGTGTGACCTACATCGAACAATGAAAAGGCCCCACAAGCTACAGGAAACTGAGGCCATATGGCCTTCTTTTTGTCTTTTAGGTCTTTAGTTAGGCCGCCTTCTGAACAGGTTTGATAAGCAATTTCTCGAGCCAGCAGTTTGTCAAGAATATACAAGGGTAGGACATGAGGAGGGACGATGCTTCCAAATACTCTAATATAGGTGAACCATTCTTCCCTGAACCATCTTGCGATGGGGATGATATCTATCTGTGCCTCGGGTGAGCACCTCGGGGGGTCTTCATCATACATCATTCTATACAAGGGTAAGATAAGCCGTGATAAATCTGGTAGAAATGTGGGATGGACTGAGAATCCCACAGTACCTTATGATAAACATGGATAGGTAATGGGTCCTGGGTAGTCCATTTCCAACCCATAATGGGAAATTTAGACACATAACAAATACAATCCATAACATATGCGGATAGATAAAAAGGAGGATAGATCCTTTGAGACAAGGATCTCTTAGACCGGTAATTGATAATAGCCGTGTATAGATTATCAGAAAAGATCTTGGCCCAATCCATAATATCGGCATTTGTGGCAGCATCTATTAATGGTAACCATTCAGACGAAAACTTATTGATATTTGGCATCCCAAATAATCTACAAAGCATGGCCGTAGCAAAACAATACGGAGAGGTGAGGGAACCAGTGCTGTACATACCGTTTTTGTCTTTCTTGAGCGGTTCCTCTTTTCTGGACCAATCTTTGGTGGTCTCTGATAGTTCTGGGTTCTCCGCCACAAATTTCTTAACGAATTGTGCATTGTAAGTCACCTACGGTTCAGGAAGATGATACATAAGCTTTAAATCTTGTGCAGCGAATGATCTGATGAGCCCTTGTCCTTGAATCTTGAATTGTCTATTGTCCATGTTTGCATTGTCAAGTATCCACTTGATCATATCCGTATATGGTAGAATTTTGGGCCTTGCTGCTATCCGATGAAGAAATGAGCATGCTAGCTCTTCTAAGGACGCTTCGGAAGAGCGTTGTGAGCCCGCGACAGCAGTAACCTTCATTATTCTGGGATTCTCTTCTTCAAGTAATCTGTACATGCTTTCCCACGTCGATATCCCTGCGTCTTTGTTATAGGCTGTGTCTGTATACAAAGGCGCCATTTCCTTCGTCTTTTCCTTAGCCTCAGAGCCCTGAGCTCTGTTTTTCTTTCCCATTTCTTCCTGCGTATGGCTGTGTATCGTCTTTCGCTCTCCGTTCCTACAGCTCACAAGTGAAATGGAAATGACTGATCAAGAAAGGTGATGGGAGAGTTTTAAATGCAGCAGATATATCAAATATGCCACCTTACGTGAAGTAATTCTTTACAAAAGCACGCATCTACATTTCATTTAATAGCTGACAACTAATCCCTTTACTATCATTAAAAGCGCATGATCTTGAGTCAGATTATGGTAAGTGGCTTTTCTTAAATAGCGTGCCCGAAGGATTCGTGATGAAGTGATTTTATGATTTGCTTACGTAACATCGCAGATCGCGCCATCGCAAATCGCACCATCGCAGATCGCGCAAACACACGAATATAACATCGCAGCGATCGCAACATCGCAGATCGCAGAAGTTTTATGCTTGCCAAATCTTGTCAGCTCATTTTCTGCGATATGCGATCTTGCGATCGGTGTTATCGCAGATCGGTAAATCTTGAAGTTTTTCCGTTATGAGTATTACTTTATTGCGATGCGATATATTGCTTAGCATGAGAGTCTTGTATATACCGATATTATAGCGAAATGGAGGCACTTCCTATCTTTTTTGCAACGCGGTTTTAAAGATTTTTTCCTTATCATAGACTTAGGTTTTAAAATATTCAAAAGATCTTCCTAAGCTTACGATGGTAACCTTATTTTGAAGAAAGGAAACTCTTGCTTTCCCTAAATTTTAACTAAGGGTCCCCATTCATTTAGTATGTTGGACAAGACTTAAATGAAAAAAAGGGGGGGGGGGTTGTTGCTAGCCACAACAATTGATGATTCACCTCGGAGAACCAGTTATCTCTGCATTTTCTATTGAATTTTTTTTAAACTTCCGAAACAACAATTTTTTTTTCTTCAGAAAATTAAACTTTATTACAAAAAGATAAAGCATATTATACTCCAAACTATCAATGATATTTTGTCTCAACTTCTTTCTTTTTTAATTGTTTGTTTCCTCAACTTGTCCTTGCATTTACACCAGCCATTACTTGGTCTTGTAAAGATTAAATAAAGTCTTCCCTGTGTAGCAGCTTTTTTAAATATGCTCCTTTGTCGCAGGTAGAGCCTCTGCTGCCAGCAGGCATCCATAGCCTCGACAGGGTTACCTATTACCCAGTAATGATCCTTTATCCTGCTTAAGGTGATCTACAACTTTCAAAGAAAAAACCCAGATTGACACTTTTTCCTTTTTTATTCTTAAAGAACAATGTCTTGGTTTGGTAGCCAAATTATGACACAGTCATTCACTTGATTTACACTTTTACTGAACAAGCTGGCTTGTGATGAGACCCCTTGTCTCGTGATTTCAATAATCTTAAGTCGTTGCCCTGTTTTGGTGGACAGTAATGGCAAAGTCAGCAAAGTTTATAATATCTGTGATTATGATAAGTCGGCTCGTGATGAGACCTCTTCTTCTTTAAGATACAATGTTTCTTGGATTGTCCCTCTGAATGCTGTGATTTTCTCTAACAGGGAGGATATCATTGCTTTCCTTAAGAAAGCTCTGGACGACAATAATAGAGTTTTTTGGAAATGGCTGTTTCTACAGGGAATACTTATTTTGTTGTTGATACCTTTCATTGTACTGATATAAAACAATTTCTTCACTAAGATTGCTTTCGTCAAGTTTTTTGGAAGTTGAAACTAGTATCATATCTGGTTTTAAGTTTTTAACTATATCTATTAATAATAAAGATCAAGTTTCTAATTTTTTTTTGCTATTTATACAAGCAAAAGTTCAAAATCTGATAGAGAAATGGTGTCTTTAGTAAATGTCAAATGTTGTTAACCACAACAAATTTTATTATGAATAAAGATATTTAATGAAAAGAGAAGCAACTATACCCTTGGATTATGTACATAATAGGGATAGTCTCTTTTCTTATTTTGCCTACCAACTATTTAAAAGTAAATTATCAACCTAATAACCTAGCTAAATTACTCCTACTCCTATTCTAATCATACACAGAAAAATTAACTAGGTAAAATGATATTTCCAGTGGAACCATCTTTTCATTCTTATTCCTACACCTATGTACCTTTTAAACATTAGTGTTGAGAACAAAGCTTTTCTTGGACTGTTCACATTGGATGTGGGGTGAGAAAGTGTAACTTCTAAAACACAATCCGATTTTGTACAAAATGAGTGCAAGTGAGAAAGAATGTAATGATTATCTTTACAGCTAATGTTACAGCACGACTGGGATTGACTTGAAATGTCTTCTTTTTTCACAAGAATTGGCCAGAATTATGGGATCCAAGCAATTTCGAATTCTGTCTTGTGAATCAGAAGACAAGTTATGATTGTGAACAGGCATGGGGGTTTCCTCATGATATGAATCATAGATCGGGGTATTGTCTTGGATAGTAAAATCATGCAAATGATCCTTTACTTTGAAATGAGGATTGACTGATATGATTCTTGAATTAAAATATCTCTCATTATCTGAGCTTTGTTGAGTTACTTGGGATAAATCAACATCATCATCATCAAAGTAGCTATCATAAATGACTTTACAGATTTCTCTAGATTTCTCTTTTTTATCCAATATTTTCAGACAAGGAAGGTCAAGTGGTTCTTGTTTGAAAATGATCAAAGGATGTTCTAAAGCTGTCTTTTTATCTTGAAAACCTAATGATGACTCATTTGAGTAATCCTCTGTACTTTTTGAGATATCTTTAATACTGAGAGGGGGAAAATTATCATCACTAAAAACATCAGGATAAAGAGAAAAATGTGATTCTGGAACAATGCATTTGAAAATATCATAATGAAAAAATCTTTGTTCATCAGATTCATCATAGATATCGGGCTTTAGATCATAACTTTGTGTACTGATACTTTTCGAAAGAGAATTAGTTTGATGTTCTAACCTTGGCATCTGCATTTGTTGACTTGCAATGATATTATCTGACCTTGTATCAAAGTCATCTCCTGGTTCCAAGGCAGGCTTTCCTCCAACATCCTCGCTTTTATCTTCTTACATTAGAGCATGCATGTCTCCTAGGCTTTGGGAACCTTCTTCATCATGACTGATTTGTATACTCAAATTGGAATTCTCATTCATGTTAGAAGAAAATGAGACAAAGCTTGGACTAATTTTTGTTGGATCAGACATAGGAGGCAGGGAATGCTCAACATAATCTGAAGATTCTTCATCTATGAGTTCACTTTCAAGATCATACTTTAGACAACTAAGATGAAATCGCATATTAAAATCCCTAACAGATTCATCTTGTTTCCGTAGATAATCAATTTCATCATATACCTGGTCATAGTCATAACAATCAAATTTACAAATGAAAGTCTTGACGAATTGGTCCCAGCTATGAATTGAGGCAACTGGGAGGGTTCTACACCATTTTCTAGCTTCCGCCGTGAATGTAAGAGTAAAAATTCTGCATAAAACGCCTTCATCAATTCTTTGAACGTTCGAACTTGAAACTCTTTGAATAAATTGAAGAGCATGATTAAAAGCAGAAGAATTATTCTTACCATTGAATTTTACCTGAGACAAGAGTCTTACCACTTCATGTGGAGCGTTGGAAGAGGCATGAACATGGATGCAACTCCAAATGGGAAGTTTGTGAGCAGCCATCCTGATTCAAATGTTACAATTGAAAACCATTCCAACAGACACTATGTTCAGGCCCTCCTTCTAGCGCCAAATATGTTGAAACCCCGAAAATCGGGTTGACAACAAGGGGGATACCCACCCGGTCCAGACCTTGGTTGGCAGCTCCTTATCCGTTTGGTATAGTGGGTCCGACTGGGGATAATGGGACCAGTTTCCCAATCTAAGGGTGTGTGTGTGTGTGCAGAGTTGGATGTTGCTGATCTAAAAATACTTAAAGCTAATCTAATTCAAACTTTTAAACTAAATCTATGTTATTGTAATCTAATGAAAAACAACACATCTAATCTATGCTAACCCGGGGTGTATTTCTTCTATTATGCGATCTAAAAAGATTTCAGACAATAATTGGTAATAAAAATCATTAAGCTATCATAAGAATAGAAATCAATTAAGATGAACTATTTTGCATAAAAAGTTAGGCAAAACAGTTGTGAACAACATATCGCATAATAATTTATTCATATATCAGACATGAATAAATGGCTCCACCGTACAAAAGTGCCAAATGGTAACTCAGACATTCATGCAACAACATATAAACAACTAAAAATGTATATCACTTTCAGAATATAAGCAGAAATGGCCAAGAGATAAAAGTACCATTTATGATTGATCCTACTCATAAGCTTTAAGCAAAAATGATTTATCTCTACTTGTTCTAACATCTACTAAGAGTACAGAAGTGCAACATCAGTAGCAGATATCAAATGCAAACATTAATAAATCTCGATCCATCTATTCATCAAAACCTCCTCTGAGGGTGCAAAAGTGCATGTTCTGAGGACAAGTTTTTGACAAATTTCTGGACCCTTCTCCAAATGCATGAGAAGGGTTAAAATACTACTTCCTAATTCTAATAATAGTTTGTTTACAAAATTTAGGATGCGGTTTTCAAATGACCATCCTTTTTCTAATCTAATTTTAAAGAAAAAACAACATTCTAAATAAGACTATTTCTGAATCTGATCTTTAAAGCTGCAAGTGTTCATCATGGGCTTGAGGAGAGTCGGCTGGCTGACTTCTGCTTTGAGCTGGGCTGCGAAAACGGAATCTATGAGAGCTGGCACTACTTTTTTAGCCGCGTTTATGATGCATTTCACAGTCATCCATTGACTATGCGGCTTGACCAAGTATGCCCAGTAACACTCCCAATTTAACCTGTTTAATGCTTGGATCGCTTTTCCCTTCTCCTACGCCTTCTGCTTCCATTCTGCTTCCAGTCGTAGTTTATTTGGTAGATACCCTGGGGTAGTCTCTTCGATTAAATTTTCTCTGTGCAAATTTTCATTTACACAGTCGATAAGAATGCTTGCTTGCATGGCCGCTGTCTCCGCTGCTTGTTCCGCCTCTCTGATCTGATCGTCCCATTTATTAAAGAGCAATTCTTTATGATTCTCGTTTATTCTGGGTGCACTTGCTCTTTTCCCTTCATCTTCATCCTGCCAAGCCAAATACTCCGTCACCCGTTTGTCACTCTGATCATAGTCACTCCGCAAATCTACCACTTGATTGGTGATTTTATCGCTCAGTTCGCAATAATGACTCCACTGTGATATCTTACGTCCCAACTCTTCCTGTTGCTGCAGTAGTTGTTCATTTAAGCCAATAGACTCGGAAATAAATTCTGTAAGCTTAGGCTCATCTTTATGCATTTCTTGGAAAATTTGTAATTGTTTTCCTTTCTCGTCTAGACTTCTTTGATAGCCTATCTGCATCTGCTGAAAGTCTTCCTGCAACTTCTCGAGTTGTTTGTTAGCTTCAATATTAGCATTGGCTTGTTGCAATTGTCGTTGTAGTAGCTGTATTTGATCTTCTTGTTCTTTCAACAGTTGCCGAACTTCTGATGCCTTGTCAATAGTTGCAGAAGCATATGCTCCTGCGATCTGAGACAACTTAGTGAGATTTTCAGTTGGGTTATTGTTGGGGTCTTTCCATAAGACATCCAATTGTTCAGCATCTTGTGACAGTGTATTTTCTAGTTTTCTTTTCTTTCTCTGCCTTCTTACAACTGCTTTATGTTGGGGACTATAGAATACATCCAGTGGGGGAATTTCTTCTACATTAAGTAGAAGCTCGGAAGGTGGAGCGATAGGAATGTGCTCCGTTTCTGTGACACTGCTGACTATGGTCGAAACAACTTCTTGTGCTACCTGTGTATTGTTCACAGGCGTTCTTGGGGCTTGCCCTTCAAGATTGATCAGCTCATTGAAGGTTTCCCATTCTTTGTCTAATTCTGTCGTGACGGGTGGCGTTTTAATGACGAGAGGGGGGACATCTCTTGGCGGGGAGGCGATAACATGCTGTTGCGACATTGCACTTGACTGAGCCGTGTCCTTAGCTGCCTCTTCATTCTTTCCTTGGTCGCTTCCAGACCCTTTAGAATGTTCAGGTACTCCTTGCGCAGTGTTAGATTTAGATCTGGAAGTGCTTGAGTTCCCACTGAGGCTAACGCTTGGAGTCGGTTCTCTGGCAGGCAGTCGCAGCTTTTCTAAAGGAACACTGGCCAGTCTTCTTTCTCTGTATACCATGAATCTTTGGAGGTCATCTGGAGACAATTTTGACTGAGCTTCCCACAAAATTTCCTGGAATGAGCTTTTATTCTGAAATAAATCATCAAACAAATCTTTCTTTCCAACGAATACTTTTATTTTGACATTCGTTGTGAAATCTTGAGCAACTTCATTAGGGTCGAATGGCCTTGCCGGGAATTTAAATAATTGTAGACACGTCAAATTTTCCACTTCGGTGAATGCGTGACCTACATCGAACAATGAAAAGGCCCCACAAGCTACAGGAAATTGAGGCCATATGGCCTTCTTTTTGTCTTTTAGGTCTTTAGTTAGGCCGCCTTCTGAACATGTTTGATAAGCAATTTCTCGAGCCAGCAGTTTGTCAGGAATATACAAGGGTAGGACATGAGGAGGGACGGTGCTTCGAAATACTCTAATATATGTGAACCATTCTTCCCCGAACCATCTTGCGATGGGGATGATATCTATTTGTGCCTTGGGTGAGCACCTCAGGGGGTCTTCATCATACATCATTCTATACAAGGGTAAGATAAGCCCGTGACAAATCTGGTAGAAATGTGGGATGGACTGAGAATCCCACAGTACTATGATAAACATGGATAGGTAATGGGTCCTGGGTAGTCCATTTCCAACCCATAATGGGAAATTTAGACACATAACAAATAGAATCCATAACATATGCGGATAGATAAAAAGGAGGATAGATCCTTTGAGACAAGGATCTCTTAGACCGGTAATTGATAATAGCCGTATATAGATTATCAAAAAAGATCTTGGCCCAATCCATAATATCGGCATTTGTGGCAACATCTATTAATGGTAACCATTCAGACGAAAACTTATTGATATCTGGCATCCCAAATAATCTACAAAGCATGGCCGCAGCAAAACAATACGGAGAGGTGAGGGAACCAGTGCTGTACATACCGTTTTTGTCTTTCTTGAGCGGTTCCTCTTTTCTGGACCAATCTTTGGTGGTCTCTGACAAGTCTGGGTTCTCCGCCACAAATTTCTTAACGAATTGTGCATTGTAAGTCGCCTGCGGTTCAGGAAGATGATACATAAGCTTTAAATCTTGTGCAGCGAATGATCTGATGAGCCCTTGTCCTTGAATCTTGAATTGTTTGTTGTCCATGTTTGCATTGTCAAGTATCTACTTGATCATATCCGTATATGGTAGAATTTTGGTCCTTGCTGCTATCCGATGAAGAAATGAGCATGCTAGCTCTTCTAAGGACGCTTCGGAAGAGCGTTGTGAACCCGCGACAGCAGTAACCTTCATTATTCTGGGATTCTCTTCTTCAAGTAATCTGTACATGCTTTCCCACGTCGATATCCCTGCGTCTTTGTTATAGCCTGTGTCTGTATACAAAGGCGCCATTTCCTTCGTCTTTTCCTTAGCCTCAGAGCCCTGAGCTCTATTTTTCCTTCCCATTTCTTCCTGCGTATGGTTGTGTATCGTCTTTCGCTCTCCGTTCCTACAGCTCACAAGTGAAATGGAAATGACTGATCAAGAAAGGTGATGGGAGAGTTTTAAATGCAGCAGATATATCAAATATGCCACCTTACGTGAAGTAATTCTTTACAAAAGCACGCGTCTACATTTCATTTAATAGCTGACAACTAATCCCTTTACTATCATTAAAAGCGCATGATCTTGAGTCAGATTATGGTAAGTGGCTTTTCTTAAATAGCGTGCTCGAAGGATTCGTGATGAAGTAATTTTATGATTTGCTTACGTAACATCGCAGATCGCGCCATCGCAAATCGCACCATCGCAGATCGCGCAAACACACGAATATAACATTGCAGCGATCGCAACATCGCAGATCACAGATGTTCTATGCTTGCCAAATCTTGTCAGCTCATTTTCTGCGATATGCGATCTTGCGATCGATGTTATCGCAGTTCGGTAAATCTTGAAGTTTTTCCGTTATGAGTATTACTTTATTGCGATGCGATATATTGCTTAGCATGAGAGTCTTGTATATACCGATATTATAGCGAAATGGAGGCACTTCCTATCCTTTTTTGCAACGCGGTTTTAAATATTTTTTCCTTATCATAGACTTAGGTTTTAAAATATTCAAAAGATCTTCCTAAGATTACGATGGTAACCTTATTTTGAAGAAAGGAAACTCTTGCTTTCCCTAAATTTTAACTAAGGGTCCCCATTCATTTAGTATTTTGGACAACACTTAAATGAAAAAGGGGGGGGGGGGGGGATGTTGCTAGCCACAACACCTGCGTATATGGTGCTTCCTGGACAGCGTAATATCCTTCATGATGAAAAGACCTTCATGACCTGCGTATATGGTGCTTCCGTAATGAACAACGTGAATATAACCTTGATTGCCCAACGTGTATTCATTGCCTTCATTGTCCAGCGTGTATGATCCAGATCACACATCTTGCTGCTACCTATCGTATAACCATGAACAACATATTACTATGACTGCGTTGTACTGCGGCTATGGCATCATCATAAGGCCAACGTATTACTCTTGGTGTCTCATTCCTTCTCCAAAAACCCAAGACGTGGAGAGGAGGAGATCACTCAAGAAGGTATATACAAATGAAATCAAATCCTCATCTATTTATACCAAAAACGTATAGGTTTAATAGACATGACGTTTGGGCTTCTAGAGCCTACATAAGAGCAGGTCGGCTTGATAATAATTACATAAACAAAATAAATTCATATCTCCATAAATACTTATTGGAATCGGATGATCTTTGGATCAATCCTACACCTCTCGACGAGAGGGATCCAATAAAAATATCAGTTGCCATAAATAAGCCAACCCACATGGAGTTTGGCCCTAGTTGCCAATTTAAAACTCCCTCTCAACTAGGGAGAACTCCATCCGGTGATCCATAAGTCGACTGTACTATCTCCGCCATTAGTGCCCTGCACTGCTCTGCCAAACTCTGCTTAGCTCTGCTATCTCTGCTATGCTCTGCTTAGCTTAGCTCTGCTGGCTCTGCTGACTCTACTCTGCTCTGCGGGCTCAACTCAGCTCAGTTGGCTCTTCTCTGCTCTGCTTAGCTCTGCTGGCTTTGCTCAACTCTACTGAACTATGAAGAAGAAGAATTGATCGAGAATGTCTCATACCATTCTCCACTAACCTGAAGTTAGTCTCAAAGTGCATACCACTGGTCCCAGACCAGTCTCAACCGACCCAAAGTCAGCGTCATAGTGGGTACCACTCCTACCACTGGTCCCATACCAGTGTTGCGGGCTCAGAGAGTGTACCACTGGTCCCAGACCAGTCTCAACCGACCCGAAGTCAGCGTCATAATATGTACCAATCTCACCACTGGTCCCAGACCAATCCCAACCGACCCGAAGTCAGCGTCATAGTATGTACCACTCTCATTGGTCCCAGACCATTCCTGCACTGACACGAAGTCAGTCTCAGAGTATGTACCACTGGTCCCAGACCAGTCTCAACCGACCTGAAGTCAGCATCATAGTAGGTACAACTCCTACCACTGGTCCCAGACCAGTATCACAGGCTTAGAGAGTGTACCACTGGTCCCAGACCAGTATCGCAGGCTTAGAGAGTGTACCACTGGTCCCAGACCAGTCTCAACCAACCCGAAGTTAGCGTCATAGTATGTACCACTCTCACTGCTCCTAGACCAGTCCTGCACTGACACGAAGTCAGTCTTAGAGTATGTACCGCTCGTCCTAGACCAGTCTCAACCGACCCGAAGTCAGCGTCATAGTAGGTACAACTCCTACCACTAGTCCCAAACCAGTAACATTGATCCCAGATCAATGGAGGTCATCCTAGCGTAGGGAGTACGATAAATACAACGATGCGTCCATCGGTGCTACTATGGTCCCTAACTTCATTTCCCTACTCATTGATCAGATGAGAGGTACTTCCCATGAGTCCCAGACTGCATGGGTAGGATGTCTCGACAAGAGAACTCAATCAATCCCATCCTCACAGGAGAACACATCAATCCTTCTACAATCTCCATGGAGAACACATCAATTCAGGCCTCACAAGAGAACACATCAATCCTGCTACAATTACCATGGAGAACACATCAATCCAGACCTCGCAGGAGAACACATCAATCCTACTACAATTTCCATGGACACATCAATCCAGGCCTCACAGGAGAACACATCAATCCTGCTACAATCGCCATGGAGAACACATCAATCCAAGCCTCACAGGAGAACACATCAATCCTGCTACAATCGCCACGGAGAACACATCAATCCAGGCCTCATAGGAGAACACATCAATCCTGCTACAATCACCATGGAGAACACATAAATACAGGCCTCACAGGAGAACTAATCATCCTGCTACATAGGAGAGCGAATCATCCTGTTCCACAAGAGAGCGAATCATCTTGTCCCACAAGAGAGCGAATCATCTTGTTCCAGGTGTGCACCACCAGGGGAGGTTGAGTCACCCTGTGGTCGTATGATGCTCCAGTAAGAATCACAAGCCCCCAGAGCTCCATGTATGCAACATGCAAGACCCTTGTACAAGGGTCTCTTGACGACTCCATGTCGTTCGGGAAAATCATAGATTTGATCTTTCCCTGGGGCTTTGACAAAGAGTATGGACTTGTACATCATCTTAATGCGATGGAACCTCCTTGCTCATTGACTTGCCATATCCCAGATAAGGCGATATTTGATGTCTATCTGCTAGAGCAATTGTCGAATACGGGATTCCTCAATAATCGAATCCCACCACTGGTTGTTACAGAGAATCATAGTGGTATTCATCATGTGCAAAAACAACTAACTGAAGAGCTTCCCCAACTAGGCAGCTTCATACGAGATCATATTCGTAGATATGTATCCGGTCTCGGTGGTGCTTTTAACAACCGACTTCTGCTTCCTTCTCATCCATGATATTGAAGCAGAATCCAAAGAGAACCAACACTGAAAAGTGCTCTAATGATCCTCCACACTGCCTGCCCGGTCAACATTCGAATAATCACGCAGTTTTCATCTTTCTGGCAGTGAAGCTTAACCAAATATGAGCTTACCATGCTAACTACAAAACATATGTCCATAATCCAACTCCCTCTGTCTTCTACAAATGAGAGGGTCTGCACCTGTCAGACATAGGTGCCGGTATGAGAGGTTTGTCATCCACAACCTTCGGATGGTTTGGATCGATTTCTCTCCTAGTTAATCTCAGCTTCATCAGACAACTGTTGATCCTCTCATACTATGCCTGAGGTGTTTTGCATAGAGGGCTTTCTACCACCAACATACATGATATTCCCGATCATGAATCTCAAACTCCTCGGGTTGTTTCAAACTTGTGGACCTGTGGCATGATGGGAATGGTCCCCTTATAAGATTTTCCTTTGGTACATCTCAAACATGTACCTTCATGCTCTTTTTGCATTCAGGCATTCCTTTCCATCGATGAGTGCCACCCTGAAACCTTTGACTTCCATTTCCAAGATGGACAATAGGTTCTTCTTGCGATCAGGTACATAAAAGTGTTTCTATAAATGAATTGAGTTACCCTCATTCAATTGAGGGATAACATTCCCAACATCCTTTCCGAGATAGTTGGCATCGAGTCCAAGTATAATCCCACGATTATTTATTCGATGAAGTGCCTAGGGTTCCTTGCTTTCTTTGAAGAGTCGACCATTTCTCCTTAATGAACTGTATTACCTGTCATTCCCTTGACCCTGGAATGATTTGTTTATCTTCATCAAGAGAAGTATCTCTGCCATTCAGACACTCCTACACATAATGACCGAACTTATTGCAATCAAGGCATCCACCTTTCCGAACTTCCCAATGAAGTGATCTCTAGGTAGGCCATCAGAAATTTCTGCTGCGCCAATCTGATAACATTTTCTGCTTTGACTTCACTCTAGGCGAATTATGAGGTACCCATTGATCCTTCTATCGTGTCCCAACTATCTTTGTTGATTTCTCTTTCACTCTTGCTTGGGTATTGTCTTCACCTCAGCTCTGATACCATGTTAATTTTAGGTATGTTCTATACTAGAGCAATTTATTTAAATTTTCACGGTTAGCAATCACATCAACATTAAAGTAAATTGCATATAGAACATAAGTATAAATCGCAGAAGACATGCCAAGACAAGAGAACGCAAGATGTGGCGCTAGCCAGGGACAAACCCCACAATGTGTGGGGAAACCCTTGATCAATTCTTCTTTTATGTTCTTCAAAATTCACTGAGAAAGAGAGAGAGAGAGAGAGAGAGAGAGAGAGAGAGAGAGAGAGAGAGAGAGTACATTTACAACAGAAGTCAACACTTGACTTATCTAGATCATATCGTATAACGATAAGATCAGTTGAAGACATTCTACTTCAACTGATTCTCCAAGGTGACGGATTCACCTATCGTAGTGTTTCCTTTCGTCCATTTGCTGCTCCTTACTGTGTAGCACCATCATGCATCATCATGCTGGTCATGATCACTATGCTGCCCATGCATCATTTTGACCATGATCTCATCTATCATGCTTTCCATGTCACTTCTTCAAAACATGTTGAGTTAGATATGAATGCAGTGATGATATGTATGCCAAGGATCTTCTCATTGAATTCTTATAGCAAGACTGTAAAAAGTTTGCTACAGGACTGCCACTGAAATTAGAACTGCTCCTTGTCATATCAAGATTGCCATGCCGAGAATGGATAGGCTTTAGTTCCTTAATCCATCCGAGAAGACTGAACTCACTATGGATCCGTGACCTTGAATGTAACTCCATTTGACTGTAACTTTGTGTGACAGTGGCTCTCTGCGGCTTCATGCCATTATAGTGATTCCTCTTCATAAGCGCAGCTGTGTATAAAGAGTTTCCATTGCTGCATATAATGACAACGTATAGGCTGTCCACGCTGTGTGTTGTATCAGGTATTCCAACGTATAATAGTGTCTCCATATCTGTGTATGACTTGCGAATGAGTCTTTATAACAACGTGTTGACTGTGCTGGATCAGTCTTCATCACTGAGTTGGTTCATGACTGTGTTTCGATGTTTCCAAGGCCACATGTTCCATGGCTGCGTATAGATGAGTCCATGGATGCGTATAGATTGTGTCATATAGAATCTTCATGTTGTTGACTCCCATTACAGCGTATGTAGATCATCCTTCTGCTGCTTACTGTGGCTAGGATACCATGATGGTGGCTTTGTTACCTTGAATGCATTTAATACATCTCCACTTTATCTGCGTATATGGTGTCTTCATTTACTGTGAATTGGATTAGGGTGTTTCCACTTACAACGGATCATGACTTGTGTATATGGTACTTCTTGGTCAGCGTAATATCCTTCATCATGAACAGACCTTCATGACCTACATATATGGTGCTTCCTGGACAGCGTAATATCCTTCATCATGAACAGACCTTCATGACCTGCGTATATGGTGCTTCCTGGACAACGTAATATCCTTCATCATGAACAGACCTTCATGACCTGCGTATATGGTGCTTCTGTAATGAACAACGTGAATATAACCTTGATTGCCCAGTGTGTATTCATTGCCTTGATTGCCCAGCGTGTATGATCCAGATCACACGTCATGCTGTTGCCTCTCGTATAACCATGAACAACATATTACCATGACTGCGTTGTACTGTGGCTAGGGCATCATCATAAGGCCAACACATTACTCTTGTTGTCTCATTCCTTCTCCAAAAACCCAAGATGTGGAGAGAAGGAGATCACTCAAGAATGTATATACAAATGACATCAAATCCTCATCCATTTATACCAAAAAAGTATAGGTTGAATAGACATGACGTTTGGGCTTCTAGAGCCTACATAAGAGCAGGCCGGCTTGATAATAATTACATAAACAAAATAAATTCATATCTCCATAAATACTTATCGGAATCGGATGATCTTTGGATCAATCCTACACCTCTCAACGAGAGGGATCCAATAAAAATATCAGCAACCATAAATAATCCGACCCACATGGAGTTTGGCCCTAGTTTCCAATTTAACACCTTGTCAGAATATGCACCTCCAATCACCCTAAATGAATGATATTATGACCACTCACTACGGTAGCATAAGGGAAGAATCACTCTTCAAAAGCCAACCCCCAACCACATAGAAGGTTGGGAATATATAGAGAAGTATGGTAAGTTGGGAGTTCTTATCCAATTACAAATCTAAGGTAAGAGATCCACCTTTGATGGAGGGATAGGATCAAAGGATAAGTGGTGAAAACTCCAATGTAAGGAAGGATATGATCTGGATGTTTTATCCAAGGTAAGTAGTTGAAACAATATCTGGAAACTCCTAGAAGGGGAAGCTTCCAGAATCCTGATCATTCTCTCGGATTTCTAGAACCAATGTAGGTGCAAATGGGAGCAACTTGTTGGTGACCAACACAGGCCATAGTGGAGCAACCTGCTGGTGAACGCACCCTAGTAGGCTTACAGGGAGTGTTGTTCCTTAAACTGGCTCAAATGATGCAATTTAGAGTTGAAATTTTGGGAAATGAAAGGTACATGCTTAGGGATTTGTGCAAGATGGTAACAAGGGGAATAGGATGTTGATTGTTCCCATTAGGAGGCTCACTGATCGAATGTGACAAAATGACCTATAACACAGTGCCCCCTAAATCATGAAGTCAGAGATGATGACTGATGATTGAAGTGCTTTACCTTGCGACAAGTAAGGATAAAGGACAACCGACGAGCTTAATTTGTTACAATACAATTACAACATGACATATTCATTTGCTAAGGGAGGCATACCCATACTCAGCTCATAAGCTAACATAACACGTGTAATGATAAAAAGACGTACCCACAGATGCAAATAATGGACCCATGACTAGATGAATGTCTATATGATCACAACCATCATACTTTGTGATCTTTGTATAACTCCTGAAATCGCAGCTCGGATGGCAGAAACTAGATCCGGGGTCTTCTATCCCATAGTACAATCAATATAGTGTGAATGAATGATCTGATGTTGAACACCACACATAAGATTTCGGTCGAAGGCCATTTATGTAAACCTATTGTCTAAAGTGAGGAAAATTTCCATTGATGTATGCAAGCACCAAGGTACCAAAGGGTGTTTCTAAGTGAACTTACTGGATGATGTGTTGAAGGAAGCGACCCATTGCAGGAGGTCCTTGATGTATCCCCCATGAAAGACACAAAAGGAGTATCATGATTGAGACAAAATGATCAGAATATTGCTAATATGGAACTGGACTAGGAAAGGCAGACATGAAATGAAGGCTTAAGAGTATTGTAGAAGAGATCAACTAAATGAATTCTCTTGAACACACTAGTGACACTGAATGGTGTTGGAACCATTGACCCAAAACCGAAGTGGAGGCTATGAAAACAGTATGATAAACAAATGACAAGTAGATTACCCAACCCAAAAACCATGGAGATGAAGTGGAAAAATGTTGTGTTCAAGAACGACTCGCTGCCATTAGAAAAATGGAATCCCTTTTTTTTCCAATTTCCCCAACCATACTGGTCAATACCTCTTTATTTTTTAAAAAGATTGAGGAGGATAACATATGTTGATCTATAAGTTCATCCTTCAGATGAATCCCTCCGAGTATGTTTAACAAACCCTGAGAAGGAGTGGTTCGACCCTGTCATGATTGATGGGTCCAATGATGTTTGATGTTTTTACGAGTCCAACGAAGGTAAAACTCAACATCTTTTTCATGTTTATAGAGTTTGAAAAAGAGGCAAAAAAGAAAAATCCAAATGTTCCTTTTCTGAGGTAGTCCCTTAGGTCCGAAAAAGGTAGAAAATAATACCCAAGAGAACCTCTTAGCCATGTTTGACTAAGGTATTCCTTTTTCATAGTTAGTCTGTCTCAGTTGGGAAAATGGTTAAACTTATACTGAGTAGACGTCATTTCATTTAATTTAACGAGTTAAAAAAGACAAGTGCTTGGTAATCTTTTCATATTTTAGGAGTCTGAAAAGAGCTAAAAGAGGAATCCTTCTGGAGGAACGAGTGGTATAAAGGGTAGCAACTGGTTCCGATAATGATGGAACTGCTCAAAACAAGCAAATGTCAAGAGGCTGGCTAATAAGCCCACTCATCGTAGTTGTTCCTCAGGAAAGGGTAAAACCCAAGTGAAAGCGTATGATCGGCCAAGCACATGGTGATGATGGCATGAGAAAACCAAGGGCTCATTTGGCGGAAACATGCTGATAAAAATGGAAATCACGAGGGATAAAATGAGAATAGTTTCATTTGTATAGAAGCTTGAAACATGGGAAACTATGCTTGAAATTGGTTTCATTTTTACGCATGCTTGAAAAAAAGAAAAAACTATGCTTGGAATAAGTTTGCATGCCCCTAGCATAATGACTCAATTCAAGGTAAATGCCCCCGCAAGCTTCATTTCATGCACCTAAGTAGACTACTGGGTACTAATAGGTGGATGGAATGAAGGCTCATTTACGAGATCAAGTGAAAAATAGACTGGGAATTTATGATATCTAATCAAAGAATCGAATTAGAAGGGGATCTATTTCATTTTTTAACGAGCTTGACACACAAAAAGAACTATGATCATAGGAAACTATTTCATTTTTTAACAAGGTTGACATAGTAACAAAACTATCCTCACAAGATCTTGTTTCATTTTTTAACGAGCTTGACACAAGAAAAGGAACTTTGCTCCAAGGACCTTGTTTCATTTTTTAAGGAGTTTGACACAAGAAAAGGAACTCTGCTCCAGATGACTTTGTTTCATTTCTTAAGGAGCTTGACACAAGAAAAATAACTTTTCTCCAAAGGACCTTGATCATGACAGCCAAGAGGTTCTCATCAGATGGGAGAACAATGCTTTGGAAGGGATCAAAGGATCCAATGGAAAGATCAAACTTAAATTCCATTACGGGAGTTTTGAGGTCTAAAATGGGCCTCCTAAGGAAATTATAGAATAATAGTGGAAATAATAAAATAACATTAGATTACATCATCAAATTTTAGAGGGAAAAAAGAAAAAACTATTTTTTCAACTCGTATTTTCAACTTATGTCCTTATGGGTCTACTCAAATTTAGAGTGGAAACTCTTGTTGGATGAAAAATTTGATTCCTCATCCAAGGATTACCCATGTTGCATACTTTCGATGGACCCTGCTACACAAAAAATAAGAAATACATGAAAAACGTGATTGCAATCATGTTTTTAATGTATTTATTATTTTTCTTGTAGTAGGGTCCATTGAAAGTATGCAGCATTGGTACTCCTTGGACGATGAATTAAATTTTGCATCCAATGAGTATTCTTGCTCTAAATTTGAGTATAACTTTAGGGAGATAAGTTGAAAATACGAGTTGAAAAAATAGTTTATTATTTTTTTTTAATATTTTTATTTTTTTACTCCAAAAATGGTGAATCATCCCCCATGGTTGACATCATCATCTTGAATCCTATTGGTTCTTATAAAGTTTATTTTGGTTGTACATTTTTCTTAGGAGGCCCATTTTTACCTCAAAATTCCCCTAATGCCCCAACAAATGGTGCACTACATCACCTACTAAATCATCAATAGACACATACATGGAACATGTTGCCACATAATTAACCTGTGGTAGGGAGGATACCATTTACACATTCAGAACACTTAGGGAAGTAGGATGATTGGTAGTCAATTCAGGACCAACAAATGAAAGTTGATCGATAGTCACAATCCTTTTATCATACGGGAATCACACCACTCGAAAAAGTGTGGACACAACAACATTCATAGCATAAACATAGTCTCGCCCGAGGAGAAAATTGAAGTCCAAAGGGCCCATGACAACCATAACACCAATACATACAGTTTTTCTTCCCAAGGTAATAGGAAACTGAGGAAGGATTCCTAAGGGTTGACTGGTCCTTCTGTTAAAAGCTAATAGATTCAGAGTGACAGACACAAGTTGTGGGGAACCTAAAGCTTTCCACGCCATGGAGGACATAATACTAACAGAAGCTTCCTCATCTATAATAGTGTGATGGATGTTCTTATCATAAGCCTTTACCATGATATTAAAAGGCATGTAAGAAGGGAGACGAGGTTCTTTCAATTGACTCCAATTAAATCCAATGACCTGTTTCATTGGAGGGGGTTTCATAGGGATGGGAGAAATGCCCCCTTGTCTAGTAGAATCAGAAGAAACAAGAAGAACCTGAGCGATATTATCCTTACTCTCTACAGAAAAAGTACGATCAACTAAAGGTGGAATTGGGTCAACCATTTTCTCAACCAATGGTTTTTTGGGAACAGACTCATGGGATTCACGTTCAGAGAGAATGGGATTGATGGGGTTCATATTCTGATCAATCACTTCATCAACTAGTGGAGGATTGGGAGAAAGCTTCTGGTAACTAGCTAGAAATTGTGGTTGAGAAGCTTTAAGATTTTCCAACAATTTTGAGGCTTCATCCATATAAGGACAAAGGTGAATATGATGATTCCCTTCACATAACTCATAGGGAAATTTGACTTTACCCTTTTTCTGATGGACCTTACTATCAATAGCTAAAGGTTTGTCACCATCATGATGTCCAGAAGTTGATGACAAAGGTCGATGTGAGATTGTAGACCACACTTATAATAACTTGGGAATACCAGGACAATCTCTAAGAAGTTGGTCACCCTTACATAACATACAAGGGAATTTAAACTTTGCGGGGTTGATTGGAAGGCTTCTCCATACTAGTTGCTTCCATAGCAATGGTTGCTTGGTTGCCCCCTTACTTATTTTTCTTCTTCTTATTCATCCTTTTCTTCTTCTTCTTATCTTCTTGGTTACCAGAATCAAGAGTTTCACCAGATGAAGAGGAAAAAAGGGATGAAGAAACAATAGATGAAGAAGGAAAAGGGTCAACTTTAAGATCAACATGAGGTTGATGTTGCTTAGGTGGAGGAGAACTTGGCTGAGAAGTAGTTTGGACATTCGGAACCATAGGGTTCGAAAATCACCAAACTGGTAAACCGATGGTAAATCCAGGAAGGGACAAATTTGCCATATAAGTAGCAGTAATATTTCCAAAAGAAGGAAAAGGACCAGGATTCCCATCAGAGGGACTTCCTTGATTGGTGGACTTAGGAACTGTTTCCATTAGTCCCAACCTAAGATCTACTAAGGAGTATTTCCATAGGAAGGATGTTGTTCCGCAGTCAATTAAGTGATTTTAGAAATTAAAGACAAACAAAAACAAAGAGGGGTAACTAGGAAAAAGGGTTTACCAAGCAATTGTGAACTGCAATATACACCTTGAAGAACTAAGGACTTGATGTACGTGCAGGAAATATCCCCGAATGTTGTATTAGATGTATCATGGTATACAAAGCGACCGAATCAGTTACCTATGTATGGATAGAAACCTATAGGGAACTCCTAAAATATACTCGATAGTAGGTGGGAGTGTAGTTTGCAGTAGTGTTGTCTGATGCGTAATATTTTGATGAGAGCATTCCCATCTACTTTTCATGCATGGAGTGTCATCTGATATACCCGAATTTATGTGGAAAATGAGCCTATACACTTACATACGTGGAACGAGATTTCACCCCTGGGATGCAATGCTGGAAAACAATGACAAGTCCTATGTTTAATGACGTTGGAACATGTCTCTAGCCTAGACCTCTATGTGTGTTGTTAAGTTTCAAATGCTCCTTAGGTTAATTGAGATGAATTTTAGAGTTGATAGTGAATTAGATTTCAGTTTCAAGGCTCCAAACTTGATGTCACCTGAACACACCTGTGATGCAACTAATATGACAAAAATAACCCTTTTGAATTTTGATGAAATATATCTAGTGGGGGAAGAGGTGAAAATAATGATGCAACAAACAAGAGATTCCTGACTAGATATTTCAATTTCACTATTCCAATACAATTCAAAGGATTAAAAGAAGTGAAACCATGAAATGTAATCTATGCACGATTCCCCTGAAAACTATGCAAATGTAATCTATGCAGAATTTCCTTTCTAACTGTGAAAATGAGAATTCTAACTATGGAAATTTGATATATGCAAGAGAATTATTCAAAACAAACATAAGAGCATTCCAATGAAATCAAATGTAATCTTGGATTTCATGAACATAGGACTTAAACTAAAATTGGGTGAAAATTACAAAAATCAAAAGAGATGTCACTCAAAGTCTATTAACACTCATACACAATTCAACAAACCACACCCCCCCCCCCCCAAAAAAAAAAAAACCGATTGTTTTTTAAAAATGAAAGAAAAAATTTGCAATTTCAACTAGGGAATTCCAATTTCACGCACAAAACCCTAGATGAAAATACAAGATTTTTTATTTTCACCTCACTTAATCTTCAAAATGAATAAAACTAAGATTCAAAAATGCACTTTTCAGAATGAGGACTAGAACAACAATTCATCCAAGCAATCAATGATCAAACAAAATCAATTTGTAAGCGACCAAATGATGAGAACAGAGAAAAATAAAAACCAATTCTTACCAAAGGAAAACAACACAAATGCAAACCAAATGGAGGCCTTAGAGAGACCACAAGACACTGAAGACTTAGGGAATTTCAACTGGAAGTAGGCAAACCAAAGATAGGCTCAAGAACCAAGGCAAAATTCATGAAAAAACAAGGGCCAATGCTGGTGAAGAAGAGAAACTAGTGTGTTGCAACGCTAGTGCAGAGTGGGCTAGGGTGAGGTGCAACACTCTATCAAAGGCACAGGGGGTGCATTGGGCCTAGGAAAGAGGATTCCATCAAAAAAACTACAAAAAATTCTCAATGAAATCAGTTCCTAGGTCTGATCTTGGTTGGATGATATAACAAAGGTATGTCTAGGAGGTAATCGAACACAATGGATAAGGAAATCACCAAGGGAATACTTTTTTGTTCCCAGCGGAGTTGCAATTTTTTAATACGAGATTTACGATTTGGTAAAAAAGTATCTCCCCTAGGTCAGTGGCTAACCTAGAACAACATAGAGACAAGGAAGACAATGATTTTCCTTAAAGTAAATAGATGAGGGAGTGAGGCCTACTTGGAATCCTTCGCACACTTTGCTCCTTCTTTAGCTTGAAAGCTCCAATTCCTGCTCTGAATGCCAAAATTAGAACCTGCATAGTCAGATAACACAATCCAAGAAGCTATGAGATCTATGCATTATCATCTAAGTACTTCATTCAATAAATCAACATGGTATTGAAATAAGGGAAATAACAACATCACATATAGGAAAACAATGAATTCTTTGCATTAATATAAATGGAAGGAGATTACAACCATAGGTATGAGTTGATCTTATAGAATAGCTCCTCCAAGTTGTTGAATTTTCCTTTCCTTGTCACAATATACACCTCCAATCACCCTAAATGCATGAGATGATGACCACTGACTACAACAACATAAGGAAAAAATCACTCTCCAAAAGCCAACCTCCAGCCATATAGAAGGTTGGGAATATATAGAGAAGTATGGTAAGTTGGGAGTTATTATCCAATTACTAGTCTAAGGTAAGAGATACACATTTGATGGAGGGATAGGATCAATGTATAAGTGGTGAAATATCCAATGTAGGGAAGGATAGGATTTGAATGTTTTTATCTAAGGTAAGTAGTTGAAACAACTTCTGGAAACTCCTAGAAGGGGAAGCTTCTAGAATCTCGATCATTCTCCCAGATTTCTAGAACCAACACAGGTGCAAAGGGGAGCATCGTGTTGGTGACCAAAGTAGGCCATAGTGGAGAAAACTACTAGTGAATGCACCCAATAGGCTTATAGGGAGCGTTGGTCCTTAAACTGGCTCAGATGATGCAGTTTAGGGTTGAAATTCTCGGAAATGAAAGGTGCATGCTTAGGGATTTGTGCAATATCGTGACAAGGGTGAATAGGATTTTGATTGATACCATAGGAGGCTCACTGATCAGATGTGACAAAATTTCCTATAACATTCATAATTGTCATTTGACTCATGTCATGATGCATTTATGATGTAAAAAGGAGCAAGGAAAATAATTGAAAGAATAAAAATAAATTATTTTTGGAGCATGCTTTTCATGCTCAAGTTACTTTCATTAGTTCTCCTAAGTTTTTCATGAGTTAAAGAGTGCTTGTCATTGTAAAATACCCATTTGGGCACTTGTACAAATTTGTTTTATGTGCATTTTAGGTTATAAAGGGGTTGTTTAGTAATTAGGGTTTTGTAAGACTAGAATATAGGGTTTGAAAGGTTTTAGCATCTAGGGATTGAAAATCCTAGAGGAGACTAGAATTATAAAACCTTGTTAAATATGTACCCTAACCCTAATCTAGTTGTTCCCTCATAGAAACCCTAACTACTAAATTCTAGGTTTTGTAGGGAAGATCTAGGGGCTTATGGTAATATCTAGTGAGGGTGGAATTATATCAAGTTTAAGGTATGACACAAAAACCTTAGGGTCGAAATTCAAAGGAGAAGTCAAGGAATGCATGGTTTGTGTCTAAGAACCCTAGGAGTAAACTCTCTTTGAAATCCATAAAAACCTTAGATCGTCATCATGTCTTGGTCTTTGTATATCTTGCTTGGTTGCACTTGAAGTTATAGGCACATAATGAAAGAAAGATAAGGAGGAATAAAGGTCAAATCAAAGCATGATGGAAAGCAGGAATAGTAAGGAACTAATGCTAAAGGAGTAAGCATGCATTATTGTATTAATATCTTATTTTTGTATGGCATCATAGAAAGAATCATGCAGTATATCTAGAATCTACTTAATTGAGTTTCTTCATAAAAATCATCTAGTCTTTCAAGAATAAGAAGGCTTGAGGACCATCTTGCATAAGTTTTCATCCATAGAGAGTCTAAAATTATGTTATAAGCTATAATTTTGCATCGAAAATGGATCATCATGATCCTATAAGAGTCATCATTTTGGAAGACTTATGGAAGACACATTATAATAATCTTTAGAGAAATTTTGAGGTAAAAAATGGGCCTCAAAACAAAAATGTACAACAAAAATAAACTTTATAAGAACCAATTGGATTCATTATGATGATTTCAACCATGGGGGATGATTCACCCTTTTTGGAGTAAAAAGGTAAAAAGATAAAAATTTAAATAAAAAAATAAAAAACTACTTTTCCAACTCGTATTTTCAACTTATCTCCCTAAAATTTTACTCAAATTTGTAGTGGGAGCACTCGTTGGATGTATAATTTAATGCTTCATCCAAGTAGTACCCATGTTGCATACTTTTGATAGACCCTACTACATGAAAAATGTGAAATAGATGAAAAAGGTGATTGCAATCACGTTTTTCATGTATTTCACATTTTTCATGTAGTAGGGTCCATCAAAAGTATGCAACTAGGGTACTCCTTGGATGAAGCATTAAACTCACGTTTTTCATGCATTTCACATTTTTCATATAGTATGGTCCCTCAAAAGTATGCAACACGAGTACTCCTTGGATGAAAAAATAAATTTTGCATCCACTGAGTGCTCATGTTTGAAATTTGAGTAAAATCATAGGGAGATAAGTTGAAAATACGAGTTAATAAGTAGTTTTTTTCTTTTTTCTCTCCAAAACTTGATGAGGCAATTTAATATTATTTTATTATTTCCATTATTATTTTATAATATTCCTTAGGAGGCCCATTTTAGGCCTCAAAATTTCTTGAATTATTAGTATACATTCCATATAGTATGGAAATAATACCCTTGAAGGATGAAGGAAGCAGTTATTCAAGTTGCAAGCTCATTTGATGTAGGACAATTGGTCAATGACATATAGCTAGATGATTATATGAAATATTGAATGCACATTTAAATAATTTTTGGATAGAATTCACATAGAAAAATCCTGTAAGAAATGGTTGGTCATGAATTATGCATGCTAAATATTTCATTTGATGCCTAAAAGGACGAATTTGGCTTACTCTAGAATGGATAAAATATTAAAACTTTCTCGAATCAACATCAAAAGAAAATGGTAACTTGGTAATCAAGTTCGATCCTTGGAAAATATGATGCAAGAATGAAGATTCGAGTAGAGATGGATCATGAGAATGTTGATGAGAAAGTTGTCATGATGAGGTAAGTGTAATGTTGTTATTTTTATTGGTTATCTGGTTAACATATTGTTTTGCTACCAGGAAGAAAGTTTTAGGAATTCATGATGCGTTGAAGCAAATTCAACTAAATGGAAAATATTGAGGGAATCTCAATGATAGGCAACTATGAAATCAAGATGTGCTCATCTTTGGTATTAGCGTGAGAAGATAACATGAAGGTAAAAGGAATCACTTTATTGAGGAAGCTTTGATTAGTTGAAGGTATGGGAAGGCTGGATTGATGATGACAAGATGAAATACTTGAAATAGTTGAAAGCAAGACATTAAGATACATAAAGAAACAAATAGAAAACATTCTTTCATTCGTACATCCACAAAATATTTCATCTCAATAAATTTGATCACAAAAAATATGTTTACATAATATGAAATAACATCATTCTATTTTTTTCCAACGGAAAAATTGCAATTTTTTATTAAGATAGTAAAAAGTTACATGTGCACATGCCATGAGGCATTTAACCTATCAGTGAAAAATGTCATACTCAAAAATTGGGCTCTAAATAAAAAAGTAAAGTGATTTATTATTCAGTTTTTTAAGTAGTTCGCAAGGATTTCATCATTACCTTCAATTGTTATGGGCTCTATATGCCTTTCTGGTCATGACATGCTCATACGTCTATACTGCTCCAAGGGGGTTTGAGCATCAATTGAAATAATAAAGAAATGTTAAGTTCATATTTATAATTATTATTATTACAAGATTTTTATTAATAAAAAGATTAGTAGATTGATCTTTACCTGCTTCGATAGTGAAGGGACGCGAAGTACTTTCAAACGTGGCCATATGTTCCTCCTCTTGTTTGGCCTCATCATGTACATGCTTTGGAGTAGAAACAAGAAAGGTTTTAATTAATACGACATTTGCATTCAAATATTTTTAATTGTAATCCATACTACATTTTTTTATAACACATGAAATAACTCCAGTATCGAGTTGAACATTAGTTTCAAGAGACTCCACTGTCACTAGGCTCATGTGTTGTATCTACATTGTTTGCCTACTTTTCACAATCAACCATATTAATTTATGTCCAAAAATAATAACCATAATAGATTGTACAAGTAATAATTTATAAATTCTCTTTGATGCTTTTATTTACTTGAGTGTTAAGTTGGGTGTCAGAAGGTTGTGTAGACCCCAATCTTGTCCTATGTTCAACCACGACTTGATAGTTGTGCTTGAAAGCAAGCTTGAGGTATTCCTTTGTGGGAGCCTCTTTGAATTGTGACCCCTACAATTTTGCATGAAAACGTGATTTTTTTCTTCTTCGGTGATTAAATTAAAATTATTAAGAATTTATAATTTTGACGCATTTTTGTATTATTTTTAGTAACCACCCAAGCCAAGATGATGTTGCCCATGTTTAGCTATTCTAGCCTTCATGGCTTTGGATGTATATGGGAGTCTATATTGAAAATATTAAAAAAATTAATTAGATGTCACAATGATGATAAGGCATCATAATTACATTATTAAAATTACCTCATACCTTCTTGGTCCGGGTCATTTCTTCCCTTATTTCAAAGCACCTTCTCATTTTCATCGGCCATGAGGGATTTCCGCTCCCTCTCTGGAATCACTAGAGGGAGCTCATACGACCTACTGTTTTCCAAATGAACCTTATACTAGTCCCATAGATGTTTTAAATGTAAGCCTGCCTTGGAGGTAACTCCAGTTTTGTTGAAGGTACCCTCACCGAACATGCCAACCATCTTGTTCATAAGTTGATCCTTCAACTTGGAACTTTGGGATTTCCAGTTTGTGTGAATGGTGGGCCCAAAGAGTTCCAAGGTTAGGTCATACAAGTGCCTATAGAATACATCATTTCCTGCAAAATGATATTATCATTAGTTTAAAATAATCACAGATTATATGTAAATTTTAATTAGATTGTACTTAATATTTAAGACATTTCTTAAATACCTAGAAGTTTCTCTAATTCCATGAGGACTTTATTTGGTGTTTTGTTGACTAAGGGTCCCAAAACGCCTTTCCTTGTAGTTTGGTTGTCACCTACAAAGAGCATACAAACAATTTGATGATGTTAGTGCTTAAAAAAGAACCAAAAAATCATGGAATGTCATAAGAACAATGCATGAGAAAAATTAAACAAAAACTAAAACAAAGAACATGAAACAAGCTTAATGAAGCATAAACACATCAATAAAGATATAAGAACATAATCCCCTCTATTGATTACTAGTGGTAGAAGAGATACAAATAAGATATCAATACACTTGAAGAGATTTACTTGAGAAATGATGCTTAAGAGCTCTCAGCAAGGATCTTCTTTCTTCAATCTCCTATGCAAACTCACTCTCTCTTAAAAAACCAAAGAGAACTCTAAATGGTGATGGAACTCTCTCAACAATTAAATGCGGGATTAATTTGGAGAAATTTTGCCACCATCCCAATGCAAAAACTTATTCTTCTTTCTTTGACTTCCAATACTTTTTTTATATATAATTTGAACTCCTCCTTCCCTCCCTTGGCTCATAAATGAGAAAATCACTTGAAAGGAGGACAAGAGGATTCCTTTGAGGGCTGCATATCCCCAAATCGGCTTGAAATCAATTGTAATTGGGTAGTACTTGTCAGGGAATCCCAAATCAAATCATGTGGAGTGGTTCTGAACTGCTTACTAGAATTTGGGCGACCCATGCTGTTATCGAAGGAAAATTCGACTAGATAAATAACACGGTCACCAATTAGTTTGAAATACACACAATGATCTGCTTTGCTTCTGGTGAAGCTAAGTCCCCATATAAATGTAAAAATTTATTATACCACATCCTTGGTGATTGTTTTAATCCATACAAAGACTTTTTTAACTTGCATATGAGTTATTTCTTACCCTTCATCGCAAAGCCTTTAGGTTGCTTCATGTGTATCTCTTCTTCCAGATCGTTGTGAATAAATGTTGTCTTCACGTCCATTTGCTCTACCTCAAAATCAAAAGTAGCAACAACAGATAAAAGTAATCTAATAGAAGCTACCTTGGCAATAGGAGAAAAAATATCACCAAAATCAATTCCCGACACCTCAAAATAACCTTTTGCTACCAACCGAGCTTTGTATTTCTCCACCTTTCCTCCTGCATTCGTCTTCTTCTTGAACACCCATTTGCTGCCAATGGGTTTCCTTCCAGCCAAAAACTCCACCAGATCCCAAGCCTCATTTTTGTGCAAAGATTCCATTTCATCAACCATGGCCTCTTTCCAGAGTTTTCCATCCTCTGAATCTACTGCTTCCTTCATAGTTCTTGGATCATCATCAGTAATAGATAAAGAAAAATTTGAATAGAAAGCAGATGGACTATACCTTTCCGGCTACCTTCTTTCTCAGACTGATCTTCTCACAACAGGAGTTTGTGGCTCTTCATATTATAATTCCTCTTCTGTTGTATAGTCTTATTCTTCATCCTTTAGCTCAAACTCTATCTTCTCAGGTTCTTTTGATAGGAATTCATGTTTAATAACGTCTTTCACCACTCTAAAAAACACATCTCTGTTGTACACAACCTTCCTGTTACTAGGTTCCAAATATTATAGCCTTTTAAACCATCCTTATATCCAATAAAGATGCGCTTTTCAGATTTACTATCCAACTTTTTTCTTTTCTCCTTTGGAACATGTACATATGCACCCCATCCAAATACCCTTAGATGTGAAAGAGACAGTTTCTTACTAGTCCATACCTCTTGTGGAGTCTTATCCTCCAACGCTGATGAAGGTGATCTGTTGACTAGGTAACATGCAGTCTCCACCGCCTCTGCCCATAATTCTTGTCCAAACCTGACACCACTGATCATGCTTCTTTCCCTTTCCATCAACGTCTTGTTCATTCTTTCTGCAACTCCATTTTTCTCAGGTGTGTATGGAGTAGTCTTCTATCATGCTATACCACACTTCTTACAGAATTCCTCAAATTCCTTGTTGCAAAACTCTCCACCATTATCTGTCCTCAGCACCTTTATCTTCTTCTCTGTCTGGTTTTCCACTAGAGCATTAAATTATTTAAACCTGTCAAAGACTTCATATTTCTTATTGAGGAAATATATAAATGTATTCCTTGAGAAGTCATCTATAAATGATACATAGTACACAGACTTACCTAGTGACGGAACCCTCAAAAGTCCAAACACATAACTGTGCACAAGCTCTAATATATGTTTCTCCCTCTTACCACTAGAGGGGAAACTCACTCGATTCTACTTCCCATTTACACAATTCTCACAGAAATCAAAATCGAGAGAGCTATTAGTCATACCTTCTACCATACCTATACCCTGAAGTATTCAAAGGCCCTTCTCTCCAATATGTCCAAGCCTTTGATGCCATAACATGGTCTTCTCTGCAAAGACCACTAGATTTTCTTCTCCACTTTCAGGAACCACAGAACTATTGCACCCATCAATAAAAATGCTACCTTGCATCTTGTACAGAGTTCCAATTTGAACTCCCCGCATTAATACCAGTGCTCCTCGAACCATCTTTCAGTTATCTTTCTCGAACACTACTTTTTTACATCTGCATCATCCAACTTGCTTACAAATATCAGACTTCTGGCTAATGCAAGAATATATAGAACAACCAGAAGTGTTCTAATCCTTCCACCTTGCAACTTCAACTTGACTTTACCAAGACCAACGATTCTAGCCTTCCTGTCATCCCCCAAGAAGAAATCACCACCATCATATTTCTCATACTCGTAGAACCACTCTCTATGGGGAGTGAAGTGAAAGGATGCACATGAGTCAATCAACCATGCCTCATGATCTACATGTGTACTTGAAGAAGAAGCCAAGTACACATCCCCACCTTCATCTGAGGTGGTTTTCGCCTCTGCAAATGGAGCATTATCAGATCCATTTCATTTCTCAGGATCTTTATATTTACATTCCCTTTTGTATTACCCTTCCTTTCCACATTTCCAACAAACTTTTATAGGTTTTCCTAGAGATTTAGATCTTCCATTCGAGGACTTAATTTTGTTTCTATTCTAGGACCATCCTCGTACAGACAAGGCATCACCATTTTGGCTCTCCATATTTTTCTATCTCATCTCCTCTGTCAACAGGGATGAGACTATTTCATCAAACTGCAAGGCAGTTGCATTGCTACCCATTGCAATAACCAGACTATCCCACAATCTGGTAGAGAACACAATAAGTTGATGTAGTTATCTTCATATGAAATTTTAATATCAACAAATAATAAATAACTTACCACAATACTAAATGCGTTTACATGCTCTGTCACCGAGTCTCCATCTTTCATCTCAAGTTATACAGTTTTTTCCGTAGGAACAATTTATTCACCAGAGACTTAGATTGGTACAAATTCCCTAACTTGTCCCAAAATCCTTCGTCGTAGCTTCCCTTGATACATTCAACATTACTGAATCTAAAACACACAATCATATTGTGCTTTTTTCCTTCCAATCCAACTTCTTCCATCCTTCATGAAACACTCCCATTGGTTTAGTACCTGGATCTACCGCGATCCACTAATCTTTGTCCACCAACATATCCTCCATCTTGAGTTTCTACAACTCAAAACTCTGACCATTAAATTTCTCGATCTCTATCTTTCCACTACTCACCATCTTCTTTCACCACCAGAATCGATCCTGCAGATATCCCACTAAATAGGGTCTACCACAAGTTCAAGCAAAACCCCTCAGCAGCAAAGGCATCCCCTTGAAACCCAAACAACTTTGATACCAAATGTAGGTTTTAACCCCGTACAGAAATTACCTGCATACGAATTCTAACAACAAAAAATAAACAATAGTGAGAGCATAACACATAAAAAAAAACATACATAGACATTTTCCTTGGATCCCATAACCGAGACTACTAGATTGATTTTTCATTATATTCCTTTCAATGTTACAATACATATATATATATATATATATACATGCCGAAGCATCCATAAACTGCAATACATTAACCCTGGATTAAAACATAATCGTAGTTCCCTTGACCGGATCTACAAAATACCATGGACCAAAAACCTTCACGCCCAAAACCATGTGCAAAAACCATGCACAAAACCATAGGTCAGTTCACCCACCTAATATAGGGTCCAAAAAATGTTTTTCCTGGGGGCGCTGCCCCGGACCCCGTAGAGGGGGGCTACCACCCCCCTCAAACCCCCTGACAAGGGGGGCTTCCGACCCCCCTCTAACACCCAATTAGACTACTGGGGCTAGTCATGGAAAGAATATAACACAACCCAACATTCTCCCACTTGTTGTTTTCTTTACATAGGAGAGATTAGTCATTGATCCACCCCTGCAACACCCATTGTTTCTCTACACCAAGAGAACTTCTCAGTGCTCACATATTTTTTCAATGCATCTGCAGTATTCTTCAAAGTGTCCACCTTTACCAGCAACACCTTTTTCTCTTCTATCATATCCCTCACAAAGTGATACTGAACATCAATGTGCTTTTTCTTTGAATGATAAGTAGGGTTCTTTGCCAAGAAAATTTCACTTTGGTTGTCATAGTATATCCTTATAGCTTGTTGTAGTAACCCCATACTTGAACACAAACTCTACAACCAAACAACTTCCTTGCTTGCATGAGTGGCTGCCATGTATTTTGCCTCTGTAGTTGACATTGCCATTGCAGATTGTCTCTTACTCATCCAACTGACTGCACCTCCAAATAGGTTAAACACATACCCACTTGTAGATCTTCTATGATCCAGATCTTCAGCCCAGTTTTCATCAATGAAGCCACGGATGTCCAAAACTCTGTCCAATCCTGGGCTTCCTTGGTAGCACAAACCATAATTACTAGTGCCACGAAATACCTGAAAACCCACTTCACTGTTGTCCAATGCTCCTTCCCTGGTTTTGACATAAACCTGATCAATACTCCCTGTTAGTGTCGGTATCTTCATCCCTCCATTAGTGATCAAATGCCCTGTTGCATTGCATGTTAGGTGTCTCACTCAATCAGCTACATTCCATTAGGGTCATGGATCATCTGATGGTAGTGGTATATTATACATTTTCCCTCATGTCCTTTACCTGTTGGCCCATTTTCATACATCTAGATCATCTGCAATCAATTTTTTTCTTTAAATTTACTAAAGTCATTGTTAGGGTTTTAGGTCTCATTAGGTCTAGAGTTTCATCAATAAGGTCTTTAAAACGCTCAATAACGGTCAGCAGGCGCATGAGGAGGTCAAATAAAGTTTCAACAACAATAATTTCCATAATCACATGCTCAGTGATTGATTTTTCCTCAAACCCTGTTTTGAGGAAAAACAGAGTTTTTTATGTTTTCATGTACAAATTTGATGTAATTTCATTTGTTCCATATGTAATTACTTCAGAGGTAGCCCTGGTCACCTTGCCAAGCCTCTGCAACTTCACCACCTGCAAAGCAAAACAAAAAGTCAGAGTATTCAGTCTATCAAAGGCAAAAATAAAGCAAAATGCCCGAAAACAGAGTTTTAAAAGCAAGTCAAAAGAAAACATTAGAAGAATGGGTTTTTTTAAATGAAAAATCAAAACTATATGTATATAAACCATTTTTCATGTTTAGAAGATTCATTTGCATGCCAAAAGAGAAAGAGAGCAAGTCATTTGTGTTTCCAAGAGCCAAAGGAGCGATTTTGTGTTTGGAGGGTAAGAAACGCAGGCGCGGCGCACTGGGTTTGGAGCGCGGCAAACTCATAGAGCGCAGCGCATTAGGTAGCATTCTGCAGTGTAAATCCATAATGGGCGCGACGCATTGAAAGGGCGCAGCACACCTGTGAGGTGGCGTAGCGCACAGGGCTACAAGGCCAATTTCACTCACAACCTCTTCCAAAATTGCAAAATTGCTAAATCCTCACTTGTCCAAGTAAGTTAAGATTCCTCCATGACCAATGAATTAGTTTATATTGGTGCTTATGGTGATTTAATGGGAAAAAATTGAAACCCTACCTCCTTGCATTTTTTGTCAAAAACAATTGCATAGGGTTTATAAATTGTATTTCTTACTGCTAATTCCACTCCTAAGCATTTCTCACTCCCTCACTCCTTCATTCCCTCATTCCCTCACTTCATCTTCTCCCTCTCTTTACATTCTCATCTATCCATTCCATATTTCTCATATCCCTAAACAACTAACCCTAAATCCATAATCCTATTATCCCAAACCCTAATTGCTATTCCCAAACCCTAGTTAAATATCCCCAAACCCTAATTGCTATTCCCAAACTCTAAATACCATCCCCTAAAACCTTCTATTCCCCAAAAACCTGTCAGCAACATTCCTAAATCCCTCATACACACTCCCTCCACAGTCCCTCATACATTCATATCCTTGGCAGCAAAAACCTAAAGACACCATAAAATCTCTTCATACTCATCTAAGAAAACTCAAACATTGGCAAACATGGAGTCAGATTCTTCCTATGACAAAGATGAGGAGACAGTCAGTGATTCTTCTAGAGAAATTCATGCACCAAGGAGGCCTCACAAGGGTGGAAAACATAACCAGGAGGAGCTTACTTCACTTGCCGAGCTGTTGGCCTATCTTCTTACTGTCACATGCTTTCAACACCAATCTTGTTATCAGTTCTCTATGATGGTGGAGAGAGTTAAGTACCACCATGAGCTGGCTAGATTGTTTGTGCTCCATATTCATAATGGCCAAGTCACCTTGGCAGGTGTGACATTCACCTTGACACCTGAGACTATTGCTCAAGCAACCAACATTCCAAATGTAGGTGAGCAGTGGAATTAGAGGCAGCTAATAGACATAGATCATTATGAGCCTTACGTCAATGTTGGTTTTTAGAGACATATCAGTAGAGTTTTTCCTTTCAAGTATCTAAAGGACACATATGCTCCCTTGATGAAACTCATAACTAAATATTTCAGTTGTGAGGGCAGATTTTCTCATCTGTATGCCTATCATATCAGATTGTTGATGCACTTTACTAGGGTGAGGATGATGAAGCTCCCTTATTTCACTTGCTGGAACATTGAGAAGATGACCACCCTAGTGCAAAAGAAGCCTCCTTAGCAGCAGTATAACACCATATATCATTTTTCACTAATCAAAATTGTGGTCTTGCATTAGCTTGGTTTACTGAACATCTCATGGGAGGATTTCATTGCACATGAGGTCTTTACATGATCCAGGTGTATATTGGTGGCCACCTTCCAAGTCCACCTGAACCCCTACCATTTTCTTTCTCAGCATTTTTAGTTTCCTTAATTGTAGCACAACTTACTATTTTTAGTAGTTTTTCAGGTCCTGAACTTCCGGAGCCGTTTTGAGGCCCTAAACGACGTTTTTTTTGGAATCCGAGGGCAACATGGGTCCATGGAATGGACTGATGTTGCCCGTTCCAACAATGATAGTACTCGGATAGATCTTTCTAATGAGCTATTGTACGCGTCAAACAGATATCATATGCCAAAGTTATGACCCCGGGAAGTTGATGTACCAATTTACCCCAAACGGGGCCCACAGTTTGGCGTTTCATCTCCTAGGGTTAGGTTTTGGAATGTTAGGGGTTTTTCCATTGTTTCTCAACAATAAATAGGCCTTCGAGCCTCATTGTAACACAGTTCAGAGGCATGTAGCCATCACATCTCTTCTCAGAGATAAGCTACCATCGCCCTAGCTGGTTTATTTCCATTTCTGGTTGTAAGCATATTTCAGTATTTTCCATTAATGAAATGAAGTATTATTTCCGCTGCATCTTTGTGTATATGGTTATCTCTGTAATTTGTTGCGTTCCTGTTTAAATCCGGATCATTACGGGTCCTCAAGTACCCCCAGCAACTTTTCATGAGGAAGGAGGGCCTTCACATCAGCAGGAGATTCATGAGACACAAACCACTAGTGTGCCAGTGTTTGTCACATACCAAAAGGGCACTAGAAGATTGTTTGCAGCAGAAAAATGAGTACTATCTCCACCTGGGGTGGAAGGGGTCTCGTTTCCTCCATCAACAGAGCAGGTACAGGACAAGGGAAAGAAGCCCTTGCGTGATGAGGGACCTTCAGGAGGTCATGAGACAGATTTCATCCTCATTCAGGATGAGGACACTGATTTGGGCTCACAAAGCTCAAAGCTTAAAGAGATCATTCAAGAGTAGCAAGATGAAATTCAACATTTGTCTCTCAACCTGGAAAGATCCAAGTGGATCATTAATTATTTGGAGCAGAGGAACAAATAGCTAGAAGATTAGCAAACCATCATGGAGCTCCAAAACATAAGGGCAAACCGACAAGCTACCAAGAGGAGGAAAATCAAATTGACCACACTTGAGCAAGAAATTCAAGCTGATCGTGAATCTTGGCTTGAGAGGACAAACATGCACCTAGAAAGGATGCTAGAGAAGGCCAACAATGAGAAAAACATGTTGAGGAACATGGCATACCACTACTTGTCAAGAAATATGGTGTGCAAAGCAAGAATCAGGAATTTGAAAGCCAAATTGAAGAAAGCCATGAGGAAGAGAAAAGAGAAAAATAGACTCCAGATCTTGGTTGAGGCTTCCTTAGCCCAACACAGCACCTAATGAGGAACACTCAGCCCAAATTTCAAGAAATTTGGGAAACTTTTTGCAATTTTGAAATTTTTGGCCTAAAAAACAGGTTTTTCTGCCCGATGTGCCGTGCCACTTGGCGCGCGCTTTTGCTAGAGACCTCCTTTTGAGGAAAACTTAGCATTTTTGGATTTTTCATGGAAAAATATGAATGCCCTCACATGGCCAAGAAATTTTGATAGGTTTTGAGCTTCCAAAAAGGTCAAAAACACCTCAAAAATGACCTTTCTGCCCCTTTTTGGACACACATGAAGCAATGTTGGGAGAACTCAATTTTGGATGGGCAAATGGAGGCCAAATTCAGAAATTCCACTTGTTTTGGAAAGTAGATAGGTAGACCTTTCCAAAAATCCCACTTGGAGAAAATTTGGTGTACGGGAAGACCTCCAAAATCATATGCAAAAATGTGTTACGCATAGGGAAATCAACGTGGCGCATAAGATGAAATTTGCTCATTTTGGCCAAAAAACTCCGTTTTTCACCTAGTTTCTTCACAGTTTTACTTTTCTCTTTCTAATAGTAAAAATCATGATGCAATTTAATGTGACTTGATGGATTTTGATGTAATTATGCTAAATTTTCACTCATAGAGGTAGATTCATCATGAAAAAAGTAGCTTGCAACTGAATGAATCAGTTTCCTAGGTTTTAGAGGCATGTCGTTCCATTGCCTATTTTTCAGTTCTTAGTTTAGATCTTGTTGAAATAGATCCTAAAATCATGAATTTGACCCCTAAAACCTAGAATTAGTTGTTTGATGCCTATATCTAGTAGTTTTTCAGTCATTGAGAAAGGTTGGACTCTTGTGAATGCTTTGAGCATTATTGTACATTCATTTTCAGCAGTTTGGCAAAGGAATTGACCAGGGTTTGCAACACTTTATGGGATTCTTGTGGAATTTTGATTTGGTATTGTGTTTTCTTCTGTAATTGCAAGTTTTACATGTGATTTATGTATGCCATTATCTCTCTTTTCTTCATATTAACTAAATCAAACAAGGATAAAGGTAGAATACATTGAAGTTGCAGTGCTCTACCTAGGGTTTGTTTAGTTATTTATGTTTTCAGCTGTTGAAGAGGATCCCTGAGTCTTTCATGCCCTCTCCAACTTCTCACTAGTCTAAAATCTCTCCATCTCACTCAAATTTGAAGTGCTAAACCCTTTTCCTACCTCGCCCCATAGAGATCTCTAAAAAACTGTGTCCATTCCCCGCACCCAAATCTTCCTTTCACAATTGAGCCAGCAAACCTATCTTAAATTCAATCAAACACCTCTGTATACATACCTAGCCTAAAATCAGTCATTACATCAGTCATCTCAAGCTTCATTGGCCATATTTTATGAGATTGACAAGGAGAGAGCCCTCTCCTGAGCTGGTAGGGCTAGCTACCAGGTTAAGCATGGTTTGATGTTACCCTAGATCTTGCCTTTCTCAGCCTGAGGTAGATTTGGGCCATAACACTCCCACTACATGTGCAATGTCTGGTCTAGTATATACCATCGCATACATCAAGCTACCGACTTCACTTGCATATGGAACACGAGACATGTCTTCTTACTCTTCATGTGCCTTGGGACATTGTTCAACACATAAATTTACACCTACAGGAATAGGAACCTTCACCAGTTTACTATCCTGCATATTAAACCTCTACAATATTATCTCGACATACTTCCTTTGGTTTAAACAGAGCTTCCTCTTTGCCTAATATCATTTAATTTCCATGCCCAAAATATAGTTTGCAGCACCAATATCTTTCATGTCGAATTTGGAGGACAATTGGGTCTTCAAATCCTGAATAATTTCTTTGTCATTTCCAACCAGCAACATATAATCCACATAAAAGACTAGATAAATAACATAGTCACCAATTAATTTAAAATACACACAGTGATCTTCTCTTCTTTTGGTGAAGCCAAGTTCTCGTATAAATGTATAAAATTTATGATACCACATCCTTGGTGACTGTTTTAACCCATACAAAGACATTTTTAACTTGCATACCGGCTCTTTCTTACCCTTCACTGCAAAGACTTCAAGTTTCTTCATGTTGATCTCTTCTTCTAGATCCCCGTGAAGAAATGATGTCTTCACATCCACCTTTTCTACCTCAAAATCAAAATCAGTAGCAACAAATAAAAGTAATCTAATAGAAGCTACCTTGGCAACAGGAGAAACAATATCACCAAAATAAATTCCTGGCACCTGGGAATAACCTTTTGCTACCAACCAAGCTTTGTATTTCCCCACCTTTTCTTTTTCATTCGTCTTCTTCTTGAACACCCATTTTCTGCCAACGGGTTTCCTTCCATCCGACAACTCCAAAAGATCCCAAGCCTCATTTTTGTGAAAAGATGTCATTTCATCAACCATGGCCTCTTTTCAGAGTTTTCCATCCTCTAAATCTACTGCTTCCTTCACAGTTCTTGGATCAACATCAGTAATAGATAAAGAAAAATTTGAACAGAAAGAAGATGAACTATACCTTTTTGGCTGCCTTCTTTCTTGAACTGATCTTCTCACAACTGGGGTTCATGGCACTTCATCTTCTAATTCCTCTTCTGCTGTAGAGTCCGATTCTTCCTCCTTTAGCTCAAGCTCTATCTTCATAGGTTCCTTCGATGGGAATTCATGTTTAATAACTTATTTCAGCTCTCTAAACACCACATCTCAGCTGTACACAACCTTCCTTGTTGCTGGGTTCCAAAACTTATAGCATTTTAAACCATCGTTATACCCAATAAAGATGCACTTTTCAGATTTACTATCCAACTTTGTTCTTTTCTCCTTTGGAACATGTACACGTGGATCACATCCAAATACCGTCAGACGTGAAAGAGAGGGTTTCTTACTAGTCCATACCTCTTGAGGAGTCTTATCCTCCAATGCTGATGAAGGTGATCTGTTGACCAGGTAATATGTAGTCTCCACTGCCTCTGCCTATAATTCCTATCCTAACTCGGCACCACTGAGCATGCTTCTTTCCCTTTCCATCAACATCTTGTTCATTCTTTCTGCAACTAAATTTTTCTTTGGTGTTTATGGAGTAGTCTTTTGTCATGCTATACCACACTTCTTACAGAATTCTTCAAATTCATTCTTGCAAAACTCTCCACAGTTATCTGTCCTCAACACCTTTATCTTCTTCTCTGTCTTGTTTTCCACTAGAGCCTCAAATTCTTTAAGCCTGTCAAAGACTTCAGATTTCTTCTTGAGGAAATATATCCATGTATTCCTTGAGAAGTAATCTATAACTGATACATAGTACACAAACTTACCCAGTGATGGAACCTTCATAGATCCAAACACATCACTATGCACAAGCTCTAATATATGTTTCGCCCTCTCACCACCATAGGGGAAACTCACCTAATTCTGCTTCCCATATACACAATTTTCACAAAAATCAAAATCTAGAGAGCTATTAGTCATACCTTCTACCATACCCTTACCTAGAAGTATTCGAAGGCCCTTCTCTCCAATATGTCCAAGCCTTTGATGCCATAGCATGGTATTTTCTCCAGAGACCACTAGACTTTCTACTCCACTTTCAAGAACCACAGAACTATTGCACCCATCAATAACAATGCTACCTTGCAGCTTGTATAGAGTTCCACTCTTTACAGTGCTCGGGGATATGAGTTCTTCCATGAATGAGCCACAGACAGACAATTACCAGATTAGCACCACGCCAATTTGGGAAGATGTGGTTGTTGTCCGTTCGTGGGAACGCCAATTTGGGAACTCGCCAAACCATCTTGCAGGTATCTTTCTCGAACACTATTTTAACACCTGCATCATCCAGCTTGCTTACAGAATTCATATTTTTGGCTAATGCAAGATTATGCAGAACACCCAAAAGTGTTCTAATCCTTCCACCTTGCAACTTCAACTTGACTTTTATATGACCAATGATTCTATCTTTCCTGTCATCCTCCAAGAAGAAATCACCACCATCATATTTCTCATACTCGCAGAACCACTCTCTATGGTGAGTGAAGTGAAAGGATGCACCTGAGTCAATCAATCATGCCTCATGATCTACATGTGTACTTGAAGAAGAAGCCAAGTGCACATCCCCACCTTCATCTGAGGTGGTTTTTGCCTTTGCAGAAGGAGCATCATCAGATCCCTTTCCTTTCTCAAGAGCTTTAGGTTTACAATCACTTTTGTAGTGTCCTTCCTTTCTGCATTTCCAGCACACCTTTATAGGTTTTCCTGGAGATTTAGATCTCCCACTCAAGGACTTACTTTTGTTTCTGTTCTGGGACCGTCCTCATACAGACAAGGCATCACCATTTTGGCTCTCCATATATTTTTGTCTTATCTCCTTCATCAACAAGGATGAGACTATTTCATCAAACTGCAAGGCAGTTGCATTGCTACTTATTGCAATAACCAGACTATCCCATGAATATGGTAGAGAACACAATAAACTGATGCACTTATCTTCATCTGAAATTTTAATATCAATAGGTAATAACTGACTTACCACAGTATTAAATGCATTCAGATGCTTTGTCACCGAGTCTCCATCTTTCATCATAAGGTTATACAGTTTTTTCCTTAGGAATAGTTTATTAACCAGAGACTTAGATTGGTACAAAGTCCCTAACTTGTCCCAAAAAGACTTCATTGTAGCTTCCCTTGATACATTCAACAATATTGAATCCAAGACACACAATAATATTGTGCCTTTTTCCTTCCGATCCAACTTCTTCTATCCTTCATCAGACACTCCCATTGGTTTAGTACCTGGATCTACCATGATCCACTAATCTTTATCCACCAACATATCCTCCATCTTAAGTTTCCACAACTCAAAACTCTAACCATTAAACTTCTCAATCTCTATCTTTCCACTGCTCACCATCTTCTTTCACCACCAGAATCGATCCAGCAGTTCTCCCACTAAAGAGGGTCTACCATAGACCCAAGCAAAACCCCTCAATAGCAAAGGTGTCCCCTTGAAGCCAAAACAACTATGATACCAAATGTAGGTTTTAACCCTGTACAGAAATTACCCGCATACGAATTCTAACAACCAAAAATAAACAATAGCAAGAGCATAACACATAAAACAAATATACACAGAGATTTTCCTTGAATCTCAAAATCAGGACTACCAAATTGATTTTTCATTATATTCCTTTGAATGTTACAATACATATATATACATTCCGGACCAACCATAAAACCCAATCCATTAACCATGGATTAGAACATAACCGTAGTTCCCTTGACTAGATCTACAAAATACCATGGACCAAAAACCATCGTGCCCAAAACCATGTGCGAAAACCATGCACAAAACCATAGGTAGGTCCGCCCACCTAATATAGGGTCCTCCCACCTAATATAGGGTACAAATTTCCCTGGGGCATTGCCTCGAACCCTATAGAGGGAGGCTACTGCCCCCCTTAAACCCACCGACTTGGGGGGCTGCCGACCCCCCTCTAACCCCCCAGTTACTGGGGCTAGACATGGAAAGAATATAACACATCCCAACATTCTCCCACTTGTTGTTTTCTTTCCAGAGAGCTTAGTCATTGATGGACCCCTACAATGCCAATTGTTTCTCTACACCAATAGAACTTCTTAGTGCTCACAAACTTTGTCAATGCATCTGCAGTTTTCTTCAAAGTGTCCACCTTTATGAGAAACACCTTTTTGTCTTCTATCATATCCCTCGCAAAGTGATACTAAACATCAATGTGCTTTGTATTTTAATGATAAGCATGGTTCTTTTCCAAGAAAATTGCACTTTGGTTGTCATAGTCTATCCTTATAGCTCTTTGTAATAACCCCATACTTGAACACAATCTCTGCAACCAAACTTCTTCCTTGCCTGCATGAGTAGCTCCCATGTATTTTTCTTCTATAGTTGACATTTCCACTATAGATTGTCTCTTACTCATCCAACTAACTGCACCTCCAAATAGTTTAAACACATACCCACTTGTAGATCTTCTTTGATCCAGATCTCCAGCCCAGTCTGCATCAACGAATCCACGAATGTCCAAAAATTTGTCCAATCCTTGTCTTCCTTGGTAGCACAAACCATAATGAATAGTGCCAAGAAAATACATAAAAGCCCGCTTCACTGCTGTCCAATGCTCCTTCCCTGGTTTTGACATAAAACTACTCAATACTCCCACTGCATATGCAATGTTTGGTCTAGTACAGACCATCACATACATTAGGCTACTGACTGCACTTACATATGGAACATGAGACATGTCCTCTTCCTCTTCTTGTGTCTTAGGACATTGTTCAACACATAACTTTACACCTACAAGAATAGGAACCTTCATCGGTTTACTATCTTTCATATTAAACCTCTGCAGTATTGTCTCGACATACTTCCTCTGGTTTAACCAGAGCTTCCTCTTTGCCTAATCTTATTCAATTTCCATGCCCAAAATATAGTTTGCAGCACCAAGATCTTTCATGTCGAATTTGGAGGACAATTGGGTCTTCAAATCCTGGATAATTTCTTTGTCATTTCCAACCAGAAACATATCATCCACATACAAGACCAGATAAATAACACGGTCACCAATTAATTTAACATACACACAGTGATCTACTTTGCTTCTGGTGAAGCCAACTCCCCGTATAAATGTATAAAATTTATGATACCACATCCTTGGTGACTGTTTTAACCCATACAAAGAATTTTTTAACTTGCATAACAGTTCTTTCTTACCCTTCACTGCAAAGCCTTCAGGTTGCTTCATGTAGATCTCTTCTTCCAAATCCCCATGAAGAAATGATGTATTCACATCCATCTGTTCTACCTCAAAATCAAAAGTAGTAGAAATAAATAAAAGTAATCTAATAGAAGCTACCTTGGCAACAGGAGAAAAAGTATCACCAAAATAAATTCCCGACACCTGGGAATAGATTTTTGCTACCAACCGAGCTTTGTATTTCCCCACCTTTCCTTCTTCATTCATATTCTTATTTAACACCCATTTGCTTCCAATGGGTTTCCTTCTAACCGGAAACTCCACCAGATCCCAAGCCTCATTTTTGTGCAAAGATGCCATTTCATCAACCATGTCCTCTTTCCAGAGTTTGCCATCCTATGAATCTACTGCTTCCTTCACAGTTCTTGGATCATCATCAGTAATAGATAAAGAAAAATTTGAATAGAATGCAGATGTACTATACCTTTCTTGCTGCCTTCTTTCTCGAACTGATCTTCTCACAACCGGAGTTCGTAGCTCTTCAACTTCTGATTCCTCTTCTGCCGTAGAGTCTGCTTCTTCCTCCTTTAGCTCAAACTCTATCTTCTTAGGTTCCTTTGATGGAACTTCATATTTAATAACATATTTCACCTCTCTAAGCACCACATCTTGGCTGTACACAACCTTCCTTGTTGTTGGGTTCCAAATCTTATAGCCTTTTAAACCATCCTTATACCCAATAAAGATGCACTTTTCAGATTTACTATCCAACTTTGTTATTTACTCCTTTGGAACATGTACATATGGATCACATCCAAACACCCTCAGATGTGAATGAGAAGGTTTCTTACTAGTCCATACCTCTTTTGGAGTCTTATCCTCCAACGCTGATGAAGGTGATCTGTTGACCAGGTAACATGCAGTCTCCATCACCTCTGCCCAGAATTATGTCTTAACTCGACACCACTGAGCATGCTTCTTGACCTTTACATCAACGTCTTGTTCATTCTTTCTGCAACTCCATTTTGATTAGGTGTGTATGGAATAGTATTTTTCTGTACTATACCACACTTCTTAAAGAATTCTTCAAATTCCTTGTTGCAAAACTCTCCACCGTTATCTGTCCTCAGCACCTTTATCTTCTTCTCTGTCTGGTTCTCCACTAGAGCCTTAAATTCTTTAAACTTGTCAAAGACTTCATATTTCTTCTTGAGGAAATATATCCATGTATTCCTAGAGAAGTCATCTATAAATGATACATAGTACACAGACTTACCCAGTGATGGAACCTTCACGGGTCCAAACACATCACTGTGCACAAGCTCTAATATCTGTTTCACCCTCTTACTACCAGAGGCGAAACTCACATGATTATGCTTCTCATATACACAATTTTCACAGAAATCAAAATCCAGAGAGCTATTAGTCATACCTTCTACCATACCTTTACCATGAAGTATTCGAAGTCCCTTCTCTCCAATATGTCCAAGCCTTTGATGCCATAGCATGATATTTTCTCTAGAGACCATTATATTTTTTTCTCCACTTTTAGGAACCACAGAACTGTTGCACCCATCAATAATAGTGCTACCTTGCAGCTTGTACAAAGTTCCAATCTGAACTCCCCACATCAATACCAGTGCTCCCCAAACCATCTCGCATGTATCTTTCTCGAACACTGTTTTTACACATGCATCATCCAGCTTACTTACAGAAATCAGATTTCTCGCTAATGTAGGAATATGTAGAACATTCGAAAGCATTCTAATCCTTCCACGTTGCAAATTCAACTTGACTTTTCCGCAACCAACGATTCTAGCCTTCTTTTCATCCCCCAAGAAGAAATCACCACCATCCTATTTCTCATACTGGCAGAACCACTCTCTATGGTGAGTGAAGTGAAAGTATGCACCTGAGTCAATCAACCATGCCTCATGATCTACATGTGTACTTGAAGAAGAAGCCAAGTACACATCCCTGCCTTCATCTGAGGTGGTTTTCGCCTCTACAAAAGGAGCATCATCATATCCCTTTCCTTTCTCAGGAGCTTTATATTAAAAGTCCCTTTTGTAGTGCCCTTCCTTTCCGCATTTCCATCACACCTTTACATGTTTTCTTAGAGATTTAGATCTACCACTCGAGGAATTACTTTTGTTTCTATTATGGGACCGTCCATATACAGAAAAGGCATCACCATTCTAGCTCTCCATATTTTTCTGTCTCATCTCCTCCATCAGCAAGGATGAGATTATTTCATCAAACTACAAGGCAGTTGCATTGCTACCTATTGCAATAACCAAACTATCCCACGAATTTGGTAGAGAACACAATAAATTGATGCTCTTATATTCATCTAAAATTTTAATATCAATAGATAAAACTGACTTCCTACAGTATTAAATGCGTTCACATGCTCTGTCACAGAGTCTCCATATTTCATTCTCAGGTTATACAGTTTTTTCCGTAGGAACAATTTGTTCACCAGAGACTTAGATTGGTACAAAGTCCCTAACTTGTCTCACAAAGCCTTCGTCGTAGCTTCCCCTGATACATTCAACAATACTGAATCTAAGACACACAATTGTATTGTACTTTTTTTCTTTTGATCCAACTTCTTCCATTCTTCATCGGACACTCTCATTGGTTTAGTACCTAGATCTACCGCGATCCACTGATTTTTATCCACCAACAGATCCTCCATATTGAGTTTCCACAACTCAAAACTCTGACCAATAAATTTCTTGATCTCTATCTTTCCACTTCTCACCATCTTCATTCACCACCATAATCGATCCCACAGATCTCCCACTAAACAGGGTCTACCACAGGCCCAGGCAAAACCCCTTAGCAGCAAAGGCGTCCCCTTGAAGTCAAAACAACTCTGATACCAAATGTAGGTTTTAACCCCATACAGAAATTACTTGCATACAAATTCTAACAACAGAAAATAAACAATAGCGAGAGCATAACACAGAAAACAAATATTCACAAATATTTTCCCTTGGACCCAAAAACCGGGACTACCATATTGATTTTTCATTATATTCCCTTCAATGTTACAATACATATATATACATGGTGAAGAATCCATAAACCCCAATCAATTAACCTTGGATTAGATCATAACCGTAGTTCCCTTAACCAGTCTACAAAATACCATGGACTGAAAACCATCACGCCCAAATCCATGTGCGAAAACCATGCACAAAACCATAGGTAGGTCTACCCACCTAATATAGGGTCCAAAAAAAAAATTCCCCAGGGCACTACCCTGGACCCCATAGAGGGGGGCTGCCGCCCCCCTCTAACCTTAATTAGACTACTGGGGCTAGTCATGGAAAGAATCTAACGCAACCCAACATTCCCCATATCTATCCTCAACACCTTTATTTCTTCTCTGTTTGGTTTTCCACCAGAGCCTTAAATTCTTTAAACCTGTCAAAGACTTTAGATTTCTTCTTGAGGAAATATATCCATGTATTCCTTGAGAAGTCATCTATAACTGATACATAGTACACACACTTACCCAGTGATGGATCCTTCACAGGTCCAAACACATCACTGTGCACAAGCTCTAATATTTGTTTCGCCCTCTTACCACCAGAGGAGAAACTCACCCAATTCTGCTTCCCATATACACAATTTTCATAGAAATGAAAATCCGTAGAGCTATTAGTCATACCTTCTACCATACCTTTACCCTAAAGTATTCGAAGGCCCTTCTCTCCAATATGTCCAAGCCTTTGATGCCATAGCATGATATTTTCTCTAGAGACCACTAGATTTTCTGCTCCACTTTCAGGAACCACAAAACTGTTGCACCCATCAATAAGAGTGCTACCTTGCAGCTTGTACAGAGTTCCAATCCAAACTCCCTGCATCAATTCCATTACTCCCCAACCATCTTCCAAGTATCTTTCTCGAACACCGTTTTTACACCTGCATCATCTAGCTTTCTTACAGAAATCATATTTCTAGCTAATGCAAGAATATGCAGAACACTCGGAAGTGTTCTAATCCTTCCACCATGAAAACTCAACTTGAATTTTCCCCAACCAATGATTCTAGCCTTCCTATCATCCCCCAAGAAGAAATCACCATCATCATATTTGTCATACTCATAGAACCACTCTCTATGGGGAGTGAAGTGAAAGGATGCACCTGAGTTAATCAACCATGCCTCATGATCTACATGCATACTTGAAGAAGAAGCCAGTACACATCCCCACCTTCATCTGAGGTGGTTTTCACCGTTGCAAAAGGAGCATCTTCAGATCCCTTTCCTTTCTCAAGAGCTTTAGATTTAAGGAGCATCTTTAGATCCCTTCCTTTCTCAAGAGCTTTAGATTTACATTCCCTTTTGTAGTGCCCTTCCTTTCCGCATTTCCAGCACACCCTTACATGTTTTCCTGGAGATTTAGATCTCCCACTAATCTGAAATGGGGCAGTAAAGGCTACTTGTCAACTTACAAGAACCTCTCTCACTCCAAAGCTTAAATATTCCCATGATCTAACTTATGCTTTAAAATTTGTTGAATTAAAAGAACATGAAATAGGTGTATGCTTGTGTTTGTTTTTAGACTGTTCAAGTGCTTATGTTCATTTGCTTAAACTGATATGAAATGCATATAACAGCAAATTAAGCAGCAAATAAGCAAACAGATAAGACAACAATATAATTAGGAGTTCACCCAAACCTCTTGGGCTACGTCTCCATGAGCTCTAGTCAACTCAACTAGGCTTTCTAGGATTATGGTAATATTTCTTTTACAAGTTCCACACTCAACTCCATTGGTTTACAACTGAACCTATGGGTTTAGAAGACCATCTTATCCCACTTGTTGTCCATACTCTGCAGACAGATCTAGGCTTCTTTGGACTTGACTCCTTCAGTCAGTGCTTTGAGCTTCTTGAGCTTCTGGCCTCTCTGACTCCCTCAGAATTCTGTATTGTCTCTGGAATCCTTCTTCTGTCTTCAGCACACTTTGGACATCAATAATAACTTTACCATTTCGATCTCTTTGCTATTCTACAACTTCATTATAGCTCCATGGCTCTTAGAAGTCTTCTTTGAGCTCTTTGGCTCCGAGGCTCTGCCTCCAACCTCTGGTGGCCCTGCCTCTGTCAAGTACTCTGGTTCTTAGCTCTAGCTCTTGGCTCTGGCTCTCAGCTCTAGCTCTGGCTCTAGCTCTGGCTTTGGCTCTGGCTCTCACGAGCTTCTGGTTTCGCTTGACCTCCAAGCAAACCTCTGCTTCTGAGTCACCCCGACTCTGCAGACTCCATCCTATGGGCTTGCACTCAGCATTAAAGCATCCCTGAGCCACTTAGGCTTCTCTGCACTTCTCCAGAGCATAACTCTGCATCTCTGTGTTATCAGTGGTTCACTTGACCTCCAAGTGAATCTCGACAACCTTCAGTAGCCCTGTCAATTGAGCTCTCTGTGTATTTGTAATGCATCAGTTATAGTCACCTCCATCATTGAAGAACCCGACTGTTTCATCACAAGAATCCGTTTACACATGGAAAGGAACCGATAGGCATGGCCACCCGATCATTTTGCCTTCCTTTGGCTGAAATATCCAAATAACGGAAATACACAGGAAAATGCATCATGGAGTGTTTAATCAGACTTCAATATATGCAATCGCATCTATAAAACCATCGAGTCCGCCATTCTATCGCAAATTGCAATCGAAAAGGCATATGGCCAAAAAACCCAATACACAGGAAATACACAGAAATCCTATAAATCCCAATTTCAAAAGTTATGAAATTGCGCTTATAAACTCTATCGGGTCTGCCTTTTATCGGCATATTGCAATCACATAGGTGGGAGGTCAAAACCTCAATATACGGGAAATACAAAGAAAATCCGAATAAACCGGATTTCAAATATTATTCAATCATGTTTATAAACCCATCAGGTCCGCCTTTTATTGGCATATCGCAAGTCGCATATCACAATGTGCATTGGACCTTTGTATCGGGGATCACTGATCGTTGATCACCGATCAAATCAGGACCATCCATTCTTTCTCTGATCCGATAATTGATATGGCACATCGCATATTGTTATCGCTACGGCCCAGGGGTTCTTTCCATATACCATGGAACACGCTGACGCTGATCCGCCAATCCGATCATCGTAATCACAAGTTGCACGTTGCATGGCCCTTAGCGCTATCTCCTCTAATCGCCGATCGTCGACGCCGATCATCGCATATCGCAATTAGCTCCGCCTAGGTCCCGATATCGCATTTAAGCCTTTCCCTGATGTGATATGTCGAAGATCGATATCGGGGGAGCCCTTCCGCCTTTGGTCCAAGTTCTCCTTTTAACCCTTCCGATGTGATTTTTCCATATAAGGTCTTAAGCCCATTTTTATAAGAATTTTCCTCCTTTTCAAAGGACAATGGGCAAACTTCTTATTACGATAACTTCTTCATCCGATGTCCATTTTAGCCCATTCAAATTGCATTAGATTCAGATTGAAGAGAACTATGCAATGGGACTATTTCCAAGAGCATCCCTTCACTTTCATTTTCCTCTGTGAGGAACATTTTTAGACTTAGAATTCTATTCTAGATCCATTTTGGATCACAACTTCCCACTAAAAAGAACGTTTGGTCTCCAAAAGACTGATATACTGATCTGAATAGTAAATGAGAGTACCTCACCCTCTTCTTTCAGCCTCCATACACTTGCCTTGCATAGTGCCTCTGAACCAAAGCCTTTGACCACTTTCCTTCCTGGATGTGTTGGTCCTCCTAGGAAGAATTGTTTTCCTCCTTGACTTCATGCATAACTCTTGCTGAGAAGGTTACAAAAGGTAGTTTGAAGTTCTCTGCCTTGATCATTGATCCAAGGTGGCTCAAACAAATGTGAAGTTACATCTGCTTCACAAAATTTTCATTTGTACCTATTTGACATGCTGTCAACAACAACTATTAACAACAACAAAATTACAGACAACAACTAGATGGCTTAAAATCCTGCTTCAACAAAAGAAACAGATTTCCACATCTTTTGAATTACCTCCATGTCTTACATTTGCATACAAATGATTGACTAGATAACAAGCCAACAGAAAATGCCTTTAAAACAATTGACCCTTCAAGTCAAGCATGTCTTTACATCTTTTTCTACTTGCTTTTTCAAAGATGAAACAATTCATCATTATCTCCATCTTGGACACCAAATCAACTTTTTCCAAGTCAACATTGCATTACATGCATGTTTACAACAAAGTAATCAACCCTTCAAGTTAATCACACATATACAAGGAAATCATCAACATCCCTGTGTTCATGCATATCATGCTTATGCATGCATTTCATCCTTCAACTTTCGCTTAAGCACACTGTACTTTTGAAGATGAAATGAACATAATGTTGCAACAATAAAGTGAGCCTCCTACTCAACTTTTTCCATTCACCTTCTTGGTAAACCCTGCAACTTGCATTCTATTAACAAAGATATGAAAATAGAGGCATTATATCAATAGACATGCAATCTTAATTGGATAAGAATTCTAACCATTCCTTACCAATCCATTACAAAGGTCCTTCCTTTGTCTGCACATCAACAACAGCATGTGAATTATCCTGAAACACATCATTTATGGAAACTTCCTTTCCATTCCTACCATTCTCTCTTTCCACTTTCTTCAAGTTTCGTGGAAGCATTGTTGGATTCAGAGTCCAACACTTTCAGAAATGTGTCCTTGCTTATGGCAGTAAGTGCAATGCATATGCATCTTCTTGACAACATGATTTGCCTTGTCCAATGGACCATTGACTTTTTGCTTCCTTTCCTTCAAAAGTTTCCTGTATGTGGCCATTCTCTTCCAACATCTAGAAACATTATGTTTATCCAACCCACAAATGGAACATGCAATTATTTTCCCATGCTTATATGAAAATTTACCATGTTGAACATAATCGAATGGAATATGATTAGAACTAGATTTATACCTTTCTTTTTCACCTTTATTTCCTTCATGAGGAGGTGAATCGAATGAAGAAGTAGCTCCCTCTGGAACACCATCAACCTCTTCATTGCTTTCAGAGTTTCCATAGCTCTTTGGTTCAAGTGTATGCTAATATACACCTTCTTTCTACAAAATATTCTTCAAGCTATTGCATTCCCCATGAATACAATCCTTACACTCTTGAGGTAGAAGACCTAAAATGAAACTCCTTCTTGGAACTGTTTCAATTGTCTTCATGGCAGCTTTGGAACTTTCTCCATAAGATTTTCCATAGCAAAGACCCAAATACTTAGGCCTTTCCTCAACCATTATTGGATCAACAATACCTTGTGCATGTTTTTCCAAGCCTTTTCCTTCATAGCCCATCTTGGACATTAACTTGGAACCTATGCCTTTGGTATGTTTTTCAAAAGAACCAATATAAACATTCTTAGAAGAATTTGAAGACAAACGAGAATTGTTTACCTCTTCTTCAAGCTGATACTTGACCAAGGCTTCTTTGGCAATAAGGGACTGTGTCTCCAACTCATGCATCCTTTTCAGGTTCATATTTGCAATATGAAGTTGCCTCTTCATTTCCTGCAATTTTTCAGAAAGAAACTGCTTCTCTTCCTTCATGGAATTCAACTGCTTTCTAAGTATGCTGCTCTTCCTTCCATCCTCATACATTTATCTCACCATAACCATCATGATGAACAAGTCTTGCCTCATGTCTTCATCAAAGAATCTTGTGATGAAGGAATAATTTGAGGACTCACTTGTAGAAGTAGTCATTATCAAAATGAACAAAAGAACTTCAAACAAGATTAACAAAGAGCTTATTCAAGAAAACTTTTGCAACAAACCTCTTGTGCTTCAAGGATTGCCTTGAGGTCCTTTAGGATAAGAATAATGCCTTCAACACTTCTTCCTTCTTGTCCTCTCCTAGACTTAGCTAACAGTAGCTTTCACCTCTAAAAACTAAAACAATGTTCAGTTTACAAACAATCAAGCAATCAATCAGACAATCAATACTTGACTACCCAAATACCTTTCAAGTTAAACAAGCAAATAGATTTCTCTATTAGTCAAGCATTATGATCTAATACCACTTGCATCATGATACCATCTGCTTCATGATACCACCTGCTCTAGTATTACTTGGGCTTTGATATAACCTTCTTTGAGGGTGGGGTTAATCAACCTGATGCTTTGATATAACCAGCTCTGATACCACATAATCTGAAATGGGGCACTAAAAGCTTCTTGTCAGCTTACAAGAACCTCTCCCACTCCAAAGCTTAAATATTCCCAAGATCTAGCTTATGCTTGACAATTTGCGGAATTAAAAGAACTTGAAATAGGTGTATGCTTGTCTTTGTTTTTAGACTGTTCAAGTGCTTGTGTTCATTTGCTTAAACTGATATGAAATGCATATAACAATAAATTAAGCAGCAAATAAGAAAACACATAAGACAACAATATAATTAGGAGTTCACCCAAACCTCTTGGGCTACGCCTCCATGAGCTCTAGTCAACTCAACTAGGCTCTCTGAGATTATGGTAATCTTTCTTTTACAAGTTCCACACTCAACTCCATTGGTTTACAACTGAACCTATGGGTTTAGAATACCATCTTATCTCACTAGCTATCCATACTCTGCAGACAGACCTAGGCTTCTCTGGACTTGACTCCATCAGTCAGTGCTCTGAGATTCTTGAGCTTTTGGCCTCTCTGACTCCCTCAGAATTCTATATTGTCTCTAGAATCCTTCTTCTATCTTCAACACACTTTGGACATTAGCAATAGCTTGATCATTTCAATCTCTTTGCTGTTCTACAACTTCATTACAGCTCCATGGCTCTTAGAAGTCTGCTTTGAGCTCTTTGGCTCCTAGGATCTGCCTCTATCAAGCACTTTGACTCTCGGCTTTGGCTCTTGGATCTCGCTCTCAGCTCTAGCTTTGGCTCTGGCTCTATCTCTGGCTCTGGCTCTCACGAGCTTTTGGTTTCGCTTGAACTCCAAGTGACCCTCTACTTCTGAGTCACCCCGACTCCGCAGATGGCCTCTTCTGGGCTTGCACTTAGCATTCAAGCATCCCTGAGCCACTTGGGCTTCTCTGCGCTTCTCCTGAGCATAACTCTGCCTCTCTGTGTTATCAGTGGTTCAGTTGACCTCCAAGCAAATCTCGACAACCTTCAGCAACCCTGTCAATTGAGCTCTCTGTGTATTTGTAATGCATCAGTTATAGTCACCTCCATCATTGAAGAACCCGATTGTTTCATCACAAGAATCTGTTTACACATGGAAAGGAAACAACGAGCATGGCCACCTAATCGTTTTGCCTTCCTCTGGCTGAAATAGCCAAATAACAAAAATACACAGGAAAATGCATCATGGAGCATTTAATCATACTTCAAATATATGCAATTACATCTATAAACCCATCAGGTCCACCATTTTATCAGAAATTGCAATTACATAGGTGTATGGCCAAAAACCCAATACACGGGAAATACACAGAAATCCTGTAAATCTGGATTTCAAAAGTTATGAAATCACGCTTATAAACTCTATCGGGTCTGCCTTTTATCGGCATATAGCAATTGCATAGGCGGAAGTTCAAAACCTCAATATACGTGAAATACAAAGAAAATCTGAATAAACCAGATTTCAAATACTATTCAATCATGTTTATAAACCCATCGGGTCCTCCTTTTATCGGCATATCACAAGTCGCATATTACAATGTGCATTGGCCCTTTGTATCGAGGATCACTAATCGTCGATAAAATCAGGGCCGTCCATTCTTTTTCCGATCCGACGGTTGATATGGCACATCGCATATCGCTATCGCTACAGCCCAGGGGTTCTTTCCATATACCATGGAACACGCCAACGCCGATCTGTCGATCCGATCATCGCAATCGCAAGTTTCACGTCACATGGCCCTTAGCGCTATCTCCTTTGATTGCCAATCACTGACGCCAATCATCGCATATCGCAATCGACTCCGCCTGTGTCCTGATATCGCATTTAAGCCTTTCCCCGATGCGATATGTCGGAGATCGCTATGGGGGGAGTCCTTCCGCCTTTGGTCTAAGTCCTCCTTTTAACCCTTTCGATGCGATTTTTCCATATAAGTTCTTAAGCCTATTTTTATAAGAATTTGTCTCCTTTTCAAAGGACAATGGGCAAACTTCTTATTACAATAACTTCTTCATCCGAAGTCCATTTTAGCCCATTCAAATTTCATTAGATTCAGATTGAAGAGATCTATGCAATGGGACTATTTCCAAGAGCGTCCCTTGTCTTTAATTTTCCTCTATGAGGAACATTTTTAGACTTAGAAGTCTATTCTAGATGCATTTTGGATCACCCACTCAAGGACTTGCTTTTGTTTCTATTTTGGGACCGTCCTCGTATAGACAAGGCATCACCATTTTGGATCTCCATATTTTTCTGTCTCATCTCCTTCATCAACAAGGATGAGACTGTTTCATCAAACTGAAAGGTAGTTTCATTGCTACCTATTGCAATAACTAGACTATCCCACGAATCTGGTAGAGAACACAATAATCTGATGCACTTATCTTCATATGAAATTTTAATATCAACAAATAACAATTGACTTACCATAGTATTAAATGCGTTCATATTATCTTTCACCGAGTCTCCATATTTCATCCTCAGGTTATACAGTTTTTCCATAGGAACAATTTATTCACTAGAGACTTAGATTGGTACAAAGTCCCTAACTTGTCCCACAAAGCCTTTGTCGTAGCTTCCCCTGATACATTAAACAATATTGAATTTGAGACACACAATCATATTTTTCTTTTTGTCTTCCGATCCAACTTCTTACATTCTTCATTGGACACTCCCGTTGGTTTAGTACCTGGATCTACCACAATCTACTAATATTTATCCACCAACATAACCTCCATCTTGAGTTTCCACAACTCAAAACTCTGACCATTAAATTTCTCGATCTCTATCTTTCCACTACTCACCATCTTCTTTCACCATTAGAATCGATCCCGCAGATCTCCCATTGAACAGGTTATACCACAGGCCCAAGAAAAACCCCTCAGCAGCAAAGGCATCCCCTTGAAGCCAAAACAACTTTGATATCAAATTAAGGTTTTAACCCTGTAAAAAAAGTACCTACATATGAATTCTAAAAATAAAAAATAAACAATAGTGAGAGCTTAACACACAAAAAAAATATACACAAAGATTTTCCTTTGGATCCCAAAATCGGGACTACTAGATTGATTTTTCATTATATTCCTTTCAATGTTACAATACATATATATATACATGTCGAAGCATCCATAAACCCTGGATTAGAACATAATTGTAGTTCCCTTGACCAGATCTACAAAATACCATGGACCAAAAAGCATCACGCCCAAAACCATGTGTGAAAACCACGCACAAAACCATAGGTAGGTCCGCCCACCTAATATAGGGTCCAAATTTTTTTTCCCCGGGATGCTGCCCTAGACCCTGTAGAGGGGGGTTACTCCCCCCCTCAAACTCCCCGACAAGGGGGGCGGACCCCCCCACTGCGCAACTAAGGCTAGTCGTGGAAGGAATATAACACAACCCAACAGGCACATAGTTTGTATTGTCGTAGGGTTTGAAGGACCTATCAAATATGTTGCAAGTGTTCTTCCCAACTCTTTCTGAAGATGAGGATGTTGTCCAGATATACAACCACGAACAAGTTGGTGAAGGGCCACAGGATGTCATCCATTAGCCTCATAAAAGTTGTAGGGGCATTTGTTTACCCAAAAGGCATGACCAACCACTCAAAAAGGCCCTCCTTGGATCTGAAGTAAATCTTCCATATATTGATGGGTTTTATTGGAACCTTATGATATCCAAACTTCAAATCAATCTTGTTGAAGTACTTTCCCTCCTTGAGCTGGTCAAGAAGGTCGTCAATCCATGGGATCGAATACCTGTTTTTGATAGTGATTCTATTTAGTTCCCAGTAATCAATGCATAGTCTTTAGGTCCCATCTTTCTTTTGTACAAGTACAACTCGCCTCCAACAAGGGGAGGAACTTGGTTGGATGTTCCCTTTTTGTAGAAACTCCTGAATCTACCACTTGATTTCTTCATTTTCTAGAAGAGAGGGGCGTTATATTGGCCCAATGGCTAGAGGGGATCTGAGAGTTAGATTGATCAAATGCTTGACCTGACAATGCAAAGGTAACCCTATGGGTGAGGAGAAGATGTCCTTGTACTCTTCCATTACCTTCTCCATGTGTTTCTATTGCATGGAGGAACCCTTCCCAGGGGCCATGGATGTGACCACATTCTTCCCCTTACTTTGAGAGTGAATCAGAAAGAAAACACATTTCCCAGTCTGGGAGATGATCTGTGACTTCACTACTTAACAAAGATCAAAGAAATGGCAGTAGGTGGAACTACCTCTAGTATCCTATATAGCTTACTGCCCAAAGTAATAATCACAATGTGAGTCTCGGACTCATACACAACATGATACTTCCACAAGTATGGTTTTCCAAAAAATACATCACAAACTTCAAGGGAGCAACCTCACACAACACCTCATTTGTGAAGGGATTGATGTTGTAGGGAAAGCAACACTACTGGCTAACGTGTAGATCTCACCCTTGGTGGAGCCATTTGATGGTGCATGACTATAGGTGTGGTGTCTTTGGTAGGCCCAATTGCTTCATGACCTCAGCTTAGATGAGATTATTTTGGCTCCCTCTATCGACAATGAACTACATCGAAGAACCTTTCACCCACATCTGCAAGTGGAAGAGACACTCCCCCTCCTCAGGATATCGCAATCTTTTGCACCTTGTTGGTGAAAACAATGGCGCTAGGATCTGCATCAATAATCTACTTCTCCTTATCATTCCCCTTGCCAAGTTCTAACTCAGAATCAGAACATGCATTGGACTCTGAAGTTTTTATCTTGGCCACTAGTGACTACTTGGTGTGACACTCATTTGTGTTTTGAATGGGGCTCTTATGGAATTCACACTATTTTCCTGTGTCCTTCTTCGTCTTTGGGGTGCTATTCTTTTCTTGTGGCTTCGATGGGTTGTCTTGGGTCACCCCACCTTGGCTTTGTGCTTTGTTCTGCAGTTTAGGGGTGCATTTTCCCTGCTTTGGATTCACATATCCAAAGCCTTGCTTCTTCTGTTTAAATTTCTACATGATCTTGAAAACATATCAATATGTGACGCTAGGCAAGGAAATGTCCATGAATTACATCTCTACCTGGATGTATTTTTGCAGAAAACCACAATACATGTGTACCAAATGTTGCTCAAAATCCTTGATACCCAAATTCATTTGAAGGGTGTGAAAAATATTTGTGAACTCTGGCACATATTGGTCCCTTTCCTATCACAATGTGGTCCATTTTATGTTCTTATCTTCATAGCTCCTGACAGGGTAATATTTTTCTTTGATGACATCTCGGAAGGAATTCCAAGTGGGTGTGGCTGAAAATAGTGAGGGTTCCTTCTCGTCCCTCTGCTCATAGTGGGCTTCCCACCAATCCTTGACATTGCGGGGGGGGCTTTGAGGAGTTAAAAAGTAATATTTTCCCTTTTGGAAAAAATATGGACCAAAAAATATCCTTCCAACGTATTTAACCATATATCTATGACATCCATGTCTATCTAGCCTTCAAATATAGGAATGTCAAATTTAACTTGTACCTTAAAGGGGGCTGTGCCTCTGAAGTGTTTGCTGGATCAAGTTGCTTCACTCGTTGATACCCGTCAAAGTATCTGGGAAACGTTATCCATCATCTTGTTTGTTTATCGTTCAAGGGCCTCTTTGAGAAACATTTTGAAATGATCTCTTGCTCCCTCGTCTTTCTTTTCTTCCATCATGGGAGGTCATCGGGGTCAGTGAGGCTAGTTTTGCAAGGATTCAACTAGTTCAAGTCCTAACTCCTTATACCTCGACTTCGTTGGGGACATGCATAGAAAAACAAAGAAATAGTAGACCACTCTGATACCACTGATATGAATTCATGCAGGAACAAAACGAAATACATATTTATATAGAAACACAGAGTGGGACGATGAACTAAATTGGTCCCACCCACCAAATGGGAAATACTCCCCCAAACATGGATACCTACTTATTAATGCTAAACATGGGCCCATAGTATCAGAGTGGTGGTGGGCTGTTCTTTGAAATCTGAAGGATACCCATAGGAAAGCACTGTTCATGTGGTGCATCCTTCAAAATAAGGTTCCTACAACAGACATCCTTCTTAAACGCACATTTCATGACTCGATGTTGGCTTGTGGGGGGCTGACCTACGTTCAACGTTAGTTAGCTAAACAAATCCCTACACTACTGGCCCTTTCGGCATCAGCCCGCAGAGCGCGAACTGAAGTCTCACCAAAAGCAGTATGGGGGGATGCTGGAACCAAGTTTCCACACCCTTGAGATGGATGTGATGTCGGTTTCTTCCAACTATACTTACCTTCGTGTAGGTTGCTTATCCCTCTATTCTACCCTTTAGTGTCGTCGCGAACTGTTACAATCGGCTTTCACGCAGCACTAACCAGGGGCTAATATACTTTCATGCTACTAGGGTAGCAAACTGTGATATTTCCCAAACTACGCTAAGTATCTTACTTATCTTATTAACAAATCTTAGTTAGCTTCGCGTAAATAGATGTTCTTACTTGTGTTTTCTTAACCAATATAGTTATACACATTCACGTATCATATAAGCATTAGAAGTGAAATTCATACCCAATATAAAATATGCATAAACAGGAAATAAAGACACAGAAATGATAGAATACTTCTCTTTATTGACAATTCAAAATGGTTACAGATTCGACTCACCTTGCGCACTTAGCTGTAGGGGTCCACGCACTCAGCTGTGGACTACTAGGCCTCTGTGCATTCAGCTGCAGAGCCTCTACTTGTGCTACAACCCAAACTTAGACTTCTAATCCAAAGATATGACTCAATTCTTCATCATTGACCATTCGATTATGCCTTTAACTACTTAGAGCTTTGCTCTATTTATACAATCCCATGGTCCGCGGACCATGGGTAGATCTTTTACAACCGACATTACATTATCAAAATAAGGGTGGACAACCCTATGACTCTTTAACAACTACGCACTCCGCGACCACAAAATGCGGAGTCTTTACATTAAGACTATAGAATTGGCCAAAATATGGGCTTTAAGCCCCAATACTTCCCTTGGGGGATCCCGCACCCAACAGGCCCCCAACACAAACATCGTGACTCACCCTTGAGTCACTCTGTAGGTGCGGAGATCTTATTGCAAAGACCTACCATATCTGTTTGGATCACTAGAGCTTCGGCATCGCATTGATCGACTTCCTGTTGAACTTCCTCCATGCGCTGTAAGGGGACTGCTGCTGCTGAACTCCTGCCCTGAATCCTTTGCTGAGTCGCTTGCGATTGCGCGAGCTTTTCTTCAATGGAGGCTGTGATCACATAAGCATCATCAATCCATGGCTGTAGACTCACTTTTAAGACTGCTTACTTATGCCGAGTGACATCCACCTGTTCTTTGAGCGCCTTTGCCTCTTGCATCCTTGCAAGCCTTTGTGTAAGGGCAACCGTATGCACGGTCCCTTTTACTTCATCATACTTCTATTGTAGCTAACGCACCTCTGTCTCTAGGTGCTCTACATTCAGGTCCTCCTGTAGGGTGGTTAGGACCTCGAATGATTGTTCGAACAGCTGCATGCAGTATGCCACCGCGCTATCAACCGCCATTGTTGTTGCTATAACAACAGTGGTTCGATGTTCCCTGATTTTCGGCAGAGTTGAAGGTTGAGCCTTCAACTGCAGCTCTACGATTGTAGGTTCAACTCCAGCTAAACCCTGGTCATCTCTACTCTAGCATCATGCACCCCTGTGGCCAATTTGCGGATGCGCGCCTCCACCGGTTCTTCTGCCTAAATGTCCAATTCCGGGACCATCTAATAGGCTTCCTCTACAACCTCTATTATCTGCCTATTCTACTCCACTACCTCGTTGCACTGCAAGCCCAACTGCTCAATTTTGATGTGCTGCTCGCTCATCACCAAATGTGCGTGACTCTTCCTGGCTCTAAGTTCCACGGTGACTCCATCCTGCAAGAGATAGAGTATCTCCTCAGGGAGCGCAACCATATTTAGTATGACCCCTTTCAAACTGCTAACCATGGCCTTGTCAACCTCCTTCTCTGTAGTAAGTGCCCCATCTGGTAGTACTATCATGTTGGTCACCCTTGTGCACTACATTTCTTTAGCAGCCGAAGTGTCGATCGTGAGTCTGGTGGACACTATGCCAGCCTATGGAGTGCGTACCTACAACTCCTGCAACTCTATCCTGAGAGCCCCCAATACCATCTACTACTGGTCTTCAAATTGTTGGAGGGCCTCTGCGGTTACATCCCTCACTGTTTCGCTGATGTCATGCAAAACTCCCTTAGTGAAGGTGATTGGGTCGAAGGACATTTTGGATTCCTTGGTTTTCTTCCACGACACTATTTGCTCTCATGGTCATGGACACTTGAGCTGGGTGGACATTGTTTGCGGGTCTGCACCACCTTGTTCTGTGTCTATCTCAGGTTTAGGCGAAGGTGAATTTTATCCTTAACGCTCTTCTTCTCCTGCTTGTTGTTGTTCTGCGAGCTTCGCAATGTCGCATGCTGCCTAGGCCTTAGCCATTGCTTCCTCTTTTCTGCGCTTTTCCTCCAGCTGTGCCATTCCAAGCTTTATCGCTTCCTTCTTGCGCTGCACAATGGACTTGTCTATTTCAACTGTGGAATCAGCTGGAAAACGCCACTCCGGTGTCCAAGACTCAAGGATTGCAAATATCACATTGTTAGTTGTCAGGTATGGTAAATCATGCCATGTCTTCATAGGGTCCTTCCACGCCTTGATGAAGACATGGTGGAAATGTGCTTTGAACTCTACAAAGCTCTACAAACTGTTGTATAATGTAGGCAACAACCACAGCTTGTGATTGATCCCCATCCGGATATTCATCTCCATTAATATCCAAAATATCTTGCTCTCCTTTATCCTCTGCGTGTCCATGGTCACCCATAGCGAAGCGTACTTCGCTGCCTCTAGAAAGTCTTGCGCGTTCGAAGGGAACTGGATATCTTTGGGCAACTCCCATGCCACCAGTACTATCGACAACAAGAGCCACGTGTAATGAAACATTTTTCCCTGCTCCTGTGCTTCGCGACAGTTCGTAAGGAACTCGCCACATAGATAGTTCACCCAGTTGAACTGGACTCCTTCCACACATTGGGTCATGAGTGTAACTACGGGCGCGGGAGCCTCATCTGCGCGGCACTTCCACTTTACCTTCCCTGCCAGGATTTGTGTCGCGACCTTGACGATAGGGTTATTAATGCTAGAGATGGCGTATCCTTGCTTTTTATTTTCCAACTTGAACCTCTTCTTCATTGCTTTCGTGAGGGACAATTCGCCACCTTTTCCCTCTGAAATGTTAGTTGGATCCTCTCTTGAGTAGGGCAGCCATGTAATTCGATGAATCAGATGGTTTGTGATGGATATGGGCTCCTCCATCCATAATAACCCATCATGCACCAAGCAGAGCAGCTGCCTGATGACGAAGACGGTCACTAGGGCACGGTGGTAATGCGACACCCAAAGCAGGTTTAGCAATCTTGCTTTCTCTACACCTCTGAGCCATGTGCACCACTCCAATTGAATTGTTCCAGTCATCTTGTCAATCCTCTAGCGCATTAGCTTTGCAGTCGCTAAATGCGGGAACTTCTCATGGTCTGCAAGGTCCCAATCTTCAAACTTCAACATAGGAACTCGCGCCAAGTGCGGTCCCTCGAATGCAATATCGTCTAGGAGCAATGGAGTTTGCAAAGAGCTCTTGCTCTCATCTATATCCTTCGGCACCTTAGATTTACCCTTACGCAGAGGCACATATTCAGGTAACCGGGTAATAGGGTTCGCACCCTGGGTTTCAACGTCCATCTCTACATCCTCCTCCTCCACCAAGATTTCTTCAGACTCCTCCTCATCGACCTCCAGATTAATGGCCTTCCCCTTTTCCTACAATGTGAGCTTGTTCCACAGTGGATTTCTGGGTGAGACATGTTTCGGAATCATGGCCTACTTATCCTTCTTAGGTCTCGATGTTCGCGGTGATTTAGGGACATCAAAGATTATTCGGCTCTCTCTGGGGCTTCTACTTCTACAATTTCTTGCGCGGCTTCCGTGGGTGCCGACATCATTCTAGTCAGGAGGTCCTACATCTCCTTCGGCAATGTTTCAAACACTGAACTTGCTATCAAAGCCTCAAATTTCGAAAGGTCCATACGCACTTGAGAATGCAACAGCTCAGTTCTCGAAATGCCAAGTGTTGTTCGCTGGACAACCACTTATAATTTATAGGGCCTTTTGAATTTGAATTTGATTGTTCCCCCCACATTCGATCCATTAATGCTAGATTGGTGGTAGATTTTCAAGAATCTAGCCCATAAAGTTCGCCTTAAATGCCTGCCATCGGCTCTATTCGGCCTGAAACCAACCATTAAATCATGAATAGTGTCTTTAACGGTCACTTTTCGGCTGACCTACGTGCCAGTGCAACTATCTTCGTGCTGTCGCAGACCCTGTGACACTTCGCCGCTTTGCACAGTACTGTCATCCACAACTCCCGGGGAATGTAGTTTATAGTCTCGTGCCTCCTTTCAGTTGCCTGGAGCACTAAAACTATGCTTCTGTCGGCTAGTCAGATGGCCAGGACACCTGTGTATGGCTTCAAACGATTGCCATTCACTTTTCCTGGGAAGGGATCTCCATTCAACTTTACCAACTATACCGCGCCACCGTCGGTAATCTCCTTAATAACATATGGACCCAACCAATGCATTCTGAGTTTCCTTGGAAATTTATCATACTTACTATCATATAATAGCACCAAGTCATTCACCTTAAATGTGCGCAGCTTAATATGTCAGTCGTGCAATGCCTTTTCACGATGCTTTTGGACTTGCTAGTGAAATCTAGCCAAAAATATCTCTTCTTCGGGATCATCCAACTACGTGAGCCTCTTCCAGAGCTCCATGATCCGTCATATCTGTGAGCATTGCTACGCGTAGACTAGGCATAATATATTCCATAGGCATTACGGTTTCCACCCCGTAGACCAGCCTATGTCTGTCTTGTTAACTTCTTACACATCGTCTGATAAGCCCATAATACCACAGGTATGCACAGGTCCCAATCACTTCGTTGAGAATTTCATACCTTGGTTAGCGCGGTCTCCAGTACTTTGTTGAACGCTTCTACTCTCCCGTTAGCCTACAGGTGATAAGGTGTGCTCTTTTGATGGTACACCTAAAATTCCTCCATTAGTACGTTGATTGTCTCATTTAGAAAGTGCATACGACAATCACTCATCAAGATCTTTGGACAACCAAATGACGTAAGTACATGCTCAAATAGAAACTTTGCAGCAGTCACACTCGTGCAATCCTTCACCAGCTGTGCTTCTACCCAACGAGTCAGGTTCTCTGTCACAGTGATAATATACCTTACGCCTGTCTTTCCTTGGGGCTGAATTGGTCCTACAAAATCTATTGCCCACTTCTCGAAGGGTTGCGACGTCATTTTTGGATTCAAAGGCATTTCATCCCTCCGTGATGGCCTACCTGTTCTTTGACATACGTCGCAAGCATTGTAATATGCTTTTGAATCTTGATGAAGGGTTGGCCACCACAACCCTGCGCGTAGAATTTTCTACATGGTTTCTCTCCCTACATAATGTCCTCTCGCGATGCCCCCATGAGCGTCCATGACGATGTTGCTTCGTTCAAACTCAAGTACATACCTTCACAATATCTCATCATTCCTCGTATTGTATATATGCCCAACAATGACAGAGAAATTTGTAGTGCACACCACTAATTCCATCTTTTACTGGACAGAGTATCCTTCCAGCGCAATTCCTGTTAGAAAGTGTATTATGTCCTTGAAATGTCCATCTGCGACATGTATAGAAAAAAGTTGCACGTCAGGTAATCCTTCCTCCAAATTAGTAGGTTCCTCCCCAGTATCAATGCGCGATAGGTGATCTGGTCCCATGTTCAATCGTCCAGGCTTCACAACAACTTCAAAATCGTATTCTTGGAACAATAAAAGTCATCTGCAAATTTGCGCCCCCAACACAGGCTTATTGACCAAGTACTTCAACACAGTGCACCTGCTCAGGTTGGGGATTTTCTCCACATGTCTGCATCCATGTGCGCGGATCATTCTGCCCATCATACTTGTTTGTCAGTCGTATCTTAGGCTTCCCAAATCGTGTTTGCATCATTTTCCTACATTCGTGCCAATCATTGAAACTCCCCTTGTGCGTACCCCACCATCTTGCAGGCATAATGCACAGTACCCAGTCCAAGGCCTAGAATCATTGTTTTTTTGGCACTTCCCTTTCGAATGCATCCAAAATGATGTCTACCTCATTTAGTCCATCATAAGTAGGCAAATTTCTTACCTCTGACAACATGCAGTGCAGTGACCTTGTCATCATATTGCAATTCAGCATAGTTACTTCATGTAACCAATTCTGCCAGTGTTCTATTTCTTCGATGGACCCTGAAGTGTAGGAACTCTCGTGCTTCCATGTAATCTGCGCATTCGCGGTGGGATTCACCCAGTCTTGGTCTCGCGTTGTTATCTTGTAGATTTAATCCAGATCATCATCACTCTCATAGTCGCGGACCGGCTCTGTATAGCACGATCCTTCAGCAGGATCAAGGGCTATTATTACGCGTAGTGACTTCTTCTCAAAAATCATCTTTCGCTTTTTTAGATTGATTACCCCATTCACATCAGTAGCCTAATCAATTCCTAGGAGTGCGGGGTAGGGATTGTTGTCATCAACAATCTCTATGACTTCAAAATCTGTCAGCGCGCTTGCTCCTTCAATATCCATGATTACTCCCTGTAGTCGCCCCATGGGTATGATTTTCTACTGGTTCGCCATCCTTAGCTGAATTAGAGACCATTATAGTGTAGGTCTCCCCATTCGCTCCCATGTCTGTTTCTGTAGAACATTCGCATCCGATCGTAAATCCAGGATGACTTGATCCATTTTGTATTCTCCGATCTACGTGGTAAGCCTCATTTCACGTCCTATCCTTATCTTATGTTTTCCAATCTTGCAAAATACGTGTAGTTCACCTGGGCCCGCAGTCCCAACACATCTGTTGATGAGTTCTTGTAACCCTTTCACAGCCTTACTGTTGCGCAGTAACTTCATATAGGTTTCTAAGAAAGTAGTGAGCATAGAGGGCTCGATATCCGGCTTCAGGTTATCCTTGCTTCTTGAAGTGGAGGCCTCAGCGAAGCCCTTCTTAGCTTCCATGAAGGTTTCCCGAGAGCATTCCAAATCAAACTCAGCCTCTTTCACTGGGGCTTTGCGAACCCATGTACTGTCTTCCAATTGTTTTCCCTTGTGATCTCTCGTCGCAATTCCACTTTGGAGCACTATATTTACATTTGGGTGTTCCTCGTACAGCTTAGAACTCATTATCTGTAGGTTCTGAGTCGGGGGAAGTGGTAGCGCTCCTTTGTCACGTATCCTAGCTATCATCGTAGGACAATCTTCTGTCTCATGATCAAACGACGTGCAATACTTGTACAATGGTCACCTTTGATTAGTGTAATCGCAGGCATAGTGTCCTAGCCCTTCGTAATTGTAGCAAATCAACTATTCGCGACCTCTACTAGGTCCTCCTCTGCCTCGGCCTCATCCACACCCCTAAAATCCTGTCCGTGTTATGCCTGGATTCTGGTCAAGGGGCCACGTTTCAGCCTGAACCCTGTAGGTGGGAGTTCTATCCATCATCAATTCATAGCTCTTGCAAGTACGCTCATCATGTCCCACCAATCTGCAAAAGTTGCAGAACAACTATTGCGGAGTTTGTGTATACTTTTATAACAAGTGGCAGTTATCCATGGCATGTTTTCCGGCTATTTGACAGATAGTGCACCACAAATCAGGCGTCGCGCTAGGTCCTGCTTGAGCTTCCGGCCTTAAAGGCATCGGTCCTCCTCCTGAAAGGTAATTTGTAAAGACCGGGCAGTGGTCTTTGTCATGACCCTGACTCTTGCATTTCATGCACCACCCTTCTTCACGTACCTCTGGCCAAACCGTCCTATCCTACTTCAAGCTCTGCATCTCAAGGCACAGATTCTTCAGTTGCGCATGGATCTACTGAACTCCTAGATTAGGATCTTGTATCGGGGTCTCATGTAGTCTCATGGCTATCTCCAAGGCCTCTGCCTCAGTTTTTATCTTCTGCTACGACATCGCACTCCTTAAGTGTGGTAGTAGCAAAGCTACAAGCCATACGCGATGTTGTCCATCTGTCAAATTCATGTTGGCTTCGCGGATCGTACATTTCAGCCTTTGATCTAGTTCCCAAGGCATCTCGCCTGGTAGCATCGTGATCTCTTTGAATCCAATAATCGACTGCGCTTCCAATTTAGGCCTACTAAATTCCCTATTTAGCACTGCTTGGATGTCCACGACTCTCGCATTCAGGTTATTGTTGGAGTACTTAATGTAGCAGGTCAACGCGTGATCCTGCAGAGTGCTAACCAGTGTCGCTTTCTTTAGATGGTCATCTGTAACAACTTGCGCTTCCCATACAACCCTTACAATGAACCAGAATTGGTCCCGATCCTCATTTCCCAAACCTTTGAACATAGGAAACTTCACTGTGTTTACCATACTGAATCGCGGTGGTGGTGGAGTTGGTACGGGTGAAGTTGAAGGTGATGGCGGTGAAGATGGAGGTGGTGTGGGCAGAGGTGGTACTCATGGAAACCCCTGTCTTATCAATTGTACAACACTTCGTGGTGAGACCTTCACTACCTCTTCTTCATTCCCTCGCGGTGGTGAAATCAAGGGACTATACTCCAGACCCTTATTTCCTTCGTTTCTGTAGCTTTTTCCACTTCGCATAGTCCCAAACATCAAGGTAACTGCATAACCCATTTTTCACACAACATAATTTTAATCCAAGTATTCAAAGATTTTATGTACTTACCTCGCGGTCCTTTGAAAAAGTGTTGCTCTGCCTCGCTATAACTGACTGAGGTATCGACCACGAACTTAGTAACAAATCCTCCTATAATACGATCGAGCCAATGATCAACGACGCGCGCAATCGTATCCTTTGATGCTTCCAACCAGCGCACCAGCTTTGGGGTCCACACAATAGGACTGTTAAGCTTCCACCTTCCTTGGCTATCTGCTAGCTTCGCGATCCACTCGTATAGCTCAATAGGGAAGGACACGAAATAGATTTCATGGATCTTCATATACAGGTGGTTGTCTAGCCACTGTTCTTTTGAGAGTCGCAGGTTTCTGTTCTCTTGCGCTGCGAACTCATGAATTCTTCTGTCCAACTAGCCTTCGATTTCTTTCTTAGTTGGATTCTAGTGATATGACATCATACATCTCTCATGCAGATTCTGGTCCCAGCAACGGAACTATTTGCTGGCTTATGGGTGCTTGACCCAGGTTTAGTGTTAGTCAGCCAAAAAAATCCCTACACTACTGGCCCTTTCGGCATCAGCCCACAGAGCGCGGACTAAAGTCTCACCCAAAGCAATAGGGGGGGATACTGGAACCAAGTTTCCACACCCTTGAGATGGATGTGATGTCGGTTTATTCCAACTATACCTGCCTTCGCGTAGGTTGCTTATCCCTCTGTTCTACCCTTCAGTACCTTCGCGAACTATTACAATCGGCTTTCGCGCAGCCCTAACCAGGGGCCGATATGCTTTTGCACTATTAGGGTAGCAAACTGTGATATTTCCCAAACTAGACTAATTATCTTACTTATCTTATTAATAGATCTTAGTTAGGTTCGCGTAAACAGATGTTCTACTTGCGTTTTCTCAACCAATACAGTTATACACATTCGCGTATCATATAAGCATTATAAGTGAAATTCATACCCAATATAACAGATGCATAAACAAGAAATAAAGACGCATAAATGATAGAATACTTCTCTTTATTGATAATTCCATATGGTTACAGACTCGACTCAACCTGCGCACTCAGTTTCAGGGGTCTGCGCACTCAGCTGTAGAGCCTCTACCTATGCTACGACCCAAACTTAGACTTCTACTCCAAAGATATGACTCAATTCTTCGTCATTGATTATTTGATTAGAGCTTTTCTCTATTTATACAATCCCATGGTCCGTGGAATATGGGTAGATCTTTTACAACCGACATTACATCATCAAAATAAGGGCGGACAACCCTATGACTCTTTAACAACTACGTGCTCCGTGACCACAAAATGTGGAGTCTTTACATTAATATTACAAAATTGGACCAAAATATGGGCTTTAAGCCCCAAAACTACCCTTAGGGGATCCCGCGCCCAACACCCAACCTAGTGCGTATTGTGCAAGAAGGAAATGGAAACATGTGATCATTTATTCCTAAGTTGCATAAGCACTACATACATCTGGTCCGAGGTTACTACACTATTATAGATTCAAAATAGTTGGACTGGACTGGATACTCGGGAGGCATGGAACCGATGGTGGACAACTGCTCATACACACAAGAGTCAGAACCTGCTTGTAATGGTTTGCTGGTATATCTGGCTACAACAGAACAAGATAATATTCACTGATACTATAACATGCTGGGCCAATATCATAGCTACATTCACCGCTGATTATTTTAGTTTACTAGATGAAACTTGTGACCCTCATGCACGCAACATCATAACTGAAATAATTGACTATGATATGCCATGGTCTTATTTTGATGGATCATCACAACAACATGGATGTGGGGGATGCATACTCCTTCATATAAATCATACACACTCCTATAGGATTCAAATGGGATTGGGGGGGAGGACAAATAATTTTGCTAAACTTATATCTCTTCAACATTTAGTATATTTTTCACTTGTCAAAGGATGTCGAAATTTGCATATTCTTGGTGACTCATAGATCATTATTAAATGTTTTAATCAACAAATTGTTTGTCGCACACACACACTCTATGACACATACTGGATGATGCTTTGAGACTGAGAACACATTTTGACATATTTTCTTGTCATCATATTTACAAGTCACACATCAATATTTCTGATCTCCTATCCAAGGAAGCCACGCACCTGCCAAGGGGCATTTTGTTGATCCAAGAGCTACAGGACATGGAATCATACAGCTACTATCACCGCCCATTTATGGATGAACAATTTTGATGGGGCCAAGGGCCCTGTTTTTTTAGTATTTTATGACAAAATTTTGATGTATATATTTGAATTATAGCATATTATGTCTATATATCACTGAACTTTCATATGTAATTATTCATAGCAGTCTCTCTTCGATGAGATCGACATATTTTTTTGAGACAATAATACAGATAGTGGGCAAGCCAATGATTACACATATGCTACCTAGCATATTCAACATGTAAATTTCTTTATTATAATGAAAATTATGATTTTTCCATGGGAAAAAAAGAAACACAGAGCTACAACAAAAACTAAACTTCAATTTATTAATAACAAATATTGAAAGCTAATTACATGCATAATAGAAACAAACTAGCTCGACGATGGTAACTTATCTCTTAGAAGTGATGTGATGGTACATGCCTTATAAACTATGTTGCAATGAGACTTGGAGGCATTTCTATTATTAAGAAAGAATGGAAAACCCCAAACATTCAAAAAAACTAACCCTAGGAATGAAGCACTAAAAATTTGTGGGCCTCGTTGGGATTAGTTGGAACACCAACTTCTCGGGGTGGTAATTTGGCAATATAATATTTGTTTGGCATGCACGATGCCTCTTTAGAAAGATCTATTTGAGGAAAACAAATTTTCTAAAAAATCCTTAGCCCCATGGCTAAGTACTTAAAGCATTTTTCAAAAAAACGTTGTTTAGGGCCTCAAAATGGCTCTCGAAGTTCAGGACCTGCAAAAAATACCAAAATAGAAAGTTGTGCTAGAGTTAAGGAAACTAAAAAGACACAATGTTGGGGTCCAAGTGGAATAGGCAGGTGGCCACCAATATCCACCTAGATCAATTAGTGTTTAATTACAATATCCCAATTAGGGTAGCTAATGAAAAATTTACTAATCTCTAGATGAATGCTCTAATTTTGAAGAGAGATCATATGCTTGCCTTTTTCCCGATCTAATTGGATCTCTATATAGCCAAACACTTAAACTCAATCTTTGCGATATTGGAGATCAATCATGGCACTTTATTACTCAGAAAATTTAACGCTTAAAATTTTACACAAACCTCAAATGCTCAAATCTTAGCACAAGGGGCTAGGATGATTTACGCTCATATAACCAAGCTCTATGATCGAAGACCAATGATAGCAATTGCTATTAGCCAATAAATAATGTATCAGTGATGTCATTCGATATGTATGTCAGGTCAATTTAATATCAAGTATCAGGAGTTGTAACGAATAGTCACAACCCACTCAATATGCAATAGACCGATATGGTGTGGAGCAATATGTAACAAATGGGAAAGCCTTTTCTTATCAGAGCCATTAACTTACGGGCTTAGAGGTATCAGGTATCATTGGTTTCATAAAACGGAAAGAACAAACAAAGCTTGATAGAGCAATATGTGATATAGAAGGAAACAATTGACAAGAAAATTGTGTTGATGTTAACTAAAGGGACAACTCAAAAGTTGGAGATTTTGTAAACACTTTACATTATATATTTTTTTGATATTCCAAAATTATGATAGATTATATCTCCGACAGGTGATATTTCTCGGAGTTAAATGCTTTCAGGCGAAGTATTCCTCAGATGAATAATTTTAGGGCGAACCCTTGGCACTAAGGCTAGATCCCTATGTTCCTCAAACACTTATCCTACAATGAAACATATAGAAAGTTGATTCAATCTCTTAAATTTGCTAATCTTCCCTATTACAAAACAAAATAACCAAATGACGCTCATCACAACCTCTTAACTATATAGATATTTTCTAGATATTACAACTTAGAAAAAAAGTCATTAAATATTATAAATTAAATGAAAATTGAGGAAACCAACTTCCTTTAGTAAACTTGTTGACTTAAGAAAGTCAATCGTGGGTTTGACTAATAGATGCTCGTGCATCAGTAGTTGTGTGGGTAGCCAGTTGCAATTTAACCATAAATTGGGTTGAGAATACTTAGAGGTCTCCCTTGTATTTGTAACCTTAAGTTGGCTATGGATATTGTTCAAATCTCGAAGTTGCTAAGTAACATAATTCATCTAGGGAGTAACCATAGTTTGTTGTCAATTTAGAGATATATTTGGATGTTCCTTTTAATTACAATTGATAAGAGGCTTGTAGGATCATGTTCTTCTTACAAAAGCCTTAGCTTTGGCCTTTTTCTCAAAAAAATAATGAGCTTAAATCCATTTAAATTAGGTTGAGTGATGGGCCTTACTCTAACCTTGATGGCCAAGGAGAAAATTGGCTTATAAGTTCTCGGTAAATTCTTTGATAACGATTAGTTGTTTTGTTATATTTATGTAGAACTAAATTATATAATTTCCACAAATAATTATAAAAAGTTTGTACATAAATTCATTTTAGTAATGAATAAATAAACCCTTAAATTAGCCTACTCAACATAGAGATGACAGTGACAAGGTGTTTTGTTAAAGCACTTTGTGATTAAAGGTCACTAATTCGAAATTTTGTGAGCAAGAATGTAGTCATGCTAAGGGCTAGTGTGGCCCAAACTGGGTGCGATCCCCAGATAATTTTGATGACTTAAATGTCCCTATGTCATAGCTACTCAAGTCACAGATTAAATCATACAGTCATCACAAAGCTCACATAAACAAACAAAATAAACTTTAAATTATAACCCAACCTTTAATATCATTATTTCAAAATTGTAAGTGTAATTCTAACCTCAATTATCATATATATATATATATATATATAAAAGAAGAAGGACTTTTAACCCTGAAAATCTCCTCTTATTTATTTATTTATGAGAAAGATCAGATCAAGCTATTGAATTGCGTAAAGGAACCCCTAAAGATCCTATTCCTGAACACCATGTGAACGCTCTCCAAACTCTTTTGGTGTTTAAAGTCAAAAGGTATGAAATGTTAAAAGGAATTAATAATATATGTTATATATACACATACATATATTATATTAAATAGATATATCCATAACGACTCCTTTTAAGAGTCCCCTCAAATGCATGATTCAATATAAGTTTGGGTGGCATGGATCATGGGCAAGGCCATGAAGCATGGTGTGTCTACAACAAATGCTATCATAGACGCTTGGTTATCCTCTCGAATTTCGATTTAATGCTGCTGGATGGTGGAGTGTCGACAGCTAACTACACCCATTTCTATTGGAAGGTTGCAGTGAGATTGGACCGTTCTCACAATCAACGACCTTGGTTTATTTTGGCCAACGAAGGTGCACGATGGATAACAAGAGGTTAGGCTTAAATTTTAATCAGTAGCTTTGACGAGGGCTAATGTGCTAAGATTTGGTTTATTTTGATATTCGGGGGTGGTATTGAGGAACCAATTGGTATTGAGGGACCACTTTAGCTTGCCCCTAAAATGTGTGAGTGAATGACAAGCACAATACATTTAAGAGGAAGATAACATCACCGTGTCGATTTAATTTAAGGCCTTAATCAATGTAGAGGAAAGGTCTGTTATTTAAGTATTAGATAATGACAAAGGCATTTTGGGTTGAGTTAGGGGATGATAGGGTAGGGTTATGTGTTCTTGGTGCTGATTAGGTTTCACTAAGGGATGATACATGTATATGGGTATCACATCACTTATTATGTGGTAGTTGTATAAATATATTGATGTGGTGTAAATATTTATAAAATTATATTTTTATGTCTTGAAATTAAATTTACATTATTAGAATTAGATTAAATTTATCTAGTCAAAATGTCTTTAACAAGTAATGGGACTCAAAAATGAGATTTAGATTGAGTAAAGAAGTGAATCTTTGTTATAATTGTACCTTTTTAATGTGGGTTAGGGAATTGTCTGTATGAAAAGAGCAAGTTATAGTCTTCACCTTTTGGTGGGGTTTTACCATGTTAGGTATCCCAAAATATCTCTTGTTTTCATTATGTAGACGTCGTAATATTTACTTTATCTTCTTATATTTCAATCTCATATTATTTAGTATTTTAAGCACTAGCTATTGATATTAAAACTTAATCTTAAGTAAAATACTACATAACAAAGAGTTTGCATAAATTTTTTGTAAGATTTATTCCCACGAAGTGTTCCAATGGAATATTCATGACAATTCATTGTTCAAGTTTAATGTATTTGTATCTTATGTCATGAATTGTCTTGTGATTATATTCAATATTTGTTTATCCACGTATCTTTTGAAGTCAAAAAATTCATTAATTAAGTACAAGATGAAGGAAATTTGGCCTTGACACTTCCTGTAAGTGTCCATCACCTCAAGCAATGAAAATGTTCATTTACTATATTTGAATTGATAATATCCCATAATTTTTATTTATGTCATCATATGTGTATCTCCTTCTTGTTATAAAAGATGTAAATGCAAATGCAAATATATAGTGATTTTTCTTTCACCTACACAATTTTATATTTGCATCAACAAATATTTTGTATTTTTCCCTTTTACTTATGTTTAGTATCATCACTTACCTCAAGAGTTTGCACATCATCTTACTTATAAACCAAACATTTTTCATAACATTTAATATGTGATACACTCTATACAATAAATACATTATTTTATTTTGACAATGTGCATACATCTTTTGATGTATATGGCACTAGAATCTCTCTATTAAAAACATATAAGATATAACGAGGTTTGAAGGTATTATTAATATAAGATACTTTATATCTAGATAGGTTATTCCTTCAACTACTTTTAAATTATTTAATAATAATTAATTCACAAATTGTTCAATATTAGATATCTTAATAGTCAATATTACTAATATACTTTTTTTTGCTCATGCAAGAGTCAGACCTTCCAATTCATTAATTAAAAAATAAAGTACACAGAATACATCAAAACTCTCAAGGTCAGTGAATGGGGAGAAACCCCATCAAAACTGTTCCCTACACCCTATCTCCAAACTCTGCTTTTCTCAAAAGAAAATTACACATGGACTCGGACCCGAAAAGAGCATATGGTTGTTTGCATATAAAGGCAGTAAATCTGCCCAATTTCTTAAACTTTGGTACGGTTGTCCACATGGTACGCCTTTTTTCCCCTGGGAAGCTCTTTTCCCGCCAAACCTAGCCTTCCGCTTTAATCTTGACCTTTGAACCTTTTCGATTGATCTAATGGCTGTAGACCAAATCGCCATGATAAGCTGCTCACCATTTACCGCAAGGATCCGCAAACCTACACGAGCGATCTGAACCGTTGAATCGCCTTGTGCGATCCAACGGTGGGGATAAATATCACAACCGCCAACATTCATGGAAGTTAGCGTGCGATAAGGGTGGTTTTCCTCCCGACCCCACCGCCACGTGGAGCTCAACGAGTGGGATCACTCCCGAAAGGGAGAAAACCGCTTCCCGCTTGTGAGGGCCCCGATCACCTGAAAACCACTCAGGTCGCGGTGAGAAGGGACAAAAATGGAAATCTCTGGTTTTGCGGTCTTCAGGTGTCCTCTGCTTCCGATTGTCCGCATCGTCAACCCTCCTTGACCCGATGCGAGAAGCATACGTCGCCTGCCTTCCTGCAACCCCTAAAGCCCTTTCGTCCTCATCTGTACAACTAGAATCTTTATTGAACCAATTAATCTAAGAATCGTCGGTTAACCTCTCCAGACCGCTTTCAAAAGACCCCATTGTGAGCATGCCTCTGTATAAACAACTGCTGGTTAACTATACCCGCCTCCATGGCTCTCTTGAGGAACACTATATAGTATTTATTTGCTTGGTTTTGACAGTTCGTCTTTAGTCTGTTTCTAAGGAACTCTTTCCAATTCCTCACCACCCTATTATCTGTGCATATCACTCCTTGATTGGCTAGCAAATCTGCTAGTTTATTCGCTTTTCTTCGCACATGTGAAAAACTGACTGTTCTCAGTCTCTAAACACGACTTTGAATCCGTTGGAAGACTTGAATTAGCCTCCAGTTTGTATAGGCTTTTCCCGGTTTTGTTCCCTAGCTTATTCTTTTGACTGAGTTAATGACCAGCTCGGAGTCAGCTTCAATGATTGTATTTTGGCGATTTTCTTGAACCAGGAACTCAAGACAGTATTCCATGGCCATTAACTCCACCATATTGTTGGTAGCCTTTCCCAAGTGGCCATGGAAGAAATACAGAATATCTCCCCTGTCATCCCTTAACACCCCTCCATGGCCTGCCTTGCCCGGATTACCTTTGGAAGCCCCATCAATGTTGAATTTTAGAAAGCCCTTAGGGGGAGGATGCCAAAAGTCTAGTTCAGGATCCACAATAGAAACTTTCCTGATTAAGCCCTGAGGAACGAGACTCTACAACTCTAGTCTATAGAGAATCCTCCAGTCTGTAGCAGAAGGGGGATTCGAGGGAAGATTTCGAATGGTAGTGCTAACCGTTTCCTTAATCTATTTTAGGATCAGATCATAAATATACTGGGAAGAATTCTTAACATTCTTGAAGATTCTATTGTTCCTTTCTTTCCAAACATTCCAAAGAATGAAGCTTGGTGTAAGAGCCCATGCTGAACCAAGAACTTCATTATCCGAAAAGTTCTTTCTCCATTTGGTGAGAGTATTGAAAAGACTTCCAATATCTCTGTCAGATTGTTGGAAGATAGCTGCAAAAGAATCCCATAATCTGGAGGTGAAAATGCAATTGTTGAGAAGGTGTTCCATGGTCTCCTCTTGAGCCTCATAGAGATGGCATCTAGAAGGCCCTAGGAAGCCTCTTTTCCTAATATTATCCCAGGTTAGGATTTTCCTGTGCAGAACCAGCCACAGAAAAAGTTTAATTTTCATCCAACCCTGATTCTTCCAAAGGTTTTGCCAAATCTTGTCAGGAGCATGGGAATCAAGTTCAAGGAGTATGAGTTTAGCTTCTTTGAGATTAAAGTTCCCCTCATTGTTGTTGCCCCATCTCAGCTGGTCATGCCCCCTAGAAACTAGAATTTTCCTTTGCTCTAACATTTTCATTAGTCTTTCCGCCTTAGTTTGTAGAGGACTATCATTTTGGAGATCAAGTTTCCTCCATTTTCTCCATTTCCCTGAACTATGAGTTTGATCCCAAAAATCCTTTACCTAGGTGAGCTCCTTGGTGTCTGTCTCTGCTTTGAGGTTCTCAAAATCCTCCTGTAACAGAATAGGTTCTTGTTGCCATCTATCCTCCTAGAATAAGGCTAAGTCTCCCTCTCTAATTTCCCAGAAGCTATGGTCTTGAATTAAGCTTCTGTTATCCCAGGCTTTGTTCCAAATATGAGATCCTCTTATATTCCCATCCATCCTTATGTAGTCATTATCTAGCCAAGAACTTGCATATTTTTCTTTCCAAGTGATGGCCCATTGTGCTTTTGGTTCCTTTATCCAACGCCACCATAGTTTTTCCCCTAGAACCTTACAAAGAATCTTAGGATCATCCAATCCAAGACCCCCATGGTTCTTGGGTTTGCATATTTTTTCCCAAGCAACTAAGGCCCATTTTTTCTTTTCTTCCCCCTTGCCCTAAAGAAAGTCGCTTTGAATATTTCTCATTTGATGCAGAATTCCTTTAGGGGCAGGGATAGCTGAAAGCATAAAGATTGGGATTGATTGAAGCACATCCATCATGAGGACCAACCTGCCTGCCAAGTTTAGTGATGTGATTGTCCATTTCCTGGTATTGTCTTGCAACTTACTAATCATCAGCTCCCATATACTCTTGTGTAACGGTTTTGCAGTTAATGGAACCCCCAGGTATTTCGAGGGAAGAGAGTCTCTTTGGAAGCCCATAATTCTAGATATGTTCCTCTAAATAGCAATGTTAGTATTAAAGAAAAAAATCTTAGATTTGGAAAGATTAACTTCTATACCAGAGGCCATGGCAAAGTCATTGCGAATTTGTTTGTAAGCAAGAGCTTCTTTCACTGTGGGTATTCCCTACAACATGGTGTCATCCACAAATTGTTGACGAGTTAAGGCTTGTCCATTGTCAGAGAGTTGTATCCCCCTGATGTTACCAACTACTTTTGCATGCTTGATAGCCCTGCCCAGTCCTTCCATCATGAGGACGAAGAGAAAGGGAGAGAGAGGGTCACCCTGCCTAAGGCCCCTAGAAGGGGTAAAAGTTTCTGAAGGAGAGCCATTGACTAGAATTGAAAAACTAGAAGAAGTAATCAAAGCCAGGATCCATCTTACCCAATTGTGATCAAACCCAAAAGCAATAAGAACTTTCCTGATATAGTTCCAATTCAGTTTATCATAAGCTTTGGCTATGTCCAGTTGCATGATCATTCCAGCTTTTCTCTTACTAGTAAGAGAGTGCACCACTTCATGAGCTTGGATGATGTTATTAAGAATTTTCCTTCCTTCCACATATCCAGATTGTTCCCCAAAAACTAGTGAAGGCAAGAGGGGTTTGAGTCTGTTTGCAACCACCTTTGATATTATCTTGTAAATCACATTACATAGAGCTATAGGTTTGAATCTATCAGGGGTTTGAGCCAGCTCCTGTTTAGGGATCAGGGCTATAAAAGAGGAGTTCAGAGCTTTCAAAATGGTTCTGTGCCTCCTGGAATCTTCCACAACCTACAGAATGTCCTGTTTGACAATATTCCAACAAGCTTTGAAGAAATCGACATTGAAACCATCCAGGCCTAGCGCCTTACCATTCTGCATTTCTTTGAGAACCCCACTAACCTCCTCTTCGGTCACAGGCCTGTAAAGGTTAACATTATCCTCTCTGGAAACTAACCTGGGTATGTGCTTAGTGAAGTCCCAGATGTAGTGATCTCTTTCATAATAGGTTTCCTGTGCTATGTTTCTAAAGTACTGGACTAGAACTGCTTCTATTTCTTCATGATATTTGAGATTATTTCCTCTTTTATCCTTAATCAAAGAAATTCTATTATGTGCTGTGTTTTCCATGGTGGATTTGTGAAAAAATCTAGTATTCCTCTCACCTTCTTTTAGCCATTGGACTCTAGATTTTTGTTTCCATAATATCTCCTCTTATTTGCATATATTCTCCCATTGTTGCTGATATTTGGTGGCTTGATCACTTCAGGCTTGGTCATGGCCCTCTTTGATAAGGGTTTGGTTAAGTTCCTGCAGTCTGTCTTCAATCATTTTTTTATTTTCAAAGATATTACCAAATTCATTGTTGTTCCAATCTTTAAGCCGGAGCTTGATGTGTTTTAATCTTTTCTGTAGGAGGAACATTCTGGTTCCTTGAATGTTTAAATTCTCTACCCACAATTTGGTTACATTGCTCATGAAATCTGGGTGGGAAAAACATATATTCTCAAATCTAAAAGGTTTGTTCCTAGGGTTACCAATTCCCTAAATCTCTAGTTGTACCAGCCAGTGATTTGAACCGCCAAAGGGTATCACTATTGCTACCATTTCCTTTGAGATTATGAATCTGTCTAATTTGGAAGCTATTTGAGACTCTCCTCCTCTTTTATTGTTCCAGGTGAAGATTCCATTATTCATTTCAATATCCAGCGGCTTCATCTTATCAATAAAGGTTTGAAAAGCCAATGAGTCTTTGCCAAGAACTCTAGTTCCACCTTCTTTTTCCGTGAGTGATTTAATCATGTTGAAATCACCCCCTAAGATCCACGGTATTCCTACATATCTATTTATGAGAGTCTTTAGAGAGTTTAGAAGCCTTAGTTTGTCATTCATTCTTTGTGGGACATAGACATTTGTGACCAGGTAGGTTTCTTTTTCTCCTACTGGTTGAATTACTACAGATAAGTAATCCCTAGATGCCTCCGCATCTATTAAGTTGATTTTTTGTGGATTCCAAAGAGTGAGAATACCGCCTGCTGTATTCTCTGCTTTGACTTCCGAAAACTCAAATCTATTGAGCCATTTACTGTGGATATCTCTTATCTTCTGAATGGAACACTTAGTTTCCTGAATGAAAATCACATCCGGAGATGCTTGTTTCATTCTATTACTCAGTAACCTTTGTTTCCTTTTACTACCTAGACCCCTGATATTCCAAGAAATGAACTTCATAATTAAAGATTAGTAAAGGAGTAACTGGATAGGTCTTTCATCTTACCTAAATCTACCATTAGCTTCCTGCACACCATCAACAACTCGTTTTGCTTTTTTCTGCCCCTCTTCTTTCCTGGGATTCTGGGTGCTAGTCCTGCTGTATTTTTCATCGTTTTCACTCCTTCGTTGCCTTGTCTATCTTTGTTCTTTGGTCTATCCAACCCTGTAGTTTGGGTCTTCCATAAAAATAGCTGCTAAACCTTATTGAACTCCTCTGTAGGTAATGAGTCTAACCCTTCTTTGGTTCCTTGAATCAAGAAACCTTCTAAATCTAGGTTATCTTTCTCAAGAATTTCCTAGAGTTCATGGTCCTCCATGTCCATCTCACTTTGGGTCATTTCAAGATCCATCGCCTATTCTGTAGTACTTAGCATAAATTCTTTTTGTTTGTCGTTTTCTTGTATTTTTTCACTTTCTTCTTCTTTCTCCTCCTCCACTGGGCTTCCTTCCTTTGCTTTAACAGTATCTATTGGACCTTCGTCTACTTCGAGGACTTGGAACATGTTCTGGTTAACTTGCTGCCTTGCAACCTTGCGTGTTCTTAGTCCTCTTTTGCTCCCTTTTCCTTTGTGTTCCACCTTGAAGAAGCTTTCTGTATCCTTCATCATATCAGCTTTATTTTTGTTCTCTATCTTACTAAGAGGGAAGTCTCTGAACAGATGTCCATGCTCGTGACATTTGTGGCATCTGAAAGGAATATGTTCATAATCTACCGTTTGTATCCATTCCTCATCAAAAAATTCCAGAATAACCTCATCCGGCAAAGCTCCAGAGAGATCCATTTCCACACATATTCTGGCAAAGGAAGTATACTTTCCCCTTCTAGTAGCCTCAGAAACTTTGACAAAACGCCCTAACTTGTTTCCTATGGCTGATAGAGATTCCGTTTGCCAGTAATCAAGAGGTAGAGAGTAGAGCCTTACCCAGACTGGGACTGAAGTAAAGGTTTCACGTTTCGGAACAAAGTTCATAATCCAAGGTCACATATAGAGGCCTACTGTAGCATAAAAGTATGGCCCTCCTTCAAACACTCTGTCCTTATCTTCAATATTTGCAAATACTACAGTGAAAAATCCCTTGGACCCAAGATGTAGGTCAATGCTGCCTTTTGGTTTCCAGTGGTATTTAATCCACATTTGTAATGCTTTTTCAGTGGGCCACAACCCCATGAATTTACAAATGATTGCATATGTTTGCATGTGATCCCTGTGCGCCTGCAGCGCTGGATCATTTAAAATGACTCTTGGAGTTACCGCCGCCTTGGGTTTGCATGGTCCCATGTGTGCTTTGTCTTTAGTGCTTTGTTCCTTGATTTCCTCCTCATTTTCCAAAGCATCATTGTGCTCCCTTGACTTAGTTCCCTCCTGCTCTTCTTCATTGCTTCTATCCTTTCCTTTTGAAGGCTCTCTGTCATTTTCCATTGGTTTTTTTCCCCTGCTAGCCACAACTTGCTTGTAGGAGGGAGTGGAGCTCCCTCCTGTGCGTCCTTTCATGGAGGACTGCCTCTGTGACAGTTCAAAACCCTGGTTGTCTTCCTACTTTGAGCGTCTCCGCTTCTCCAGTCACCCTATCTTCCATTATTACTAATATACAATATCAAAAACATATATTAATTAAAATTTAAATTCTTTTATACATGGATATAATTTTATATAATATAAATAACAAACAACATTATATATATTTTCTATAATACAAATTAAAAAACAACATTATTATTATATATATAAATGATAATTCAAATTATTATATTTTATTTACACATTTTTTACTTATTTTTGAAAAACATAGTGTCAAAAGCATAATGAATTAATTTAATTATATAAATTATTGATATCTATTTTAAATCTGAATTTATTAATTACAAAGATTTCAATCTCCTAAGATGTAATTATTTTATCATATAAGTCAATGTAATGTACAAATTCTTTCACATTAAACGATATATCTTAAGAAATTGGATTTATTAATAGGATTAATCTATATAAATTTATTATTTTTAAATGTTGTCAGGTACATTTTTTTTTTTCCCCTAGGAAAAAGTTGTAATTTTATTCATATTGATAAAATTACATTTTGTAGATGCTTGACGCATATGCATATGGCTGTTCCTGTAATGACAGGCAGCAAACAGAAATAAAACACAAAAAGGACAAAAACTGTTCCTGTAAGTACAGGAATACAACAGAAATGTTAAAGTTGTGTCTACAGGCCTATATTTTCCTGCCTTTTTTCTTCTCTACTTTGCGCCAGACTCCCACGTTGGGAGTGGGGACGATTAAGGCAAGCTGATTTTCTCCTGCATTCACTGGTTGTTCTTTGTCCGAGTCAGATCCTTCGGGGCTGTGTGCTCTTTTGGCTCCGCTTATTTCCAGCTGTAGATCTTGCTGTCGTTCCGAGTTGATTGGCTCCAATTTGGGTTCTTCGTTGTTTTCCTCCATCGCTTTTTCCTGACTTCCTTGATAATCTGTGGGTTCCGTGTTCAGTGCTTCCTCCTCCAGTGGTTCAGTGTGCTGCCAACCTTTTGGTTTCTTCTGTTGCTTCTTGTTTCCTTTAGGCTCCTTACTAGACAGAGGACATGCATATTGTAGGTGCCCTGTCTGCAGGCAGCTGCGACATCTGAATGCCGTGTTCTCGTAATCAAGTTGTTGCGTCCACAGTGAATTGTTAAAGTTTAATGTGATGTGATCTGGAAGCCCTTGACTTAGATCCACCTCGACACATATTCTAGCATATGTGAAGATTCCCCGGTTGGCTCTGTCCTCATCTATTTTAAGATGTTTTCCTATGGAATTCCCAATGGCTGTTAGTGCTTTCCGATGCCAGAAATGCAGTGGGAGGTTATGAAGCCTTACCGAGACTGGCATTGTCGATACTACCATTGTATTGGCATCAAAGTCCGAGAACCAGGGAGTGATAAAGAGACCAGCATTGCCCCAAAACCAAGGCCCTTGGTTGATGATGCTGTCTCGTTCCAGTTCTGTGCTGAATCTGACTATGAAGAAACCCTTAGGGCATAGATATATTTCACATTTGGGTGTCCATGAAGTATAAATCCATTGATGCAGTGCATCAGCTTTGGGCCAATAGCCATTAAATCTGCATATAACAGCATTTTGCAGTAAGTCCGTGTACAGATCTGTTACCTCAGGCATTGATACAGTGAGCATGGGTGATTCTGGCCTCTGTTCCACGATATAGGGCCCTGGCAGCTCTGCTGTGGGTGCTGGTCTGTGTTGCAGTGGATCTTTTCCTTTGACTGCATCACGGAAAGAACCAGTATTTTTTGAGGTAGTTCCCTTGCATCCTCCTCGAAGTCTCAAGTTGAGGATGATGGTTGAATCATTAGCAACTCCATAATGCTGGAGGGTGTGTGGGTCCTGCATGCAGTGTCCTGAAAATAAAAGATTTTGGTATGATATCGGAATGCCCAGTTTATTCTGGATCTGTTTTTTTAATTCCAGAACATCCGTCCCTTCCTTGGATTGAACACAATAGTGTTTGCCGTCTACCGATCTGATGAATATTTGTATCAGATCTGTCGGATCTGCCTTAACCCAGCCCTGATTTATCTGTTTATTCTCCGGATCTGGTGGGTCGATGGCGGATCTGGGGTTTGCATGCCCCCCTTCCGCGTTAATGGGCTTTCTTACTGTTTCGGGGTACATCCATGGTGTTTCGAGTGACAGCCATGATGGATCTGGGGCATCCGCACTCATTTCCGTCCAGATCGTTGTCCCCTTGCCCTTGTGCTCGGTTGAGAGCTCAATGTCGAGTTGTTTCTGTATATTTGTGAGCGGATCTGGCCGTTTTTGTTCTGTAACTTCCGTTCCATGCCCTGTTGTAAGGCTAGCCAACTGCGGACTGCGTGAGAACCCCTGGGTCAAGTAAAGGGGGTTTATCCATGGCCAGGAGAGTGATGGATCTGCTGCCGAGGACCGATCCGCCGTAGAAGGAGGCCAGATCCGTGGCGGCGCAACCGATTCTGTAGATCTGGACTTCGATTTCGGGTAGGTACTCTTAGCGCTCACTGCTCCTTCGGCGGTATGCACTGAGTCGACGGCCTTGTAAGTTGTCTTAGCTCTGACCATCCAGATCTCATCGAAACCCAGGGCCGAAGCCAGTATCCGGACGGACACAACCGCATTCGACCAAAACCTTTCTCCTTCGTGCAGCGAATCTACCGGTTGCTGTCTAGGTTCTTCGGTCTGCCATTTAAGCGCGGCCTTCAGTCTTTCTTCGCGTTCTGTAAGGGCTGGGAGCAGGCCCTTCGAGCCCAGGTAGCTTGAGGTTCTGGTGCGGCCTGTTGTCGCCATTCGAAACCCTCGTATCGCCGCAGAGCTCGTTCCTCTGTTTTGACTAAAGAATTCTTCATGTTGTCAGGTACATATTTGTATACACAATTATTTTTCTCTTAGCACAAACTAAATAGAAATATATTTTAGGTTTTTTTTAATGATTAATTCATAATTAAAAGTAAATATTTATTATTATTATCATTACCATTACCATGTAATAAAATTAATAATATTTTTAAGCTTTAAAGAGATTTAATTTCTTAAGGTGTAATTGTAGAAATATTTTTTAAGTTTTTATGATTAATGCATAACGAAAAGTAAATATTTATTATTATTATCATTGTCATGTAATAAAATTAATAATACTTTTAATCTTTAAAGAGATCTTAATTTACCAAGGTGTAATTATTCTATCATTTAATTCAATGTGATGTATTAATTCCTTGATGTTAAACCTTACATTTGAAAGTGCTTTATAAATATGAATTTAGAATGAATCTATATGAATTTATTGTTTTTAAACGTTATCATATACATATTTACATATATAATTTTTATTTTTATTTTAATTACATAAGTAGACATTTTTTCTTTTATGCTTTCATAATAAAAAATAAATATTTGTTATTGCCATGTAATAAAATAAACAATTATTTCATATAAAAAAAATGCTTATATCATTTGAGGGAATTGAACTTGATATGGAAAATTTCATTTATTTCTCCCAATAACCTTAAATAAATCCAATTAATCAACATACATCTAAAATTACTTTAAAACATATTTTTTTTTTTCTTTAAAATTAAATATTTTTTAATATAATATCATTATGAGCACATCTCCCCATAAGGAAATTTTCATTTCCCAGTTACTATATTAAAAATAGGATTTCTATTTAAATAAAAACATTAACCGTATAAAATTATTTATTTTGTTTTTTACTTTGTTGAAAGTTTTCGGAGAGGACTTAAAGGGGATTTTGTAATCAGAACCATAGATTCATTTGTTTGACATGAGTGAAAGCTTTGGTACTGGAGTCTCTCTTTAGAGTCGTACAATATTTTTTTGAATGGTTTTGGCAATGGAGTGGTCTTGGCAGTGGCATGACTTTGTTGGAGGGATTTTAGTAATTCAAAGATTTTGGTAGTGGTATAAGTTTTACAATTGCAAGGGTTTTGGAATTGGAGGGTTGTGTTGGCATAAGAAGGAAAAGGAAACTAAAAACAAAGGTACGGAGTATTGTTTTAAAAATTAATTTATTTTTAATCATAAATTTATTTCTAATTATATTATTTGTATATATAGTTAGTGTTTAAATTATAGTTATGGTTGTTGAGCATGTTGGTAATTGTTCTTGTAAAGATTAAGGGTTGGTTTCTAGTAAATGGATGTTTGTAAATTAGGGAATGATTTTTTTTTGTTAGAGTAAGTAAATTTGATGTAACAGTAGGTTGAATCTTGCATTTGTATTGAGAACAAAAAGAAGATTTGTGGTTTTTTCCCTTCATGGGTTTCCACATAAATATATGTGTCTTGTATATGTATGTTATTTGAATTTTGGTATTGTGGTGTAATTTATTAGTGATAATATAAATAAATCTTAAATATTGTTAAAATTTACATAATATTGGTTCACCTCCCTCTTAGTATTATCTCGGTTTCTAACAAATGGTAATAAGAGTGTGTTCCTTCAACAACAATCTAACAACTAGAAGTTAGATCTAAGACAATGGCTAACCATAATGGAAATTCCACTAAGAAAGCCCCCATGTCCACTAGAAAAAATATGCATTTTGGAAGGTATGAATGAAAACCTACATAAAGTCTCTTGGTGCAAATGTCTATGAAATAGTACAAAATGGCTATAAATAGCTAGATGCATTGGCCAGTCAAGATGATAAGCTAGAGTTCAGTCACAATGTTAGAGCAATGAATGAAATCCTAAGTGGCTTGCCTAAATCTGAGTTGGCTAAAGTCATGCACTACAAAATAGCCAAAGATATATGGGATAAGATGATGAGTTGTTATGAAGGTGATAGTAAAGTAAAGAAAGCCAAACTCCAAGGCTATAAAATGCAATTTGAATCATTAAAGATGAAAGAGGATGAAGACATAGCCAAATTCTTTCTTCAAGTGGATGAAATAGTTAACACCATAAGAGGACTTGATGAACCCATGGATGACTCCTTTATAGTTCAAAAGGTGTTGATATCTCTTCTAGCCAGATTTGATGCCAAAGTGTCAACGATTGAGGAGATGTAAGATCTCAACACATTGACATTGCATCGATTACATGACACTCTGACATCCTATGTAATGCGAACTTCAAAAGAAAAATCTTCATCAAGGGAGGTTTCCTTCAAAGTTGATAGGAAGAGCAAAGAACATATAGAATATTGGAGTTACGGATTTGATGAAGAAGAGGCAAATTTTGTCAAAATATTGAAGAGAGGATCTAGAACGTACAAAGTTAAGTTGCCCTTCAAATGATTTAATTGTGGGAAAGTAGTTCATTATGTATCTAAATGTCCATACAAGGAAGAAAATAATGAACATGATCATAAAGAGAAGAATGAATATAGGAAAGTAAAGAAGGAAAAGAAGTTCAAAAAGAAGAGTTTCTACACTCGAGAAGCCAATAATTCCTTAGAATATGAAGATAAGCAATCATATAACGAAGAAAGAATGAAATAAATAACTAATTATTTTATGCTTATGTCCTTAGAAAATTTAGATGAAGGACAAAATGGCTTTAATGAATAAGAGGTTGAAGTAGACCTAGAAGGTGAATTGATCACTGCCTTGGCAGAAATTCAAATGCCCAGGAAAAAGAATCAAAAGAAGGAGACACTTGAAAAATTTGAAGAGGAAAAGGATAAATCTAAAGATTCATCACTTCTTATTAAAATTAAGTTGGAAGAAGCAAAGAAAATTTAATATACCTTATTAAAATGACTAAAAGAGAAGGTCAAGGAGTGCGGTAAACAAGAAGAAGAATAGTCTCTCTTATAAAATAATTAGAAAAATCCAATACTCAGATGAATTAGAACCTAATTTTTATTAAAGGATCTAACAACTTTTATGAGATTATAAATATTCATAGATCCCCTCTCATCAAAATTGGTCTAGGCTATGAAGGAGAATCAAGCATCAAGAAAGTTGAAGATAAAGGACCAATCAACTATGTTGAAGTAGTCAAAGGACCAACCAACAATGTAGTCAAAGGAAATGAAAGGAACTAGTAACAACAAAAGAAAAGTTATTACAAAAATCCAAAAATCCATAAAGATCAAGTGAATAATCAACAAAGACCCCATTCCTCTCCAAGAGAAAGTCATAAAAAAAATAAAAAAATCACACCCTTAGAGGCAATTTTCTCCTAGGTACCAGAATATTTTCAATGGTTACTATTTTTCATGTACAAATTCTGGAGGTAAAGTTGTAGACTGTAGAGCATATCTTAGAAATAATAATATAAGAAATAAAAGAAATGAATCTTATCAATCAAAAAGAGATAACACAATTGCAAGTTCAAATAGAAATAATTTCAGGGACGACAATCCTTTTTCTCCCCTATTTGATGATCTTGAAGGCTATAACTATCATAATTTTGGACATAAATCAACAAAGTGTAGAACCAACAAATTCATATCAACTTCTTGGATTAACAAACACAAGAAGAACAAAAGGCTTGGAGGAAGAAAATGGAAGAAAAGAAAGAAGAACGTGGCATTGTCTTATATGGCCAAAACCAAGGGATCCATTAGTTTGTAGATAATGGATGCTCTAAGCATATGATTGGTGACAAAAGAAAATTATTGTCACTGAATGAAAGCAAGATGGGAAATGTTATATTTTGCAATGATGCCCTAGGAAGCATTAACGAAAAAGGAATAGTGAGATTGGATAATGGAAGAGGTAAAGCTTAGAATGTTATATTTGTAGATGGGATCAAGCAAAATCTATTAAGTATAATTCAAATGTGTGACCAAGTGTATGATTACTTTCTGCTCCAAAGACTATGAGATAGAGTCATAAAACACAAGGAAGGTAATAGAAAAGTGTGTGATAACTTCAAATAATATGTACATGCTCAAAGAAAATAATGAGAATTGTTATATGGGGAACCTTGATGAGAGTTGGTTTTGGCACAAAAGACTGGAACATTTGAATTTTGACCATATTATGAAGCTAAGAAAAAAGGGAGATGTAAGGGACTTACCAAAAATTTTAAGAGAAGAAAAAAAATATGTAAACCATGCCAAATAGGAAGAAAGTATGTGTTCCCTTCAAAACTAAATAAAATTCATCCACTAAGCCACTACAGCTAGTTCATATAGAATTATGTGGGCCTGCAAGAATTCAAACTTGAAGTGTTGAGCAATACTTCATGTTGATTATTGATTATTACACTAGAATTATGTCGCTTGCATTTATAAGGGAGAAGTTTGAAGAATTTGAAAATTCAAGATCTTCAAAGCCATGGATGAGAACTAAATTGATTGCAAATTAAAGTGTGTAAGGTCAAGGCCAGACAGGAGTGGGGAGTTCACTTCAAATGAGTTTTATGACTTATATGAAGAATATTTCATAAGAAGATAGTTCATTATTACAAACACCCCACAACAAAATGGTGTATCTAAAGGACAAATTAGATCAGTGCAGCAATTGGCAAGAGTAATGATGGATCAAGGAAATATACCAAATACTTTTTGGGTTGAATTTGTGCATACAACAATCCATATTTAAAATAAAGCTCACTTCAAGCTAAACAGTGACAAGACTCCATATGAACTATGGTATGGAAAACCAGCCACAATAAAACACTTCAAATTCTTTGGAAGAAAGTGCTACACCAAGAATAATGATGACAATCTGGGTAAGTTTGATGCAAGGGTTGATGAAAGAATATTTTTAAGATATTCTACTAAGATAAAGGGCTACATAAGTTACAATAAAAGGCTATGAAAAATAATTGATTGCATTGATGTGAAGGTGGATCAACAGTTACCTCTAAAAGACAAGCAACAAAGATTTTTCATTCCACCTTCTCAAACCTACAATAAAGATAAATCAAAACTGCTTGAAGAATTAGGAGAAGAGGAAGAAGAATAAGTAGAATTCTCTCACCCAAAAACTCCCTCAAGGTACATACAAAAGCATCATCCTACAAATTAGATTATTGGATAAGGAAGCAGGGGTTCAAAATCGAATAATATTAATGAATACCTCCAATCAAGTGCATATTGCTGTGATATCCATGTTCAACCAAAAAAAATCTCACGCAAGCCAAGATGGGCATTGGATAAAAGCTATGAATGAGGAACTAGATCAAATTGAGAAAAAACAAACTTAGGAATTGGTTCCAAGACCATTAAATAAAATTTTCATTGGCACAAAATGGGTCTTTAGGAACAAATTGAATGAGAATGGACAAGTTGTAAGAAATAAGGCCAGATTGGTATGCAAAGGCTATACTCAAGTTGAGGGAATATAGTTTGAAGATACTTTTGCCCATGTAGTATGATTAGAGGCAATAAGAATGTTCCTAACGTTTACATGTAACAAAAATTTTAAAGTATATCAAATGGATGTAAAATCAACTTTCTTGAATGGTGAGCTTGAAGAAGAGGCTTACATAGAATAGCTTGAAGGCTTTTGGTTGTCAGAAAATCCTAAGCAAGTGTGTAGGCTAAAAAAGGCATTGTATGGACTTAAATCAACACTCAGGGCATGGTATTCGAAATTAGACAAATACTTATAGCAGGAAGGATTCAAAGAGGAACAGGTGATAGTAACCTGTATATCAAATTTGAGAATGATGATTTTTTAATTATTGTTGTTTATGTTGATGACATAATTTTTGGTAGTGATGCAGATTTACTTAGCTAAAAAAAAATCGTTGATATGAGATGTCCATGATTTGGGAACTCTCATTTTTTCTTGGATTATATATTAATTAATCATAAAAAGGTATATTCATCTCCCAAAGAAAGTACATCAAAGAAATGTTAAACAAATTTTGGATGTGAGAGTGTTCTCTTGTCAGTACTCCTATGGTCAATAGATGTAAGCTCAACAAAGATGATGAATCATTAGAGGTAAATAAAAAAATGTATAGATAAACAATTGGCATCCTTTTGTACCTAATAGCCTCACAGATATATATTATGCAAGTTGTTGGTGTAGTTTTGATGGGCCTCCAAATTAGACACAAATTAAGGCTCGTCTAACCTTTCCTAGGCACATAAAGGCTATATTAAATCTCTCCTTCTACACTTAATAATGTTTTTTTATATTTAGTATGTTCTTAGGAATATTTAGAGAAAATTACATATTATGTGCCTAATATTATTTATTTTTGTGTAATATTGAGAGAATATGGAGTAAATTCTGAATGACATAATATCGGGACTTGCTCCCTACTACAGGATGGACCAATATTGGATAATAAATTAACTAAATATCATGAAATTATTGACAAATTATAGATCTCTACTGATTGAGAAAATCTAGGGATGTGTTCCCTGCCATTTAATGAAGATTCCTAGTGTTGGGAACCAAATCCACTTTTTGAGGGATTTTGGAGGGGAAAGTTGTCTCCTTTCAAGGAGAATGTTTCCACATCTATTTGTATAAGTACCAATTTGAATGTCCCTCTAAGGGCATGTATTTCTTAGTCTTCTTGTGGAGAAAACTTGTTATTTAACTACTCCACTTTCATTTCTAGCATGGATGTACTTGAATTGATTCAAATAATGAGGTTTTGTGCCATTTTTAACTTCTAAAGATTGGTTTCCTTCATAGGAATTTGGATTTCCTTGGGCTTGGCCATCCCAGGATCCTTAGAGCCCTCTTGTACAACTTCTTTATTTCCTTTGAGTGTCTTTTTCACTTGCATATCTTATTTCTGCATCTACTATTCATGCTTCTTTTGTTGTAGGTAATATTGGTTAAATGATTGAAGTGATTTGTTTTGTAGGCTATTTACAAATTCAAAAGCCTGATGCATCCTTATAACAACTTTTAAAAGTCATATTCATCATTGAGCTACTTAGATTGGTTTGCTAGTTCACAAATCTAGAATTTCTGGGCAAAATAGCAGTAATTTTCTGTTATTTTTTATAACGTGTTAATGAGCTTCATTTGAGTTGATTACACTTGTATTGGGTCATAAAAAAAATTCAATTTAATAACAAATATCACCCCATAGAATTTGTAGTTGATTAGGTTAGACATTTGGTAGGTTAACTAGCTCACTAATTCTTGATTTTTCAATTTTTAGAGTAGTAATTTTCTGCTATTTTTTAGCACGTGTTAACAAGGGTATTTTGGAGTGATTCCACTTGGAACGAAGTCTTAGTACATCCTACTTAATAATAAAAATTCCCATATCATTTTCATTTGATTTACTATGGAATTTGACAAGTTATCTCACTGTTGTAGCAATTATGCCACTCTAGTAACACGTGTAAACTTGACCATATCTGCTCCACAAGCTTTCTTTTTGTCTTTTAGGCTTGAATAATGAACCCTAGGATCTAAATCCATGATTAAGGAATACCGACAACCACTTAGTACTTTCATTTTTAACCTTGAAACATATCTACACAATTCGGGTTAATGGATAAATATATGAATTGGATAACATAATAATGATTTCCTTGATTGCCACATGAAGTAGCTAATAAAATTTTTCAATGGATCTAACATATTTGGAATGAAGTGATTGATTACATTTTATTTCCTTCATGCATGTTAGATTAGTTTACTTTTCTTTATTCTAAAGCTAGGGTCCTATTTCAAGCATTATTATTTACATTCCATAAACTAGGTTTCCTTTTCAGTGAAACTTTTACATTCTGAAATTAGGCTAATGTTTGATCTCATGATATTCACTTCATTGCATAAGATCAACAAAATAAGGACACATTGCATGTTTCACATATAGTGTCAACACCTCTTAATTTCATACGAACCTTGGGTTGATAATTTAAGTTAGTAACCTTGAGTTGCAGCATTCTGGTTGCAATACTAGGGCTCATCACTTTTTGGCCATTGTCGAGGAGGTGTAAGAGTATGCATTGTTTTCTTCCCTAGTTGTTCATTTCTTTTATTTTCTACAAAAACAAAAATTTCATTAGGTACATTTCATTTCAAAAAAAAAAATTTTGCATTAGAATATTCTCATTCAATTTTTTTTTTTTAAAACAAAAACAAAATACTTCTCCAACACCAAAATCCTCCATTTGACCATGTAGTGTAGTAAGAACCACATCACCTTTCACTTTTTCAGGTAGAAGAAGAAGAGCTAGCAGAGAAGGTAGAATAAATGGAAGGAGATGATGACAATGAAGAAGATCCTCTTGGATTTCACATTCAAGATATTGATTTTAGTGTGCATATGAAGAACATCCCTCTATCTTTCCTTCCCAACTTCCATGGTATGAGGTTAAAGGATCTAGAAACATTTCTCTGTGAATTTAAAATCCTTTGTAAACATTATGGTTATTTATTAAGCACTAAAAAATTGAGACTATTTCCATCAACATTGAAGGATAGATCTCTTAAATGGTTCAAGAGTTTAGGGACTAATTCAATAAGATCATGGAATGATATGAAAAATATATTTCTAGAAAAATATAAAGATCATGATATTAAAGAAGAAATATTTAGAATGTCTTGAAAATAAAATGAGATCCTTGAGGATCTAATATAAATATTTATGTATATTGTTAAGAGGGAAAAATTACATCATTTAGGATTTGACAAATTAAGAATTCTCTTACTTGGAACAATTAGGGATGAGTGGATTGATCTCCTTGATCTCATGAGTAGAGGTGATGTATAACAATTATCATTTGAAGAAATTTTTAAAATATTAAATCATATCTCAAGAGGAAGGGAAAGGGTAAGTAAATCAACATCAATATCAGTAAGTCAAGATGAACTTGGAAATTTGTTTGATAACTTTAAAACAAAAATTCTTGGCAATCTAAGTAAACAAGTAGAAATGTTAAGAATGAAAAATGAGAAAAAAGAGGATGTTGATATTTGTGTTATCCATGCAAAATCACATGCTACTAAATATTTCCCATCATTACCGAGGTTGAAGGAATTTTACCACGAGGACAATGGAGCAAGTCAATCACCAAAGTAACTATGTTATGTAGCTCAAAGAAGACCATGGAAGCCTAGTCAACCTGATATGATGTAAGAACCTAATACAAAATTTTAATGTTATGCACATCCATCTCAAAGTAATTGGAACACACCCTTTCTTTGGAAACCTTGGCCATCTCAACCCCAAAACCAATCTTGGAAACAAGGTTGGAAAGAACCTTATGGGGAAATTGATAATATCCTCAATATTTTACTCAATATCCTCCATACCTAGCTCCATGCTACCCCTACCATCCACCAATACCACAATCTCAACCACATCCATGTCAAATATCCACTCCCACTCAACTACCTGTACAACCATTTCTAAACCCAAAAAATCTAGTAACTCAACCCACTTACAATGTTGAGGTACAATACTTCCAAACAAATCCTCTTGATCTGAATGTTGTTCACATTAGATCGGGAATTGTATTGCAAAAAAAATATTCTATTGATGCCATTAAAGGACAACATTCAAAAAAAGAAGATTCAAATATGGAGACCAAAGAATCATGGGCTGCACTTGATGGAGAGTAGACATCATAATCAAATATTGAGAAAGTTCTATCATGTTTACTATCAGATCCTCCATGTGTTCAAGAGAGTAATCAATAAAAAGAAGAATATACGAATTTCATGGAAGAAGAAGACATATAGGATGATCTAAATCAGCAAGAGAACTAAGGGAATCAAAGCTATATTGAGGTTTGGTTCTAGAAAATCAACAAGATGGAGCATCACTCTCTTCTTCAATAGTGCTTGATGTCATCAAAGTCAAAGCAGTTGGTCTCTAATATTCAAGTACATATCAAAGCATATGTTTCAAGCCTGTACATGAGTTTATCTGTCATCTTGTTATGCCCATGGCTCCATTAGAAGTATTCCTATACTTGAAAAAGGTTTTTTTTTTTTTCGAGTAGGGTAGGATAAAGGAATAAAAGAAAAATAAAAAGAAAAAATTAGGAAAATAAAATAAAATAAGAAAAATAAAATATTAGGTGAAAACCTCCTTTGAGGTGCCTAAGATTGGCTCATTGATTGAAAACCTCCTAGAGGTGGTCAATGGGTTGGAAAAAAGAGAAAAAAAAGAAAAAAAATAATAGGTGAAAACCTCCTTCGAGGCACCTAGGAAGATCTACTATTTAAAAACCTCATTGAGGTAGCTAGTAGGCCTAAGAAAAGAATGAGAAAAAAAAAATAAAAATATTTTCTCCATGTATCTCTCTTTGATGAATGCAGGTGCTCTCCAATCTTTGCAAGCAACAGGAAGAAGTTAGCACCAAAAGAAAAAAGTTGATCAAAAACTTAGTCAAAGAAAGTCAAACTTTGGCTTTCTCCTCCTTTTCTTAGATGCTCCAATATGACCAAGGCCATGTCAATCCATCACCCTCATCCATTTCCAACATCTACCCATCATTCTCAAGCCTTTCCCATTCATTTTCCTCGTTGTCCTAAAGTGTTATAGGAAGGTTCTGTTTTGCTACAAGGCTGCCAAAATACAAAGGGGAAAAGTTGTTTTTACCATATCTAAAAAAGTATGCATCTTTTTTTCGATTTGTTTCATGGGGAAATTGAATAAGGATGATTTTAACATTCTCAATAAATTTCAGCAAATTCTAGTGCATACTTTTTGAGAAATTGACCTCCATCACCTACAACCATTTTTCATCTTTCTTGAGATTTGTGCATATTTTGGCCAAGATATTTATGGGGAGATGCATAAGGATAATGGAAACATGCTAAAAAAAATTCAGGGCAATCCAATCTACCATTTGAGAGATATTGATAAAATAATTCTGCTACAGGAATGTTCCAGAATTGCTACAAGAGTGACCAAAATTGCTACAGGATTGTGATTTGCATAGAGAGAGTGCTGAGATCCTATGTTTTACTTGGGGTAATGAAGAAATAAGTCTACCACACCTCCATCATCCATCCTCTACACCATTTAGCCACTTCTCCATCCAAAAATCCATCTTTGTCTGTGAAAAATCCCCATTTTCACCCCTTCTATTACTTTCACAACAACCAAGGCTTTTTATCCTTGTCCATAGATTGATCTTAAATTATGAGTGTTTTTGGAAGCATTGTTTTGAAGGATATTGTTGTCATAGAAGGGTTTTTGTGACTGCTATAGGAAGAAATGCATTCCTATAGCAGTCTGTACTTACCCTACAAGACGACAAATGAGAACACCATAATGAAGAAGCAATCATCATGAAAACATTGAAGAATATTTTTCTCAATTTTGGGTAGCTACATGACCTTTGAAAAGATTATAAAAGATCAATTTTCATCTCCAACAATAGCACTTGATCCACCATCAACAAAACTTGTGCTAACAAATCTCTATCAATCAAGTACATGTCAAAAAAAAGGAAAAATCCAGAACAGAGTCAATGCACATGGTAGCAAGCATGGGAATATAACACCTCAAGAAGACAACAAATCAACCAGTATTCATGAAGAAGAATGTAAAGGCAATGATCTCTCAAAATAAACTCAAGAACAAATTCATCAATGTCCAAACATGCAAGCACAATAATATCAACACATCATCTTCAAAACCACCAAAGGAAGCTTCAATGGTCATATCAATAGCATCAATATCAACTGCAAAAACACACCCGGGGTAAGTTTTAATTATGCAATCCTTGAAACCTTTCCTATGAACATATTTTAGCTTGAAAAGCATTGCAAGCGTATGAAGGAATTTTTTTTATAGCCAAAATTAGTAGCAAAGAAACCTCATATGTATCTAGCAGTTAGCTTCACTTTTCCACCAAGATACCCGCACGTGTGGGAGAGGAACAAGACAAAAGTGAAGAGGACTTGAGAAAGTGGGTTGTAATCATTTAGTCGTGATGGAGGACAAGGAGTGTGAAGGGGTAAGTGAGGGCCAACTCAGTTAACAAAAAACACTCTAAGTTTATTTTGCATGCAATGAAAAAAGAGAAAATTTTGAAAAAAATTAATAAGAAAAAAGGGGTGGACCCACCACCTCTTGGAATGCAAATATTAGTTACTACAAGATTCGGGTTGTTTTTTATAGGAAGAAAAATAAATTCTATAGGAGCAACAAGGGATTACTATAGGAGAAATAGGAAATTCTACAGGAAGGGGAAGCCACATCAAAAGGGAGAGAAGAATACCTCCAAGAACTCCAGGAGCCTAATCCACAACCTGACCTTGGATCCTACTACAAATTCATTGAGGATGGGAGAATTATACCCACCAAATTTTTAATACCACTCTTCTTTGAGTTGGAAAGGGAAAGAGGCAGAACTCATAGATGGATGCAAATTGCAAAATCCAAGAAGGTAGAATATGTGGGCCTCATGGAGGAAAAAGTGCAACAAATGGGTAAGGAATTGGCTAACTTGAGGCTAAAGTAATTAGTCATGAAGGAGAAACTACAGTTATAAAACAAGAGGCTTAGAGAGAAACTATAGGAAAAGGAGGCACAACTTTCCACTATGGAAAGTGTGTCCATGAAGTCCATCCAATGTAGGAAACCATCCAAATCCTTTGCCATTTTCCTCAAAGAACAATGAGCTAAGGAAGAGAATTGAAGGGTAAGAATATGGATAGGTTGCTCAGTGGACGAGCAATAGTTTTAGTAGGGGCATATGGTGGACCTCCAAATTATACACAAATTAAGGTCAATCTAACCATTCCTAGGCACGTAAAGGCTATATTAAATCTATCCTTTTAGACTTAATAATTTTTTTAAAGATTTATTATCTTCTTAGGAAGGTTTAGAGATAATTTCATATTATGTGCCTAATATTATTTATTTTTGAAAAATATTGAGAGAATATGGATTAAATTCTGAATGAGATAATATAGGGATTTTCTCCCTACTTAAGGATGGACCGAGATTGGATAATAAATTAGCTGAATATCATGAAATTATTGACAAATTCTGGAGCTCCACTGATTGAGAAAATCTAGGGATGTGTTCCCTGTCATTTAATGAGGATTCCTAATGTTGGGAACTAGATCCACTTTTTGAGGGATTTTGGAGGGGAAAGTTGTCTCCTTTCGAAAATTCTTAATCATCTATTTTTATAAGTACCAGTTCGAATTTTCTGTTAGAAAATTATATATTACAGAGCAATGGAACACATAAAATATTGCAGAAATATAAACACAGAAAACGCATAAAACAAGAGAGACACAGATATACGTGGTTCACCCAGTTTGGGCTACGTCAACGAAGAAACAACCAGTCCTTCCTTTTATATTATCTAGCAAACTGAAGAGATACAACCTACAACAGATCCGCTGTAATTCCCTCTTCATTCTCAATCTTCTCTCTCTTCCTCACTCAGAATACAGATATACATAGACGCAATACAATTCCCTCATATATAGCGAGGGGTTGCCTTCTAGGGAAAAAAACCCTAAATTAAACATAACTTCTACCATAAGATCTTTGCCTAATGAATGACCCAGAATGACTATGAAATTACAACATTTTACAAGGAAATTTTACATCTATTTTTAGCTTCGAGGGCGTTGCCTCCGATCCCCCTGCTAGGGGGGGCTCCTAAAGGTCGCAGTTGCACCCCCTCGTGTCCCCCCTGGACCCCATATAGTGAATATTTTACAGGCGGCGTGTTGGGTCCCTATTATACTAGTGATTACCCCATTACTATTGTAGTTATACCCCTTATTAATATTGTTGCGCCCCTATTGCCCCCATATTGTTATTACTGTGCCCCATAGAATCCCTCTATTGTTATTTTTGTGGCTTTATATTATTATTGTTAGGTCGGCTGGATTATATTGTGACTCCTTAGACTCCTATATATAGAAAGGAGGTTTTGTCATTTGAATCATCCAAGAATTGTTCATTTATGTAATGTAAAGGAGGTTGCCCCCTCGAAGAGGCTGAATTCTAAGGCGTTGATCTATCTTTTCTATCTTTTCTTGAGCTGGTTTCATAACATTTGGTATCAGAGCTTTGGATTCTAGGGTTTCGCTGCTCCAAACAGGTCATCGTGGCATTTTCTCTATAACTTTTTTTCTGTGGTGTTTCAGAAGTCGCAAAAAAAACCCATTTGAGAAGAAATCGTGCTGAACCTTGGGTCCGAATTTCAGAACTTTTCGCGTTATATTTGCAGAGATATGATCTGAGGAAGTTGATCTTTTTGCAGACTCCTGAATTACATTCAAAACAGGTGACCTGGGGAAAATCGTCATAACTTTCTCTCTGGGGATCGGTTGAAATTTCGTAAGAAGGTACAGAAAGAGGATGGACTGTAGTTTCTTGTATGCATTGTTCAGATCCAAAGGTCGAAACAGTGACTCGTGGCATGTCATACAAGTTCGCTCTACTGAACTAGTCTATAATCAAGTCACTGTGGGAGATTTCACATAACTCTTCCTTGGAGAATCCAATTTGGGTCAGACTTGTGGCATTGGAAAGAGGACACAGAGGGCTACTGCAGGTCACAAATTCAGAACTAGATGATCGAAAATTACAGAGATACATCAGAGGCAATATCGAGCTCCTACAAAGCGAAAAAAGGTGTGTAGATTTTCTTAAATTTTTGCTTAAGCTTGGTTTGAAAATTTATTTTGAAGGAATTCAAAGGGCATAATAGAGCATTATTATCGGTAACTGATTCCCCGAGGAAAGAAAATGCAAACACCTAGTAAGGAACCTGAAAGCTCTAGCATGACTCACGAAGAAGAAGAAGAAATGCTATATGATATATCAAAATTACAAGAACAAGTGCAACGAGTGTCACTTGCACAAAAAGCAACAGAATCTAAAATGGATGGTTTAAGGAAATATGTAGAAGCTAAGATGGATGGTTTAAAGAAAGGTGTAGAAGCTAAGATGGATGGCATGGAAACTAAGGTGAGTGGCATGGACGCTAAAATTGATGGCATGGATGATAAGATGGAAGAATTGAAGATAAATATGAATAAGTTGCTACAAGAAATGGTCACTAAGACTGAAAGGGTACTAAAGGAAACTCGTGATGAGAACAAAAGAAATTTTAATCATGATTCCATAGACTCTAATGTTGGATCAAAGACTCACCATGTTCCAAAAATCGATATGAGGAAGTTTGATGGCAAGGATCCCGCCACATGGATATTACAGATGGAGCAATTCTTCGATCTCAATAATGTGAAAAACACACAAAAGGTACGTATGGCAACTTTATATTTGGAACCAAATCAGTTTGTATGGTATCAATGGCTTTGCTCTCATAAACAATTTATCACTTGGGCAATTTTTACGGAAGAATTGATAGCACATTATGAGGATACAAAAAGCAACACTTTTTTTAGCCAACTGATAAGTCTCAAACAAAAGGGTTCAATAATGGAGCACATTGAGGAGTTCCAAAAATTGAACATAAGGGTAAAAGATATTCCAGAGGAGCATAGGATTGATGTGTTCATAGGGTCTTTAAAGGATAATATCCAACATGATGTTCGCCTTTGGGAACCTGATTCATTAGAGAAGGCATTCAGGTTAGCAAGAAAAATGGAAAGAAAAATTATGGCAACCAGGAAGCATACCACTCACAACTATAAAGACGGAAGTGTTGTTGCCCCTAGTCTTCCACAACCTATAAGGTTGACACCACAACAATTGGAAGAAAAAAGAGCAAAAGGGCTTTGTTACAGTTGTGATAGCAAATACACTAAAGGTCATAAGTGTGCTGAGAAGAAATTATTCTACATAGATTGTGAAGAGGAAGAAGAAAAGGAGCAAGAAAGGTCAAAAGAAGAGGATATACTCCAGGAACAAAGCCTAGATGAAGAACAAATAAATCCGACCATATCTTGTAATGCATTGGTAGGAATTACCACTCCTCAAACCATCAAGATAGAAGGACAAATCAAGAAGAAAAAGGTAATAGTGTTGATTGATTCAGGAAGCACCCACAATTTTATTCATTGTAAGGTAGCAAAAGAATTGAATTGCTTCCTATATCCAGCACCAGAGTGTCAAGTGATGATTGCAAATGGAGGAACAATAAATTGCTCTGGAAAGTGCCATAATATCAAGCTATCCATGGGAGAATATGTATTGACTAGCCCAATGCTTTCCATTCCAATGGGAGGTGATGATGTTGTACTAGGAGTCCAATGGCTACAATCCTTGGGTACAATAGCTTTTAATTTTCAAGAACTTTTCATCAAATTTTCTACGGAAGGAAAGGAAGTTGAATTAAGGGGTATTGCAGGGAAACCAGGAAAGATAATCAGCTCTAATGGTATGACAAAGCTTCTAAAAAAGGAGCAAAGAGGTGTAATTGCACAATTATGTTCGCTAGATGTTTCCACATCGGAATCATCTATTTCTCCAGATCTCCAAAAAGTCCTGGACAATCATTCCAAGGTATTTGAGACTCCCAAAGGTCTCCCACCTATGCGTGATCATGATCATGCTATTCATCTGATTCCAGGAAGTGTTCCTCCAAACATCAGGCCGTACAGATATCCCTATGTCCAAAAGAGTGAAATTGAACGTATGGTTGCAGAAATGCTAGAGGCTGGTATAATTCAACCGAGTCAAAGTTCTTTCTCTGCTCCAGTAGTATTGGTGCACAAGAAGGATGGATCATGGTGCATGTGTCCAGATTATAGGGAGCTCACTATTAAAGATAAGTTCCCCATTCCTGTCATTGATGAATTACTGGATGAATTGCATGGATCAATTTACTTCACCAAGTTGGATCTTCGTTCAGGATATCATCAAATCAGAATGAAGACTGAAGACATTCCAAAAACAGCATTTAGAACTCATGAGGGTCATTATGAATTTTTGGTCATGCCTTTTGGCCTTACCAATGCACCTTCAACATTTCAAGGTTTGATGAATTCAATTTTAAAACCATTCCTTAGAAAATTTGTGTTAGTATTTTTTGATGATATACTAATCTACAACAAGTCTTGGAAGGATCATGTTGAACATGTTGACAGGGTGCTACAACTATTGGAGGAGAAACAATTATATGCAAAAAGATCCAAATGTTTCTTTGGAGTCCAGGAGGTGGAATATCTGGGTCATATTGTATCTCATGAAGGAGTTAAGGTAGACCCTAGAAAAATTAAAGCCATTAAGGAATGGAAAATCCCCACATCCATAAAGCATCTGCGAGGATTTCTCGGGTTGACAGGGTATTATCGCAAGTTTGTTAAGAATTATGGGAGAATAGCAGCACCTCTAACAACATTATTGAAGAAAGATGCATTTTCATGGACTCCAGAAGCAACAAAGGCCTTTGAACATCTTAAAGAGGCAATGTGCCAAGCACCGGTCTTAGCTACACCGGACTTCACAAAAACCTTTATTGTGGAATGTGATGCTTCAGGAAATGGAATTGGTGCTGTTCTAATGCAAGATGAAAGACCCATTGCTTTTGAAAGTCGTCCAATCAAGGGAAAGTTTTTAAGCAAAGCTATTTATGAGAAGGAAATGTTGGCAATACTCCATGCACTTAAGAAATGGCGACCCTACCTAATGGGAAGACACTTCAAGGTAAAAACGGATCATGATAGCCTTAAATACTTTTTAGAACAAAGATTATCCTCTGAAGAGCAACAAAAGTGGGTCACAAAGATGTTGGGTTATGACTTTGAAATCATCTACAAAAAAGGGAAGCAAAATGTGGTGGCAGATGCACTCTCAAGAAAGGATGAGGATGTGGAAGCATTGTTGTGCACCATTTCTATTATCCAACCAGATTGGATAAATGAAGCAAGGGAGGAATGGAAGAATGACGAAGAAGTGTGGGCACTTATTCGAAAGTTACAACAAGATTCCAGTACGTCTGATACATTTAGCTGGCAAAATGATTCGTTATGGTACAAAGATCGCTTATACCTCTGTAAGAATTCCCAGCTAAAACAAAAGATTCTTATGGAATTGCACACTTCTCCCTTAGGAGGGCACTCAGGATTTTTAAAAACTTACCACAGGGTTAAGAAGGAATTTTTTTGGGATGGCCTTAAATCAGATATTCAAAAGTTTGTGGCGGAATGTTTGGTTTGCCAACAAAAAAAGTTGAAACAATTAAGACACCGGGTCTATTACAACCTTTATCCATTCCAAGCCAACGTTGGGAGGAGGTTTCAATGGATTTTATCACAGGTTTACCCAAGTCTGAGGGAAAGAGTGTCATCATGGTGGTAGTGGACAGACTTACCAAGTATGCACACTTTTGTGCATTATCACATCCATTTAAAGCCAGTACAGTTTCTACTGCATTTATGGAAACAATTCAAAAGCTACATGGAAACCCAAAGATTATTGTAAGTGACAGAGATCCCATTTTCACTGGAAATTTTTGGACAGAATTATTTTCTTGTCTTGGTACTCAGTTAGCTCATAGCTCATCTTATCATCCTCAATCTGATGGGCAAACTAAGATAGTAAACAAATGTTTTGAAGGATATCTTCGTTGCTTTGTATCTGATAAACAGACACAATGGGTCAAATGGTTGCCTTTGGCTGAATGGTGGTATAACACTTCCTTCCATACAGCAACAAAAATGACCCCATTTATGGCACTTTATGGGTATCAACCACCATCCATCACATCATATTTAAGAGAAAATTCTAAGGTTCAGGCAGTGGAACATCACATCGAACATCAAAAACAAGTCCTCCAACTCTTAAAGGATAACCTCGTGTTGGCACAGAATAGAATGAAACAACAGGCAGATCAACATCGCAGTGAAAGAAGTTTTGATGTAGGGGATTGGGTATTCATACGGCTACAACCATATAAGCAAATGTCCCTCAAGCAAGCTAAGAAGGATAATAAATTATCACCAAAGTATTATGGTCTGTACAAGGTGTTGCAAAAGATTGGTACTATGGAATACAAATTGGAGCTTCCTGCAGCTTCTCGATTGCACCCAGTTTTCCATGTTTCATGTTTAAAGAAGGTTATAGGCGACAAGCTCCCAGCTCAAACAATATTGCCAGAACTTGACGAGGAAGGAAAAATTATATTGGAACCGGAAGCAGTCACAGAAACAAGAACTCGACAGCTACGAAATTGATCAATTTCAGAGTATCTTATCAAGTGGAAGAACTTATCCGCTGAAGATTCCACATGGGAGGATGAGAATTTTATGCAGAAGTATCCAGAACTACTCAAGTGTTGAGGACAACACTTTTTTGAAGGAGAGGGGCATGTTGGGTCCCTATAATACTAGTGATTACCCCATTACTATTGTAGTTATACCCCTTATTAATATTGTTGTGCCCCTATTGCCCCCATATTGTTATTACTGTGCCCCATAGAATCTCTCTATTGTTATTTTGTGGCTTTATATTATTATTGTTAGGTCGGCTGGATTATATTGTGACTCCGTAGACTCCTATATATAGAAAGGAGGTTTTGTCATTTGAATCATCCAAGAATTGTTCATTTATGTAATGTAAAGGAGGTTGCCCCCTCGAAGAGGCTGAATTCTAAGGCGTTGATCTATCTTTTCTATCTTTTCTTGAGCCGGTTTCATAACACGACGTTGCTGCCCCATTACGAACTGTGGTCCAATGTGGCGATACCTTTGAATACAAAAGATAATAAGGCTCCACACCCAAAATTTTCCTCTAGGGGCATGTATTTCTTAGTCTTTTTATGGAGAAAACTTGTTATTTAATAGCTCCACTTTCATTTCTAGCAGGGATGTACTTGTATTGGTTCAAATAATGAAGTTTGGTGCCATTTTTAGCTTCTAAATCTTGTTTTACTTCATATGACTCTAGGTTTCCTTGGTATTTTCCATCCCATGATCCTCGTATCCCTCTTGTAAAATTTATTTATTTCCTTTGAATGTCTTTTTCACTTGTATCTCGTATTTCTGCATTTACTATTCATGTTTCTTTTGTTGTAGGTCATATTGGTTAAATGTCTGAAGTGAGTTTTTTAAGGTTATTTACAGATGCATAAGCATGATGCATCCTTAGAATATATTTAAAAATTCATATTCATCATTGAGCTACTTGGATTGGTTTATTAGTTTACAAATCTAGAATTTTTGGAAGTCCCTTGTAGCAAAATAGTAGTAATAATATGCTATTTTTTAGAAATTGTTAATGAACTTCATTTAAGTTTATTCCACTTATATTGGGTCATAAAAACATTCAAGTTAATATCAAAATTTACCCCATATAATTTTCATTTGATTAGGTTAGGCATTTGTTAGGTTAACTAGCTCACTAGTTCTTGAATTTCTGGTTTTTAGAGTAGTAATTCTCTGCTATTTTTTAGCATGTGTTAATAGGGGTATTTTGGAGTGATTCCACTTGGAATGGAGTCCTAGGAAATCCTGATTAATAAGAAAAAATCCATGTCATTTTTATTTTATTTATTTGGGCATTCGACAAGTTATCTCACTCTTGTAGCAATCCTACCACTCTAGTAGTAGTGTTGTAGCACGTCTAAACTTGACCAAATTTGCTCCAAAAGTTTGGTTTTTAACTCTTAGGATTGAATAATTACCCCTAGGCTATAAATCCATGATTAAGGAATACCAAATACCACTTAGGACTTTCCTTTTTACCACTGCAACACATCTCAACAATTTGGGCTAATGGACAAATTTATGAATTGGATAGCACAATAATGATTTCCTTGATTTCCACATAAAGTATATAATGAACTTTGTCAATGGATTTATCCTCTCTGGAATGTAGTGATTGATTACATTATGTTTCCTTCATACATGTTAGATTAGTTACATTTTTTTATTCTTAAGCTAGGGTTTCTATTTCAAGCACTATTATTTCCATTCCATAGACTAGTTTCATTTTCAATGCAACTTTTACATTCTACAATGAGGCTAGTGTTTGATTTCATGGTATTGACTTAATTGCATTAGATCAATGAAAGAAAGACATATTTCATGTTGCACATATAGTTTTGACACCTCTTAAGTTTGTATAAACCTTGAGTTGATAATTTAAGTTGGTAGCCTTGGGAGTTGCAGCATTCTTGTTGCAATACCGCGGCTCATCAAGTTGTAAGGTATCAATCAGACCCCAAACAAAGTCGTCTCTTAGTTTCCAAAACAATTTTAAAATATTTAAGAGCCACAATGGACTATGGTCAATGGTATTCAAAGTGTCAAAAAATTTCATTGATTGCATACATAGATGTTAATTGGGTTGGAAGTATAGATGATAGGAAAAGAACAATGACGTTGATTTCTTTCTTAGAAATTTCTTAGTGGCCTAATTCAAAAAGAAGCAAATGTATATCTCCATTTCTACTGTTGAAGTGAAGTACATAGTAGCTGCAATGAGTTACACTCAAATTTTATCGATGAAACAAACATTATAGGACATGAAGGCAATGTATGATAAACCTATTCCAATTTTTGTGATAATACAAGCATTATTAGTGTATCAAAGAATCTTGTTTTTCATTAAAATACTAAGCATATCCCTATCAAGTGCCATTTTCTTAGAGAATAGGTGGCTACTCAGATTGTGAAGTTGGAATATATCTCAATAAAGGAACAAGTCATTGATATTTTTACCAAGACTCTTGTTGATTTAATATGTCTCTAATACCAACATTATCAAAAATCTTTTCTTTGGTTAATGTTAGCAGAATTGCATGAAAGAGTATGTAAAACCATATGTGAAAACGTTTAAATAAGAAACAACATAAAAGAGACCATTAAAAAAATGCACACAAAAGTTTGATAATGAAGTTCATCTAGTGTGGGCTACATCTTTAGGACCTGCTTCAATAGTGGGGAGGTTGCTTCATTCATCCCATCAATAAGAAAGGAAAGTACATGGAAAAATACATCATTATACCTCCATATTTGGAGTGACTTGAAAATTGATTTCTTAAATGGTAGTAATCACAACACTAGCAAGCTTGTCTTGTCTTCATAAGACTTTTGACTATAAACATGAGCCACTTCTGAAAGGTGCATTATTGTATCAAACTTTGTGCTTATCAATTAATGGAAAAGGCAAGTTGCTTCCATGACCCTTGAAATTTTCTGCTTAGATGCAAAAAAAGAATGCACCATTGTGATCCTCATGAAATTTTGGTTGAAATGAGTATAAAGTTAGCCACATTCCGCCACGTGCAATTCTGGTCCCTCAGGGAATCTTTTAGATTCCCCGCACCATCAAAAAAATAATATATTGAGAATATTCTAGGAAATATTCTCCCCCTAGAATTGTGTTGTTAGGTTTTTTTCCTCTTGGTTCCCAACCTATTGAGGCTCCATCACACTCTGTTCCCACATCTAAGTTCCACTCGTTCAGCCTCCATCGCCCCCCATCGCATGGAAAATAAATGAGCTTTTATATTCTTCATTGGGTGGAGTTTACAAAGGTTCCACCCTTGGTGGATTGGTTGGCTCGTGGTATATTTGGCATTGGTGGACCAGGGATCACAATTTCAAACCCCCGCGGACCCTTACAACTCATTTTATTTCAAAATAATAATAAAAAACAATAAAATGGTTTGAAAATCGTTGTCACTGAATACATATTATCGCTTAGTCTAGCGGCCACCGCAACCACCACCAAATATAAATCATCATCCAACAACTGTAACCATCAATTTCATTGTTAAGCCGTAAAAAAAATGGAACACTGAAGCGTTGGTTCCTCCCATTATGGATTTGTCATCGAGTTGTATAAAAATGTTGGTTGTAAATGTTGAAACCATCGACGGTCTTTTACTGCCGAACTGTTAACATAATATGTCGGTTATAGTGTCTGTTTTTTTATAACAAATGTGACTGCCGGGTTGGATTGTTCAGTACATCTACCATAATTGTTATGACTCGAATAAAAAACATAATACTTGACCACCATTTATAATTGTTGACTACCACCCATTTTCGTCAACTACTCGCCAAATTGGGCATGCCGCTAGCTGTCGGTTGGCTAGCCCACTAGATACGTGGTGCCATGTCACATCATCTGATTGGGCCACATGGCCCCATGTCATTATGCCACTTCAACTATACTATGCCACATGGATAAGCTTGAGGTCCACACGTGGCACTGCAACATCCTGTGATGCTAACTGGGATTGCATGTCATTATACGACAAGTTGATTAGGATGTATGGTGGTGCCATGTGATGTGCCCTAGCGGTGCCATGTGGCACTTTTAATTGTTCCATTTGGCATTCCAAAAGTGCCAAAAATAGGTGACACTGTCACACCCTCTGCCCACCATGTCACCTTGCTAACGTTAATAGTATGTACTGTTGATGTCATCCTCCCATGTTTGACTTTGAATTTTCACCATTTTGACCAATAACTTTGACTAAGCGTAACTCCCTCATACAAATTCGGATTGAGGCACCATATATGTTGTTGGAAAGCTTGAAAGGACCTCTTCGATTTGGCCTTAGTCTCACAATGATATAAGGACTTTGATTTTTGGGCCATTAGGTATCCACCTAGATCATTCCTCCCCACTAAAGGACTTTTGGTCCTCCAAAACTATAAACAATATTGTAATATTGATTTGCAAACAAATGTCTCTGATAGGCCACCTTCCATTTCCTTCATATTTGTACTTCAGAATTAGAAATGATGAAACCGACACTTATATCCATATGAAAATATGTAGTTTCCAATACATGTTCAACTTTCAAGATTTTAAAAAATACCACACTTGCCAAGAGTTTATAACACACTCATGGTCAAGTTTTACAACAAAAACCATACCTTGCATTATCCAACTAAAGATCAAAATATCACGATTTTTCATTCATAAGTGACGTTATACATCTCATCACTTTTACAGGCATTTTTGCAACATGTGATTTATAATGGTGGTCATGCTCAACTACTTAAAAATGCTACCCATCTCTTACCTAACTAAGCCAATGGGCTTTCCTGTAGCTGCATTTCTTGTTGAACTGCTTCAATGGTTGGTTCCTTCACAAGTGATTTCATATGCTCCTTGTCCCTTTTTGGGTGTAGCTTTGGATGGAGCTTCCAACATGTGTATTTATGATGTCCACCCTTGTTGCAATGGTTCCAATGGTTCTTCTTTCTCTAGAATTCCTTGACCTTCTTTTGTGTCCTCTTCCTGGGTGACATATCCTTCCTTGAATGGTTGTCTTTGATGTAACTATGGTGATGTGAAATTGACTTAGTTATTCCTTGGAAATTCTCATCTCCATTTGGAGATGACCTACAATCATGATCGTTAGAATGGTGTGATGTAGCCTCAGCCTGCATTAATTAATACTTCCTTGCATATGAAGCTTTGGGGTGTCTTTCAAATGCACCAAAATCATCATCATAATGAGAACATGAAATTGAAGAATTGCTGACACTTCTGGGGTGGGTGATGATGGTGATTTTAAGCCTCTATTGCACTTCAAATTTTCCAAGGCCTCTTTTGTGGCTCATAACTGAAGTTGCAATCTTTTCCTCTCCTCTTCTACTTCTTGTAGTAATCTTTTCAATTGAACATTCTCTGTTTGAATTCCCTGGTTGAGCTCTTCATTTGAATGATGATAATAAGAGGAAGAATAACAACTTAAACTTGAATATGGATATAGAGGCTCAAGATGGTCTCCTCCAAACCCCTAGTTCACTGAAGCATCATTTTTTGCTTTCTCTTTCTTCTTCTTTTCCTTCTTTTCTATTCTCTTTTCGTAATATGAAAATAATTTATCTACCATGTCTTCTATCTTGTAGAAATATTGATAGAAAGCTTTCTCATTCTCCATTTTCCTTCTTCGTGTTTCATGTCCAATCTATAGTTATCATTCACACTCACAATTCACATCAGAAAGAACACCACCCAGATACCAAAAATTTATCTAGTATGCCTCTGATACCAAGATTATCCAAGATATTTTCCTCTATTGATGTTAACAGAATTGCATGAAACAGTGTGTAAAATCATATGTGTAAACACTTAAAGAAGAAGCAACATAAAGGAGACCATAAACACAATACACACAATTTTTGATAACGAAGTTTGTCCAGTGTGGACTGCATCTCCTATCCCTAATTCAATGATGGGGAATCTGCTTCATTCATATCATCAATAAGAAAGGAAAGTATGTGTAAAAATACATCGTTATACCTCCATCCTGGGAGTGACTTGAAATTCAACTGCTCAAATGACAGCAATCAAAGCATCAACAGGTTTGTCTCATCTTCTTGAGACTTTCAACTATAAACATGACCTACTTCTGAAAGGTGCATTGTTGTCTTAAACTTTGTGCCCAACAATTAATGGAAAAGTCAGGTTTCTGCCATAACCCCTAAAATATGCTACTCATATGAAAAATTAGACTGCACCATTTTTATCCTTGTAAATTCTAGTTAAAATAAGTATAAAATAGGCCACATTCCGCCACTTGAAATTTTGGCCCCTCAGGGAATCTTTTAGATTACTCATAACATCAAAAAAATAATATATTGGATTGTCCCTCTAGAACTGTGCCATCATGGTTTTGTCCTCTTGGTTCCCTTCCTATCAAGGTTCTGCCACGCTCTTTTCCCACACTCAGAGTTCCACTCGTTCGGCCTTTTTCATCCCCTATCGCATGGAAAATAAACGAGTTTTTATATTCTTTGTTGGGTGGAGTTTACAATGGCTCCACCCATGGAATATTGGTTTTCTTGTGGTATATTTGGCATTGGTAGAGTGGTGGTCGTTGTTGGGAAAAATACTGAGAGGGGTGGTGAATTAGTATTTTAAAAGCTCACAATAATAATTTTCTTTTATGACATATGTATGTGGCTTTACTAAGCCCAAATCGCATATGTATGTGACGATTGTAAAATAAACTAGTGTTTGCTTAATAAATGTGTAAAACAACTAATTCTTTATCTATTAAACTTAAACTAGAATGTAAGAGATTCATCAAGCATTTGATAAGTAATAAGAAGGTGCAATAAGAATAGAATAAAGTATCACACATAAGAAACACACATGAACACAAGGATTTAAGGTGGAAACCCAATGTGGGAGAAAACCATCGTTGTTCTCATCTCAGTCTTCAAACTTATTAATAAAAAAAAATTCTTACATTCTTGTATTGGTGTAGACTCATGCCAGTATGAAAGCACCCACGTGCTGAAGGCTACAACCTTCACTCATTCTCCAACTCCTATTGGAAGGGAGCTCCAACCCCCTGATTTGATTACTAGCTACTACTGGCAGGAAGCTTCGACTTCCTCACTGAAGGCTCCAACCCTCAGCAACATCCGTGGACCACGTTTCATAAATTTTCACATTGGATCCACCTGCTTTAATACATCACAACTTGTAGATCAACTGAAGCAAACACCAACTTAATTCAAACATAACAGTGAAATCACTGTAACTAGAACACAAAATTGAACTCAGAATACTGCATCAACATAGAATCAATTGCAACCTTGACCATTCATATGCAAACATGTATACGCTACTTCACTTAAGGCAACCCATGTGTATACAAGCTTTTCTATAAAGAAACTTGTGTACAAATCTCAATATACTACAAACTTGTAATTCTAAATCAGCCAAAGAGTTTACCAAAGTTATTTTGAAATATTTTGTTAGCTTACAAAACCCTCATATAGTTAGCAGTGTCAATAATCTTTTCAACCAATCAAATGTAACCAAATTCAACTTCACCATTCAATCAATTCTACTTCAAACATTATCACTCAACCCAAATCAACATGAGGACATCATTTACAGACAACAAAGATACAACAACACTGATCAGGTTGATCAATCATTTATGTACATAAACCCTTTCTTTAAGTATGTGATTTTGAAGAAATGAACTTGTGTGTATACACGACTTAACTGAGACCAACCTGCGTACAGATCTATAAATTTTGACCTAAAATTGTGAAGCTCTTCAAAACTTCAGAAAGACCTAGATCATAATATTCAGAGATGGAAACATGATTCAATACTTAGATCTAGTCAATCCATGAGAAGATCATACAATGGAAAGTCATTTCAGGGCTCATGATCCTGATCCATCATTGTATTCATTGATGCATAATTATTTCATATCTATGTGTCAACTATGGCCCTTACAATGCAAATATACTTTAGATTGATTTTTTCATCAAAAACCCTTTCACATGCACACTTAGCACTTTGATCTTCACCTCCTTATATAGTTAGAGCCTTAGCCAATACCATGAGTCAAAACTACACTAATTTCGGTGGTAATCTTGGACAGGATCAAGTAACCGTTATTGCGCTCAATATTGTGGGCTAATACCATGGTAAGGACCCTTGGTGTTCTTGAATTAGTGTGTCAATGTGTACGCCACTTTGCTTCTTCGTACCTATGTATACACGACTTGGCCTTGAAAAACCCGCATATAGATCTTCAAACATTCACCTTTATCGAACTTCTGATTCTGATCTGTCAACCTTTGTCCCATCATTTTGTTATTTTGTTTCAATACTTTGTCACCTCTGAACTTACCTGTGGATTCATCTAGCTACCATATACTTGTTCTGTTACAAGTGAGTTTCCATCAAGGACAACACATGCATAATAATGCCAACAATCTCCCCCTTTGGACTTGATGGCAACCATTTTGGTGTTTATCACCTCAACCTATAGAAACCTATTAGATACATCAAATAACCATTATTAAAACACTAAGATACTCTCCCCCTTTGACATCAAGGGAAAAGGGCAGACCAAAGCTCCCCCTTTGGATCTGATTTGCACTATATTGTCCATGCTCCCCCTAAGCACATGCTGAATCTTCATAAATATTTTCAAATGAAGAACATGAATCTATAACTCAACTGAGTATGACCTTCCTATCACCAAGGAATCATACTTACATAAATCACCCAACCAAGTGGGGATACATATTCGAGTCAACCACCCAACCAAGTGGGATTACATTTTTGAGTCAACCACCCAACCAAGTGGGATTACATATTTGACATGACCTCAAAAGTCCATACATGACTATATATGACAATTATTACATCATAGGTCTCCACATGACCTTTACATCAAATGACATTAATAAATGAGACCAAAATATCTTAATAGTAGCATAATTCAGCAACCATAATGCCAATACTGCATTATATTCTGCAAGGTTGATGCTCCCCCTGAACCTGTACTACCTGTTCATTGTCAACATCTCATTCATCAAAGCATCTTCATCAATCAGATAAATATCAATGAGAAAAGAATAACTCAATACCATATCAATAGACTATACCCATCAACACCAAACCAATAAAAATCAAATAATAACTGTTAGTAGCATTTCAGAGGCTAATCTTGCATCTATCCCAAATTTTTTCTATCATAGAAAAACATACACGACTATCTACAAAGAAACTCACATATATACACGACTATACTTCATGAAACCTGCGTAAAAAATGAAACCTTCTGAATTTTCACCTATAGACTGAGCAAACTATATTAATAACAAAATGAGGTAGAGACAACTACCATTTTTTGTCTGATATATTCAAATTCTTCTCTGGGAAGAGGTTTAGTAAATATATCAGCAACTTGTTCTTTGGAGGGAACATACTCCAATTTAAACTTTTGCTCAAGCACTTGTTCTTGTAGAAAGTGATACTTAATTGGAACATGCTTGGTCTTGGAGTGCATAATAGGATTTTTCGAAATACTAATAGCACTTGTATTATCATATAGGATGGAGATGGGTGGAGAACATTTGATTTGTGTATCTTGTAATGTTTACATCATTCAGAGAAGTTGTGTGCAACAAGATGTAGAAGCCAAATATTTTGCTTCCGTTGTAGATAAAGAAATGGAACTTTGTTTCTTGCTGAACCAAGATACCAATCAGGGCCCCATGGAAAATATACCTCCACTAGTGCTTTTCCGATCATCAACATTTCCAGCCCAATTTGCATTTGTGTATGCATGAAGGGTAAGATCTGCATATTTAGGATACAATAGGCCAAATTCTTGGGTTCCTTGGATATATTTGAATATTCTCTTTACTACCTGAAGATGTGATTCCTTTGGATTGGCTTGGAAATGTCCAACAATCCCAACTGCATGCATGATATTTGGTCTGGTACCTGTTAGATAAAGCAGACTTCCAATCATAGACCTGTAATCTGGTTGGTTTACTGTGGGAGAATAATTATTAGAAATGATGCTATATCATGTCATCATGGGAGTACATACATGTTTGCAATCTTCCATCCCATAATTCTTTAGATTTTTCTTGAGATATTTTGTTTGTGAGAGAAATATGCCATCTTTTGCTTGTTGCACTTGTAGACCAAGAAAATAGGTTAGTTCCCCAAGTAAAGACATTTCAAATTCTTGCTACATAACAGAAGAAAATTTTTGACTCATAGATTCTTCATTACTGCCAAAGATGATATCATCAACATAAAAAACAATAATTAGCAGTTTATCATCCTCAATTTTTGTGTACAAGTTGTTTTCTGCGGATCCTTTTGTGAAACCTTGTTGTTGAAGATATTTGTCAAGACGATAATAACATGCCTGCAGAGCTTGTTTTAGCCCATATAAAGCCTTCTTAAGTTTGCATACAAGGGTTTCATCATTCCCCAAAATGAATCCTTCTGGTTGTTCAATATATACTTCTTCTTCTAGATCTCCATTAAGGAAAGAATATTTTACATCCATTTTATAAACTTTGAAATGTCGAAAACTTGATAATGCAAGAAACATTCTTATGGCTTCAAATATGGCTACTGGTGCAAATGTTTCTTCAAAGTCGATACCATCTTGTTGATCATAACCTTTACAAAGAAGTCTAGCTTTGTTCCTAATGACCTCTCCATTTTCATTCAACTTATTTTTGAATAGCCACTTTGTCCCAATAACATTTTTATCATGAGGCCTTGGAACCAATTCCCAAGTAACATTCTTTTCAATTTGATCAAGTTCTTCATTCGTGGCCTTAACCCAACATTCTTCTTTACTAGCTTGATTTACATTTTGTGGTTCAATGGTGGATAATAAAGCTAGATAACTAGAAGATCCCACAAGGGTTCTTGTTTGTACTCCAAATTCCTTTTCTCCCAGAATTTGAGTTTCTGGATGATTCTTTTGAACATACCTCGATGGGCCTTTTCTTTGTCTGATGTGTCTTCTTCTGTTGCTTCATTAGTTTCTTCTTCTATATCATTGCGATTTGATGTGGGAAAGCATCCATCATCATCATCCTCTTTTTCTGATGTTACCTTTTTGGGATTTGTGCATGCTTCATCAATCACAACATCAATGCATACAACAATTTTCCAAAGTCTCTTATTGTAAAATTTGTATACTTTACTTCTAGATGAGTAACCAAGAAATGTTCCTTCATCTGCTCTAGTTTCAAACTTACCAAGTTTTTCATAATTATTTTTTATGAAACATTTGCTTCCAAAAACTCTAAAATGCACTACAATGGGAGGCTTACAATACCAAAGTTCATAAGGATTTTTATCACTATTCAATCTTTCTACCATGCCATTTTGTTGAGGAGTCTTAGCTACAAAAAATTGTCTTTTTATGCCATGTTGTTCAAATAAATCATATAATTCATTTTATATGTATTCTCCTCCTCCGTCAGATTTGAGATATTTGATTTTTAAATCTAATTCATTTTCAACTAATGCTTTGAATACTTTAAATTTATCAAATGCTTCATCTTTGTGTTTCAATAAACCGATCCAGCACATTCTAGAAAAGTCATCAATGAATAAGGTACATTATTTTTCTCCATGAGGTGACATTTTCCTTACTGGTCCACACAAATCAGTATGTTTAAGTTCAATAGGCTTACTTCTTGATCCTTCTTTGGAATTGAATTTAACTTTGGTTTGCTTACCGAATTGACATGACTTACATATGGTACTTTCTGGTAGATCACGAACAACTTTGAGCCTGCTTGATTTTCTTATGTGAGAGAAGTTTAGGTGTCCCAACCTTCTGTGCCATAACCAATTTTCCTCTGCCTTTCCTAGGTAACATTGTTCTTGGAAACCTTTCAATATATAAAGATTTCTCGGGGTACTTGTTCCTTTTATTATGGTCTTCTTGTGTCAAGTTCATGAACCACACTCTTTTTTTATCAGAATACCACCTCATTTCCTTGGTCACAAATTTGGCTAACACTCAACAAGTTATGCTTTAATCCATCAACATACATAACATTACCATATTTAACCTTTTCTTTTAGAAAAACGAAACCTTTACTTTTAATGACAACAGGTGAGTCATTTCCAAAAGTGACATTCTTTTCTTTCTCTAAAGCATTGTATGAAATAAATTTATCTTTATCAGCTGTCATGTGTTTTGAGCATCCGATATTAATGTACCATTGATTTTCTTGTCCTTCTGCAAACAATGTTATGCCACAACTTCCAGACTGTAACTCTTTCCTTTTCCATACCTTAGAATTTGTTGATATTTTCTCTTTTTGAGATGTTGGCTGTAATTTGCTCCTACATTCAAATTCTTCATAAGTTATTGCAAAATGAGCATTCAATTTCATCTTTAAGAGGTAAGAATTTATTATAGGTTTTCTTCTTGACACCCATCTCATTCCTTTATTTTCTTGCTTCTCTAGTCATGATGGTTTTGTATGCAACACATTGAGCAGTCGTTTGAACAAAATTATGACATGAGAAATGTTGTCCATTGAAGAAGAAATTTTTGTGATCATAGAATATTTTGGTGTTGTTTACCTTTTGACTGGTGCTTCTGTTGTTGTTCATCCTTGGATTAGAGTGAACATGATTACCTGTGGAATTCCTTTATTCTTTTATTGAGAATTGAAGCTTTGCTTACTGTTTTTCGTTCCATTTAGATAGCTTCCAGTGGTGGCTGAAGAATTTTTTGTTTGAGATGTTTCTCTAGTGTATCCAAGGCCTATCTTCATAAGAGGAGAGAATTGTACCTTGATAATTTCATATAAGGTTTCAAATCCTTTAGCAAATATAAGATTCAAAGTTTTTATTTTCTTAAGTCCCTTTCTTAGAATTACTACTTTGCATTCTAACTTCTCATTATGTTTTTCCTTTTCTATGAGTTAATGCTTCAATGTATCTATGGCTACTTTGTTTTCTTCCAAGAAAATTTTGAGTTGAGTAAAGTCTTCAAAGAAATATTTTTCTTCTAAAGCATCCATAAATTTATCATTAGACTCATTAGTATTTTTCTCAAAAGCCATGAGTAATTTAAGCTCTTGATCAGATTCTCCTTCTTCACTATTTGACAAGCCATCACTATCGTCATGAGTATAATAACTTCTTCTATTGTCAAACCATCTCCTATTACCTTTTCAGTATCCTTCCCTTTTTCATGGTTGTCTTTATCAGGACATTTATCAGCATAATGAAAAACTCTACCACAAGCAAAACATTTGAAAGGAAGCTTACCTCTGAACCTTTTGGTGCCCAGTTGAAATTCTTTTACAAATTTCACCTCATCTTCTTCTGATATATATCTTGATCCCTAGTGTTCTTCCTTTTCTTTTCCTTTTACAGATGCTTTAAATGTGGCTTCTCTGACTTCTGACGTACCTCCTTTCCTCATTTCAAAAGTAGTCAGGATCCCGTGAAGTTGAACAATAGTAAGAGTCTACAAATCCTGCTTCTCTTCAATGGCAAACACTTTTGACTCGAATTTAGGAGTTAGAGATCTTAATATTTTCTCTACTAAAGTGGTGTAATTTATTTCTTCACCCAAATTTTTCATGCGATTTACAATGTCATCTATACGTAGAAAGAAACTAGCAATACCTTCATCATTATGCATTCTAAGAGTCTCATATTGAATTCTAAGAGTATGGAGTTTAACACTTTTTACCTTGGTATCACCTTCATAGCTTTGAATGATTCTGTCCCATATTTCTTTTGTTGTGTTTAACTACATAACTTTGAAAAATTCTGATTCGGCCAAAATTCCCAATAATGTATTGACAACTTTGGCATTTGTTTCATACGTCTTCTTTTCTGCTGCATCTATGGGAACTTTAGTTAAATATTAGTAACTTCCTTCCACAATTTCCCAAACATCTACTCCAAGGGACTAAAGATAGGATTTGGTTCTTGTCTTCCAATATATTAAATTATTTCTGTTGAAGAGTGGTGCTCTGATAGATGTCATTCCGTCTTGATTTCTCATCTTGGGAGATCTTCCTTTAAGTGATCAAGCTTCTTTTGAAGGACTTGCTCTGATACCAATTATTAGGAAAAATAATGAGAGGAGCGGGGGGTGGGGTGAATCAGTATTTTAAAAACTCACAATAATAATTTTCTTTTCTGAAATATTTACGTGAATTTACTGAACCCAACTCACGTATGTATGCAATTGTTGTAAAAGAAACTAGTGTATGCTTAGTAAAATTATAAAACAACTAGTTCTTTATCTGTTAAACTTGAACCAGAATGTAAAAGATTTATCAGGCATTTGATAAGAAGTAAGTAGGTGTAGAAAGAACAGAATAAAGTATCACACATAAGAAACACACAAGAACACCAGGATTTAAGGTGGAAACCGAATGTGGGAGAAAACCACCATTTTTGTTGTCTCAATCTTCGAACTTATTAATATCAAAAACTTCTTACATTCTTGTACTAGTGCATACTCATACTAGCATGCAGGCACCCACCTGTTGAAGGCTACAAACTTCATTCGTTCTCAAGATCCTACTAGAAGGGAGCTCCAAGCCCCTGATCTGATTACCAGCTACTACTAGAAGGAAGCTTCGACTTCCTCACTGAAGGCTCCAACCCTCAGCAACATCTGTGGACCACGTTTCATAAATTTTCACACTGGATCCACCTGCTTTAATACATCACAACTTGTAGATCAACTGAAGAAAACACCAACTTAATTCAAACAGAAAAGTGAGATCATAGTAACCAGAAAACAGAACTAAACTCATAATACTGCATCAACAGATAGAACCAACTACAACCCTGATCATTCATATGCCAACATGTATACGCTACTTCACTTAAGGCAACCTGCGTGTATACACATTTTTTTTTAGAGAAACCTGCATACATATATCAATATACTAAAAAATTTTAATTTTGAATTAGACACAGAGTTGACCAGAGTTATTCTGAAATATTCTGTTAGCTTACAGAACCCTCATACAGTTAGCAACATCAATAATATTTTCAACCAATCAAAATGTAACCAAATTCAACTTCATCATTCAATCAGTTCTACTTCAGACATTATCACTTAACGCAGATCAACATGAGGACATCATTGACACACAACAGAGATACATTAGCACTAATTAGGTTGATCAGTCATTTATGAACATAAACCATTTCTTTATGTATGCAACTTTGAAGAAACGAATCTGCATGTATATGTGACTTAACCTACATATAGATCCGTAAATTTTGACCTAAAATTGCACAACTCTTCAAAACTTCAAAAAGACCCAGATCATAATATTTAGAGATAAAAACATGCGTCAATACTTAGATCTAGTCAATCCATGAACAGATCATACAATGGGAATGTATTTCAGGTCTAATGATCCAGATCCATCATTATATTCATCGTTGCATAATTATTTCATATATATGTGTCAACTATGGCCCTTACAATGAAAATATACTTCAAACTGAAGTATTCATCAAAAACCCTTTCACATGCACACTTAGCACTTTGATCTTCACCTCCTTATATAGTTAGAGCCTTAGACAATACCATGATTCAAAACTACACTATTGCCGATGGTAATCTTGGACGGGATCAAGTAACCATTATTGCGCTCAATATTGTGGGCTAATACCATGGTAAGGACCCTTGGTATTCTTAAATTAGTGCACCAACATGTACGCGACTTTTCTTCTTTGTACATGTGTGTATACGCGACTTGGACTTGAAGAACTCGCGTATAGATCTTCAAATATTCACCTTTATTAGACTTTTTGATTCTGATATGTAAACCTTTGTTCCATCATTTTGTTATTCTATTCCATCACTTTGCCACCTCTGAACTGACCTATGGATTCATCTAGCTACCATATACTTGTTCTGTTACAAGTGATTTTCCATCAAGGAAAACCAAGCATCATAATGCCAATAGTCGTAGGTTAAAACCCCGTAAGCTCCCATAACTTTTTTTATTTATAAAAAAATGGTTTAAAAATCGTTGTCACTGAATATATGTTGTCACTTATTTCGATGGTCAACGTAACCGCCACAAAATATAAATCATCGTCAAACACTTTTAACCACTGATTCCATTGTTACACAGTCAAACAAAATGGAACACTTAAGTGTTGGTTCCACCCATTGTGGATTTTTCATTGAGTTGTATAAAAACTTTGGTTGGAACCATTGAAGCCGTCAACAGTTTTGACTGCCAAACTATTAACATAATATGTCGGTTACAGTGTCTATTGCTTATAACAAATGTGACGTCGGGTTGGCCCAAATAATACGTCAACCATAACCATTATGACTCGAATAAAAAACATAATACTTGATCACCATTTATAACTATTGACTGCAAACCATTTTCAACAATTTCCCACCAAATTAGGCATGCCGCCAAATGTTAGTTGGTTGGCCCGCCAGGTTGTAAATAGGGTGCCACATGGCCCCATGTCATTGGGCCACTTCAACTATATTATGCCACATGAAGTATTTTGAAGTCAACACATGGCACTTCCACATCCTTTTTTTTTTACTGTGCTAATAACTTGGATTCCATGTCATTGTATGCCAAGTTGATTGGGTTGTACGACGGTGCCACGTGGTGTGCCCTGGAGGTGCCATGCGACACTTTTTTACTGGTATGTTTGGTAGTCCAAAATTACCAAAAATAGGTGACATGCAGCATGCCCTTGGGCTATCATGTCAACCTGCTAATGTCTTGTTGACATCAGCTGTATAAATTGTTGATGTCATCCTCCCATGTTTCACTTTGACTTTTTTCCATTTTTAACAAAAACTTTGACTGAGCATAACTCCCTCATACGAACTCGGATTGAGGCGTTGTCTGCACTGTTGGAAATCTTGCGGAAGCTCTTTGATCTAGTCCTATTTTCATAATGATCCAAGGACTTTGATATTTGGGCCATTAGGGATCCGCCTGATCACTTATCCGAGAACATTTTGAGTATTTCAGGCAGAAGTTGGGAGTGATATCTCACTCTTCTCTTCACTATTTTTCTTTGCAAGCAAAGAGGGTAGTTGTTCAAATATATAAAAGGATGGTTGTAATGATTTGAAACAAGAAAAGAGGCCAAACTCAAGGGATTGTTCATATTAGCAAGAAAAGTACAACTTTAGGGGGAGAAATTCTCAAAGCAACACAACAAAAATAGTAATGGTGCATGCAAAAACAATTGATCACAACATTGACAAGGGGAGCTTAGATGCAATGGTGACAAATCAAGTTGATATATAAGGGAACATCAAATAGGTCGATAATAATATTATATTGGAAAAAGGAAAATTAAAGGAAAACAATCATAAGTATGCATTGTCTCATATGTACAACAATAGAAATGCAGCCTGGTTAATTGGTAGAAAATGGGAGATCTATTGGTATTTGGAGGAAACCACTAAAGAAATTGTATATTTTAATTTTGGTGTAATTTTTAGTGTGGATTGGTGCAATAATACACTCAATTGGTCTTAGTGGCAACAATCATTATGTCCAGTAGATATTACAATCAGCAACATGTTGCATCTAAGGCTTTTTATAATGACCCTTAAGGGGAGAATGGTCAAAGAGGGAGTACCTAAACCCTTTTCCATTGATGTTAAAGGAGGAGAGTGTTGAACCATATGAGGTATTGAAGATGGAGAGTGATCATTCAACAATAGGAAAGGGGGAGAGTGAGTAAACAATAGAAAATTTTCAACATGTATGGGGAGTGTTGCCTAGAGGTGGTGTTTCCATTCAAGACCAACAATGTTTGGTGGTGTTGGTATTAATGTTAAAAATAGCAATACAAAATTCCAATTTAATTTTTCCTTAAATTAAATTGTGAATTAAAATCGAATTCTATTGTCATAGCAACTTGTAAATAGTTAATTAAGTTAAATTGACTTAATTGACTTAGGAATTTCGAGTTGGAAGTCTATCTGGAGTCCTGTAAGTGTGATCCCTAAATTTTAGGTGCCGGGTTGAGTTCTTTGGAGTTGTAATTAGATAACTCAGTTCAACTGATTTATAGTCAGTTAAAATAGTTCTAATTGTTGGAGGAACTAGTAGAGGTTTAGTAGTGAGTCAGTGCACCAGTGCATCCTCAGTGCGACACCAGTTAACTAAAGATTCATTGACAACTAATTCATGAATGTCAGTTCATAGGAAGACCTAATTGAGATTAGAGTGCAGGGACAATGTACTATCAATTGTATGATTTTCTGAGTTGTACAAATCATGCATGCAATTAGTTGAGGACCTAAGTTTGGATTGCGCAGTTTTGGAAGAAGGATTTCCCAATTAAATATGGGCTAATCCTATTAGGAATTGCGTAAGGAAATAGGGGCTTGGGAGGAAACAGAATTGGCTAAGTGTTGGCTACAGTGGGCTTGTGAGGCAAAGAGATGGTCATACTTTTGTGGGGATTGTTCTAGTGAGAACACAAATTGTATTTTCTTCTCAGATTTCTGATTAATGCAATATAATAGTCGAGGTTTTGAGCAGTTTCTTTCCCTAGAGAAATATTTTGTTATGTGCGATTGATATTCTTCCTCTTGCTGATTATTGTTTTCATCGATTAGTATCGGTTTCTGCTATTGAAAGTAGAGTAGAATCTTGTATTGTATTTTAGAAAATTACATGAGTTGTTGAATCTACAGAAAAATATACATGGTATCAGAGTTGAAGAATATATAGAAGAGGATATTTCGAGTTTGGTTGTGTAGGTGAAATTCAAATTTGCAGTTCATACTCTAGAGTCAGCAAATGGATTTCTAGAGTTTGATACTTGAGTATGCCTTGGAAGGAAGCTTGAATTACATGGCCTGTAAGACAAGATGGAAGCAGAGTTGGAAGACAATGGCCTCAAGGAATTCATTGATCAAGACATTCCTAAGCCTACAACATCGGATTCTAATGATCTGGTTGAATGGAGAAAGTGTGGGACAAAGGCGAGGCAAATTATCCTTGAGGGAGTTCAAGACCACATTGTCTTGAGTCTCCATGGCAAAGAAACCATGTATGCTATGTGGAAGGCATTGATGGACCTATTTTAGAATAACATTGACCATAGGAAGTTGGAACTGAAAGACAAACTAAAAAATATCAAGATGGAGAAGGGCGACCCAATTTTGAAATACTTGACCAAGTTCACTCATTGTCGTGATTAGCTTTGAAGTGTTGGGATTACTGTTGTCAAGGATGATATGGTGAGCCTAGCTCTTCTAGGACTCCCCAAGAATTGGCACAGTTATCAGGACTCTGTCAATGGGAGGGAGAAGCTACCAAATTAGGAACGACGGTGGTCGAATTTGGTACAGGAAGAGATTCAGAGGAGCACCAGGGATTTATCCTCAACAAAGACTGATGATAAGTAAAATTGTGCCTTGGAGGGTAAGGAAAAGAAATGGAAGGGGAAGGTGTCCCATTCCAAATTAGATTCTTGTCATGGAGGAATAACAAGGACGTGTAAAAATTCAAGTGCTTTCAATGTCACGAGCCGGGACATTTTGATACAAATTGTCCACTCAAGAAGTCCAAGAAGAAGCCCTCAAGAGGAGTAGTAGGTGAGTCTCTTGCCTCACAATTCGAATTGGACCTTACCCTCATCACATGCATGGTGTCATTGATGATGGGTAGTGTATGTACCTAGACAGTGGAGCTTCTTTCCACATGACTGGTAACTAGGAGCTCTTTAGTGACTTGGAGGAGAAGGATTTGCATATGCATATAGAGATGGGTGATGACAGGAGGTATAGTGCTAGTAGGTTGGGTATAGTTACCTTTCAGAGGGATTCGGGTGCTCCCCTCGCTTTTTGAGATGTTATGTATGTTCTTGGTTGAAGAAGAAATTGGTATTTGTTGCTAGGTTGGAGGATAGAGGCTATTATGTGATCTTTAGTAAGGGAAAGGTGTTCCTTCGTCACATAGCCATGGGATAGGTAAATAGGATAGGGATTCAGGTGAATAATCTCTACAAATTGGAGGTAGAAGATTGTGTTGCCTTAAGCATGAAAGCAGAGAAGGTGCAGATCCAAGACATCGTTGAGTTGTGGCACGGGTGGTTGGGTTACTTGCATCATGGCGCTTTGAAAATCATGCAACAAATTTCTACCAGTCTTCCCAAAGGTACACTAGAGAAAGTTGACACATGCAAAGGGTGTACTTTGGGAAAATTCACCAAAGCTTCCTTTCACGACAAATATAGTTGAGCACAGGAGATTCTAGATTGAGTCCATTCAGATGTGTGTGGACCGTTCTCGAAAACATCCATGACCAAGTAAGGTATTATGTTATCTTTATTGAATATTTTTCTTGTAAATGTTGGATCTTTTTCATGTAGAAGAAAGATCGAACCTTTTCAAAGTTTTATGAATTTAAATAATTGGTAGAGAAATATATTGATAGGAAGGTTAAAGCTCTCAGGAGTGATAATGGTGGATAGTATGTGTCAAATGAGTTTACAAAAATATTGTGCAGCAGAAGGGATTAAATGGGAGTTGACAGCACCCCATAACCCATAGAAAAATGGGGTACCTGAAAGGAAGAATAGAATCATTGTAGGGGAAGCCGGGGCGATGTTGTATGGTCAGAGCCTACTACTGCACTTGTGGGTTGAGGCATGCAACAAAGTTGTTTATTTGCAGAACAGAAGCCATCATTGGATTCTTGAGATGAGTACACCAGAAGAGGCTTTCTCAAGGAAGAGACCAAATGTGGGTCACTTCAGGATTTTTGAGTCATCGGTATATTTCCATGTGAAAAAAGATGCAAGGAAGAAGCTTGAGCTGACAGTAGAGTTGGGGATATTTGTGGGGTACACTGATACACCTCACAACTATCGGGTGTATATATCAACCAGTAGGATGGCAATGGTTCGCAAGGATGTCAAATTCTATGAAGAGAATGTGACACAATATTCGCTTGAGAGGGAGCTTCAACTACATGCAGTTGAGGAGATTTTAGCATATTGATGTGTAGCAGCCATATGCAGAAGATTCGGGAGTGGGGAATTCCACTCAGGCAGAGTCTTTCAGAGATGGGAGAAAGCGCACCAAAGAGGCTGACAAGTTATTGCAGGATGTGAGAGAGAATGTAGGAGCACCCACATCACATCACAAACAGAGCAGGTCACCTGAGAGGTACACTGGATACATGGCTTTTATGAGCGGATGTGTTGAGACAGAGCCATCTTCCTTTGAGGAGGAAGTGACGCAATTGGTTTGGGTTGATGCCATGGTGGAGAAGTATGACTCCATTGTTTGTAACAGTGTTTTTGATGTGGTCCCAATACTGGAAAACAAGTTAGTGTTGAGCTCCTAATGGATTTACAAGGTAAAGCAAGCAGCAGATTGTAGTGTGGAGAAACATAAGTCCAGGTTTGTGGCCCGAGCATTTTCTCAGGTAGAGGGGATTGACTATGATGAGACCTTTTCTCCTATTGCAATGTACCCATCAATCATATCCATTTTGGCACTATAAACGCAAATGGGTTGGAAGATACATCGAATGGATGTAAAGATGGCCTTCCTTAATGGCATGATTGAGGAAGAGGTGTATATTGAGCAACCTGAAGGTTTTGAGACCTTTTAACATGAGTCACATGTGTGCCGACTCAAGTGAGTGTTGTATGGGCTGAGGCAAGCATCTTGTGCTTGGTACACCAGGATTTATAACTACTTCACCGGGTTGGGCTTCACCAAAAGTGAAGCAGATGCGAACTTGTAGCATATTGTGGTGTAAGGTAAATTTTTTGTTATTGTTTAATATGCCGTTGATTTGATTCTAACAGGTGATGATAAGTTAATCAAGCCTTGCAAGGAGGATCTTGCAAGATAGTTCAAAATGAAGGACTTGGGGCTCATGCACTACTTTCTGGGCATGGAAGTATGGGAAGGTGATGGGGAAATTTTTGCCTCTCATGGAAAGTATGCCAATGAGATAATGAAAAGGTTCCACATGGAGAGTAGTAAACCCATGGAGACTCCTCTAGAAGGTAGTTGGAGGAAGAAGGATGCTACTTCGGGTGAAGCAGTGGAAGCTACTATTTACAGGAAGCTTGTGCGTTCACTCATGTATTTGGTGAACACATGAACAAACATGTGCTATGCAGTTAACTAGCTTAGTCAAGTGATGGTTTGGCCTACCAAGATATATTGGAGGGAATTCAAGCATGTGTTGAGATACCTCAGAGGCACTATGTAGTATGGATTGTGGTACAAAAGGACAGAGGGAGTGAAGCTTCAAGGCCTCACTAATGCATATTGGGTAGGGATTCCATCCGACAGCAAGATTACATGAGGAGGGATCTTCAATATTGCGTCAACAGTTGTTTCTTGGTACAGAAGGAAACAGAGATCGATTGCACTCATTTTGGCAGAGGCATATTACATGGTTGCTAGTCAAGCAGAATGTGGGGCCATCTGGATAAGGAAGATTCTAGTTGGTTTGTTTGGTCAGCAGATGGATCCAACTATTTTTTACTATGATAATTAGAGTTTTATCAAACTCTCTCAAAATCTAGTTTTTCATGATCAGTCCAAGCATATTGATATTCAGTATCATCATCTTTGAGATTGTGTACAAAGGCATATTATGTTGTTGGATTACATTCCCACAGAGTATCAGGATGCTGACATTTTGACAAAGGCATTGTCAAGATGTAAATTTGAGTTTCACAAAGACAAGATCAAAGTACTAGATAATCCATTTCTTGTTGAGAGGGAGTGTTAAAAATAGAAACAATATTGATCCCTAAATTTTAGGGGTCCAGGTTGAGTTCTTTGGAGTTGTAATTAGATTACTCAGTTCAACTGAGTTATAATGAGTTAAACTAGTTCTAATTGTTAGAGGAACTAGTAGAGGTTTAGTAGTGAGTTAGTGCACTGGTGCATCCTCAGTGCCACACTAGTTAAATGAAGATTCACTCACAAATAATTCATTCATGTCAGTTCAGAGGAATTCCTAGTTGATACTAGAGTGCAGGGACATTGTACTATCATTTGTATGATTTTCTGAGTTATACAGATCATGCATGCAATTAGTTAAGGGCCTAAGTTTGAATTATGTAGTTTTGGAAGAAGGATTCCCCAATTAAATATGGGTCGATCCTCTTAGGAATTTTGCAAGGAAATAGGGATTGTTCTAGATAGAAAAAGTATTGTTTTTTCTTCTCATGTTTTTTATTAATGCAATATAGATAGTCAGGGTTTTGAGCAGTTTCTTTCCCTAGAGAAATTTTGTTTTATGTGCGATTGATATTATTCCTCTTGCTGATTATTGTTTTCATTGATCATTATTGGTTTGCGCTATTGAAAGTAGAATAGATTTTTGTCTTGTGTTTTAGAAAATTACATGAGATGTTGAATGTATAGAAAAATCCACAATTAATGCCAAAGGGGGAGATTGTTGAGCATTTTCAAAGTTGTTGTCATTGATTTAAAGTCTAAGTCATTGATGCCAAGGGTCAAGTTTAGGGGGAGCTTGGGAAGTGTGTTATCATTGATGTGTTAATGTGTGTTACTTCCTAGCTTGAGTTCATGGATGAAGGTAATATATTTGAAGGCATTTCTTCTTCATATTATGAGTTTGAATGACAAAACTAAGTGTTTGTTTAAATATCTCTCTCAAATACCTTTATAATGGTATATGGAAGTTAAACTAACTCCCAAGAAATGCAGAGAAAACTAAGTTTAATTTTTTGGAGTTCAAGGAATGTTCTAGTTGATCATTGTTCTAGGTTGGAAGATACGACAAATATCAGACACCCCCCCACCCTTGTTAAAATTTAGAAAAGCAAGGGATCCCGAAGTATAGTCCTTGTTATCCACATTTATTAGCTAACAAGATTCAAGTATGGGGGATTTACGCAGTGCATTATATTAGATATCATTTTTGGGATTCAACTGCGTTAAGTAAGTCATTCAAACGTATGACCATTTCCATGAGAGGTAGTCGTAAAGTGACTAATTTCTCATGATTTTTGAATAGTTCACTTAGCACTCATTGCATCGGGTGATGCTCACAGGGGTGAAGAAGTGGGATTGAAACTAGTGAAATGCGGAGAACGAATCACATAGCATCAATCATCACTTCCGGGGCTTGCACCCGGTAACCAGGACTTCCCAGGAGGTCACCCATCCTCTGGCTCAAGCGCGCTTAACTGTGGAGTTTTTCCCCACAATCAAGCCCACTTAGCTTGCTACCCCATTTGCAAAACCTTAGCAAGTATTGTGCCTCATGAACCATTCAAGTAGAGATCCCTTGACTCTTTTTGAATTTAAGTATGGGGGATTTACGCAGTGCATTATATTAGATATCATTTTTGGGATTCAACTGCGTTAAGTAAGTCATTCAAACGCACTAGTTTCAATCCCACTTCTTCACCCCTGTGAGCATCACCCGATGCAATGAGTGCTAAGTGAACTATTCAAAAATCATGAGAAATTAGTCACTTTACGACTACCTCTCATGGAAATGGTCATACGTTTGAATGACTTACTTAACGCAGTTGAATCCCAAAAATGATATCTAACAAGATTCAATTGGTGCAAGGACAAATAGGTGAGTTAGTCACATATGCGACAAATTTTGGACCTCGCACCCTTTTCTTAACTATTACTTAGATGCAGGGGGTGGGTGTCGGGATGGATTTTTGGCCATCGATCTCATTTGAATCACTTGGTGCACATTTTGAAGCTTTTGTTGGTTAATGTAGAATGATGAGTGGTGAGTTGTTGGAACTAGCCCCTAATCATTGGGAGCTAGGATAAAGCGCCCAAGTGCTTATCAAACCACCTAGTCAAATTGGTGCACACACAATAGCGATGAGCAATGAGCGATAGGGGGCAAGCCTTGGCATGGTTTTTGAGGTGTTAGGTGGCACTCCAGACAACACTAATATGGAAAGTGGGCCGTGGCTCAGTAAGATGGCATGACAATTAAAACATGGCCATATGGAAGAGTGAATGTGTCACTCGTATTTCATATTTTTGTGTGTCAAAGTGGGCCAACCTGGGTGACACATGGCACCACCCAAAGGATACCATGTGGCATTATGATGTCACCATGATGATAGCACGAAGTAAACAACAGTTTTTCCTTATATATGGCTCAGATGATGACATGATAACACATGAGGGTGACATGTGACAAGTGGATTTGGCATTTTTAATAGGCCAAGTAGATGTTTGGTGGGTTACACAAGTTAGTATATGTTGCAAGTACATGTTAGCAGAAGACACATGGAAAGATTTTATTGTGTTAGCACCTAAAAAGTGATCATCTAGCCTTTTCCATTAGGATGATTAAAATACACGATGTAGCATGGGTTTTTACACATTAAAAGCTACTTTAACCTTAGGAAATAATTTAGAGAACCAATTTCCTAACTTATTTATGAAAATAACCGAAAAAACCCATAGGAATAATTAAATAAATCACTATTTATTTATTATTCCATAGAAACAATTACCAGATCACTATTTATTAATTATTTCTAAACACATGACCATTTCATCACCGTCATTATCATCTCAAGCCTTTCAAGCTCACATCTTTGAATTCATATCATCTCTTTATTTTTTCCCACTTGCAAAGGAGGAGAGAGAAACTAGTGTTGACATTGATGCCAACAAGGTCATGTTACTGCTTGTTATATGCCTCGTGTCAACCTGATGATATTAGTCCTCCTCATGAGGTGTGATGAGTGTTTTGGCGTGGTGGCCCTATTGGTTGGCATTGATGTCAACATGGATTTGGAGGCTGAGTAGAGATGGTTGCAAGGCATGGTATAGTGCCTTGTCATAGGTTGATGATGTTGCTACATATGTTGAATATGTTGTTGCTACAGGTGGTTGGGTTGTTGCTACAGGTGTTACATATGCTTCTACATGTGTTGGAAGCATTGGAGTTGATGTTACATGTGTTGAGATGTTTTTGTATGTGTTGGAGGTGCCTCTACAGGTGTTGGAGGCATTTGGATGACTTGATGTTGCTATTGCATGTGTTGGAGATGATGCTACAGGTGTTAGAGGTGATTTGTCTTGGTTTATGTCAGATGTTTTGGAGTTGAGTTGTTTTCAATTATGTTTCAGAATTTTCTTTGGTTTCCTTGTATATCTTTCATATTTCATGAGTAGAGTATTACCATGGTACATGTATTCTTGGTATTAAAATTACCATGGTATTGGTATGTGTGTGGAGTATGTTGGCATGTGATATTACCTTGGTGTAGATAGTATTGGTATTTACATAGCCATGGTATTTTCCCATGGTATTATTTTGAAGATTACCATGGTATAGGAGTCTGTGGTATTGGCATAACCATGGTATTTAATTGTAGATTACCATGGTACATGGGTCCATGGTATTGGCATAACCATGGTATTTACCTGTGTTATTGAGTTGGATATTACCATGGTACAGGGATCTGTGGTATTGGCATAACCATGGTATTTACCCATGGTATTTAGTTGGATATTACCATGGTACATGTGTCTATAGTATTGGCATAACCATGGTATTTACCTATGGTATTGATTTGAAGATTACCATGGTACAGTTTTCCTAGATATTGAGATAACCATGGTATTTATCTTTGGTATTGAGTTGGTTTTCTTTTTTGCTGATGGCTAAGTGAGTAAGGAAGAGTGTGTGTGAGAGAAGAATATTGTGTGCAGGTTATGTAGGGATTTTTTTACAGAAAATATACAACCATTTACAATAGTTAGATGAAGTATGTTTCAACTAGTGTTTTGTGCAGCTAGTGAGGAGATGATTAGAGTTTGATTGTAGAAGTATTTGGATATTGTTTTCTCCTAATATATTCTTCAGTTTATTATTTGTATGCAGCAGTCATTTGAGAGCAGTTTTACTTGTCACAGAGTGGGTTTTAGTTGATGCATTGATCATATTATTTTATGCAGTGTGTGGAGAGATTGTGTTGCAGTTTGTAGTGTGGATTTAGATTTTGATTGTGTACCTTGATGATACGTTGTTGTAGTTCTCATGTTGAGCAGTTCTCGATTATAGTATGAAAATGCATGAAACGAGAACCACAAAGAGGAGTGGAGTTGGCTGACTCCAGTGAATTCACCATAAATGAGTAGTTTTCTCAATCCAATGGTGGTTGGATAGTTTCAAATAAATTGGGTGAGGTTCATTGGTTGTGGGGGCTTCCAACATATAGGAGTTTGTAGAGTCGTTTGTTAGTTCAAGAGTAACCAGGCGAGCATTGTTGATCATGGTGGCCTTCAGCGAATGGTAGTTTGTAGATCCACATGAGAAAGAGTCTTAGTAGCCAACGAAATCTCTACTTAAAGAATTTTATTGAAATAATATAACTTTTTAGCAGTGCAGCAAAAGCGGGTGATTTTTTTCCTTGGAGAGGGTTTTCTACCAGAAATATTTGTGTTTATTATGTTGATTTCTTTCATGGTTTTATTTCTATATTTGATGCTATGATTTATGGTTTTGTGTTTCATTCTATGCATGTTTACAAGAATAATAATTTGGAGAAAAATATACATGTATTTCACTATTGATTCAACCCCCCAGTAGTGATCTAGTTTCCAACAATTGGTATTAGAGTGGGGCTCTCGATTGTAGCCTGATCACTGAAGAGTGGATTTTAGATATTTTGGGGAAAAATAACAAATTTTTCAAAACGGATGAGTAAGGAATTCCAAGAATTCATGTAGGAAAATTTTCAATTTGGAAGATGAAATTGGAGTCACAATTTTCTCTTGATGAAATATTTTGTTGTTAGTAGAATATGGGGTTGGAGACGAATCTAATGATTTGGATAAAAAAATTATTTTGCATTGTATTTCAAAATCTAATAGCTTGTATGTGAGACACTGTGAAACTACAAAGGAGGTATTGGACAGGTTGAAAAGTTTGTATCTTGGAGGAAAATTGCATATTTCAAAGATGGAGAAAAATGCAAAGGATTCTAATCTTATTGTAGTAGCAAGTCAAGCCTCCTCACAAGAAGAAGATAAAGGCACTAGTGATAGTAGTGATAGACCAAGCATCAACCTTTAGGAACAAAAATAAGAGATCAGTAGCAAGGATGATGAGAAATCCAAGAGAATGGACCTAGAAGCATAGATTCAAAGGCTCATGGTTGAAAATAAAGATAAAAAAATGTGGCTCCAAATATTTGATTAAAAAGGGTGTGCTTACAAAGAACAAATTTCAGATTTGAAAACTCACTTGGAAGAAGGAATGAAGAATGAAGTTGGAATTAGGAAGCAATACAATGAGTTGGAGGATGAACGCCAAAAATTGAAGGCTGAAGTAATCTCTACAAGGAAAGAAATAAAGATGTTCATATCTATGTTAGAGAACCTAGTGGTAGCAAGAAAATGGAGAATCATCAGCAAAATCACCAGCCATACAAGAAGCTAAAGAATAAGAGAAGGAGGCCAAAGAAAAATAATAGGATTGGCAAATGTTATAACTATGGGTTTCATGGACATATAGTTGCAATTTGAAATAATGAAGAAATGAACACCTATCATCAAAATAATTATCCAAAGGAGAAGCTACATCAAGCCTGCATGCAACAAATATCACCATCATTCAGGTATAATAGTCCATTTTATGGTTATTATTTCTCATGCAATGATTTTGGCCATATGGCTATTGACTGCACGACACATGCAAGGAATAAAAATTAGATCAGCAAAAGATATCAAGCTATTCCTTAGTTCCTTGGTCACATTAGATGTATTTTGTGTGACAATATTAGCCACAAGGCCAAGGATTGCAAACTTCCCATGTGTTACAGGAGATCGATCTAGAGAGAGAAGAATATCAAAGACCAAATGCGTAAGAGGAAGAAGGACCAACAGATGAAATTTTGGAGGAGAAAAGAGTAGCAAGGAAATCCCACCAAAAACTGGGACCTACTTGGTCTTAGGGGGGGGCATATGGTTGCATCATGAGTTTCATGTAGATTCTTTGTTGTGTATCCATATCTTGATGAGTTAATGAAGATAAATCTGAATTTTTAGACATGCATGTGTTCAGGGGTGTTAGTGTTCTATAATAGGAATCATTGGTATTAACCTCTCACTATTCATTTTGGTCAATTTAGCCTATGAATCACTATGTGTCATAGCCTAAAGTTTCTTGTCCAAGGAGTAATTTAGTCCTTGAGGTCCTGTGGTTAAGATCAGTCTGGATGTTTGGGAGATGTTTTGCTATAAAGTCTAGTTCAGATCATGTTGCAGGTGTCTTCAAGAGGATGAGATTTACATTAGCTTTTAAATGAGCTATAGATCTCTTCAAACGGGTTCCAGAATCGAAATTTATGGTAGAAAGAAGATCCTTCTTCAAAGGGCTTGAAACCAAAGGAAAAATGCTTAAGTGGTGATCCTGCATCCCACAATTTGGAGGTGTATGGGTATATCGGCGATCAAAGGTTCCAAATCCCGCATCCCAGAGATTTATGGTCATTCGGCAGTCGACGGGGTTGGAAATGGGAGATTCACAATGGAGGCAGGGCGATCACATTCCAAATTTGTCGGGATTGCGGGAAAAATCCTACAGCGTTAAAATTTCAGGAAAGACCAAAACAAATTTCCAAAGGAATTTCTCCCAAAACCAGACTAGGCCTGGCCTTTTCTCTCTCCTCCCAAAGGGACACGTGTTAGTCAGTGATTCGTTCTGATATGGCCCACATGGTGGCTGACATCACCAAGATGTGAGTGTACGACTAACATGTGGCATTGACGTGGTGGTGACGTGGAATTGTTGACGTCACGTATTGGCATTCGGTGATCGAGAGATGTGTGTTGTGTATCAAAGTGAAACCTCCAATTGAAAATTTCAGGAGAGGGTCTTCGATAAGAGAGTTGGATGTGGGCACATGAAGAGTCACAGTACCAAGGGCCACATGCAAAAGGTGATCGGTGATCACAATCGGAAAAATGGAATTGTCAAGGGAGGAGATTTGATGTGGGGTCCAGCGCACAATTATGAAGAGTTTAGAGAGCTAGGAGCTATCATCACAATGCATGGGCCTAAGCACATATATATGTGGTCCCATGTCATGTGTGATGGAACCGTTGTAACATGATATTCCAATGAATCAGCCCCTCATCTCATCTAAAGGGTTTAGCACTCGTGACACAAGGCTATAGTTACCGCTCACTGGTTTTATGGTTTAAATCCTTTCCATAATCATGATTTTATACTCTACCATGTCTTATGCTTTTGATTGATCAGAGGTGACCTAATAAGGCATCCAAAGGATTTTTAGCAAGATTTTTCGCATCATAGCAGGCAGGTTGGTATTTTAAGGAGGAATACAAACAATTGTATAAAGCAGGTTTGGTGAGATTGCTAATGTTTAGGACGTGAAGATAAGTATTAAAAATATTTTCTATAATTAACCTGAATCTTGTTGTTTCTATTAGAAATGATCAAACACACCTTTTGATCACTTAGTGGATGAAATACAATGTATCTGGTCTTTGGCCTAAATAATATAAAAGGCTAAATGTGCAATGTAATGGAGGATGGAGAATTGTTGAGAGGAAAGGCATTGTATGTAAACATTTTAATAAATCTCAGAGCATACTTAGTTATCTATTTCAGAGATTCCTATGGTGTGTGGTTTCAAGTCTGTGTTTCCTTTGTGTTAATCTAATATCCATTTCTAAAGTTTTTGTCTTGAATTCATTCTTGTGTGCTCAAGATAATTGTGGATATAATACATGATAGAATTCTTTATTTCTCTATCATGTTTCTTCTAAATATTTGGTTATAAGTCGTGTATAAGAATTCATAACCTTATTATTGGTTATATTTAACTGAATATTTATGTGTTTCCCTCATTCCTTGCTATACTACAACCGAAAAATGATTTGAGATATGTGCCTACCTTTCCTCTGTTGTCTTGATGTCTCATGAATGCCCTGATGTGCTATAATCCTATACTTCAATGGCCCTCACTTCCAACATTTCCATCAAGTCCTATATCATCTACCTTTGAGCTTAATAACATGACTAAAATGAAACTCCTATCAGTCTTCTTAGATTGATAGTTGATCTAGTGAGAGAGCCCTCTCTAAGGTTAGGGGGAATGGACCTTAACCTACAAGTGGTTTGTGGTTACCTCAGCCTTAAGGGATTTATAGAGTGCTAACATTTTGGCATCATTGTCGGGGAAAAAATGAAATTCTTAATTTTCCTCAGGAAAGATTATCAAAGTTGCAGATCTAATTGTTGATGGTGGACAACAATCAGACACAGAAAGGCTGAATCATTTGCCCAACAACTATGCTTTCAAAGGATCCAGAAGATCAATGTTCACAATGTCTTCATTGGTTAATGGTCAGTAATTTGCAAAATTATTGGTGATTGTTTTCAAAATGGGTTCTGCAAGAATGAATACAAGTATGCTCCTATGGATAGATATTGTATTCCTGGTTTTCCGAATCTTATGCCTCTTGTTAATCTGTCAGCCTATCTCCCAATATTCATAGATGGAAAGGGAGAAGATGTTTCTCTGCATTTAATTAAATTACACATGCATGTACGTAGACTTGAAGTTCATTTTCATGAGGATTCATTGCTGAAAATGTTCATGGAAACCTTAGAGGATAAATCTAGATCATGGTATGAAGGTTTGTTAGCTGCAAGTATATGTTCTCTAATGGATTTCTATTCATCATTGTGTACAAATTTTAAACAGACTTATCGTTCTATAGTGCTGATAGAAATGTTGTGTGGAAAATTAGATGATTTGTTTCATTTCATGAGAATTGACATATATGATCAAGACATAATGGATGATGAAATTAAAGAACACCTTTGTCAATTTTCTTCCCAATGTCAAGAACAAAAAACGAAAGATGTTTGTTTCCTAGATATTTATGAAGATTCCCAATAAGCAATGATTTTTGCAACTGAAGATGAAACTGATGACATAGAGGTCAATGAAGAAATGAAACATGTTTGTCTTCTTGAATCTGAGGAAGAAATTCAGTAGACTGAGCCAGATCAAGAAATGGAGAGCAGTGAAAGAGAGGGGGTTTTTTTAGGACCTCTTGCACATGAATATCTTCCTCCAATTACAAAAAATGAAGAGTCTGTTGAAGAACAACAAATTGTCCTAGATATGCACATCATTGTTGTGGATAAGGTGGTTGCCTCAATTGAAGAGGACAAGAGAAATGAACTAGATGTTCCCTTTCCTTTTGAACATGTTGTAATATGTAACAACCCCCTCATTTATGAATAAAAATAACTAGGTTAGAGATATAAATGGGGACCCTTTTTAAAAATTTTAGTCTTAGGACAATAAAACCTAACTCTAAGAAATTGCCTTGAAAAATCTTGCAAAACAACCCAAGGAGGAGATTCTTATTGCAAATCGCAAATTGCACTTTTCCATGTGACTATCATAAAACACCTTTAAAAATATGCGATGTGTGATCAAACCTCCCGTTGCGATATCTCGATTATAAGCGCCTTGTCATTTCACAAATCACACTTCGCAAGCTTCGCAAGTAATTAAGCTATCCTATTACAATGCCCATTAACGATTTGTGAATTGTGATATTGTGACAATTGCAATCGCATTTCACCTTATAGAAAGCACAACACTATATTGTATCCATTTCAAAATTGTGATGTGCGAATAAGAATGGTAAGTGTGTGAAATAATTGTATTTTAAATACAAAAATGAATGAATTGACAGGTTAATAAATATTTAGCAGCCCGAGGAGAGCTAATCATTTTCCAAGTTATCGGTAGTTAACGTTGAGTATCTCATTAAACCTTCTCACAATCCAAGGCCATTTCAGAAATGCTTTCAATCTTAATTGTCCGATATTGTCTGCGCTGATATATCTTGTCCATTTCAGGAAAGCTACTCAATACATGTCATTGAGGAAAGTGATGTAGAAACTGAAAAAGCAGAGCATTGCTAAATACGAGTTCACAGAGATGGCTTCCATATTCTCTGATATAGTCTGTAGCTCTAACGGAGGAGCAACAACTTTGGGATCATTTACAATAGGCTTGAGGATGAGCGTCCCAAGATTACTGTTATAAGAGAAACAACTGACTCTACAAGACCTTCGGGGCTTCAATTCAAGGATGCTTCATGTTCTTTCCTGCATAGGATAGGAGCGAGGGCTAAAATCCTCCCATACATGGATATGATCAGGTGGATGGTCAAAAACCTCACCATTGAAGATAGGCAATTTAGGAATTCAAGAAACGAACTCATGAGATCATTCAGAGCAGAGGACATGAAGAAAATGCATAATATACTTGATCCTCAGGATATACATGATAAGACATACATGGCCAACTTTGTAAAGAAGAATCCAGACCCCTTCAAGCTGATTCAGGGCTAGAGAGTATTAGACAACAAATTCAAATTTGAAAAATCGGGTATGTATGTTATAGCCTCTTTGGCAAACACCTATAACAATGCAGCTGTTATGTTATGTAGACTATATGGGTTGCCCAATAATTCTAAGTTTTCCATAGAATGGATTCCTCTGATTGATGCTTGCATTAATTCCCAAATCATGAATTGGGCCACCATCCTATCTAATAACCTAGCTGTTACACCAAAAAATGTCACCATGACTATTTGCAGTTTGTATGGCTCCATCACCTGTCATACTATCCTCCTTGGAAAGTCTGATGCCTCTGCTTTCCATGTCAAACTCAAAGAAAGAGAGAAAAGTCATTTAAAGTCAAGTTATCTCTGGTACGCAGTTTCTCTCAGCCTTACCTGCGGGTACGCAATCCAAGTTCACAATACCTGCGTACTTGTACGCACTGTCTGTAAAGCAATGGGTGCGTACTCCTGTAAAGGTCAATAAGCGCAAGTTTCACTCCAAAAAAGTTACTTGTGGTTATTTCTAGAGCATTCTAGAAGCTTGTTTGACGTGTATAGAGCGCCTCCAGATGGTTCATGTATCCCTATAGAAGAGGAACTTATCCCATCAAGAGGGGAGCTAACCCACCCAAAAGAGGGGCTTATCCCATTGATGGTGGACCTGATTAACTTCCTCTACAGCACTATAAATACAGGCATTGGGCCAGAAGGAGAGGAGGTTGAAAGCAGAATATTCCTAAGGGTAGATGCTGCTGGAATTAGGACTTCCTTGTAGAAGCTTGTGAGGAGAGATTACCATATTTACTTGTTTCCATTGGGAGGTGGGTGAGCTGATCAGAGTAAGGGAGAACTCTTGTGGACCCTGGGAGGAGCTTGCACAACACCAAGGCTCAGGTTGTAATGGTTCCTTTTGTTACCTTTTAATACAAATTAGTCCATTCTTCTCAACAATTTGTTATTTATGAGTTGTTTCATATACTCCTTGGTCTATATGTTAAATATGTTTTATTTTATGTGATATTCAGGTGCTATTTAATCGTGTGATTGTTAGTGAATGCAGGTTTCGAAGAGAAGGAGGAGCTCATCCGGATCAACGAAGCTGGACTACTACAACAGCGCTGGATTACAGGTAGGATCTAAACACTTGATTTCTCATATTGTAAAAGCATATTTAGGGAAGGATTGCTCTTATTTGTCTTGTTTGTCATTAGAAAGTCTTAGGCTTCTAGGAAGGCCGGTTGTGTCCGCACTAACGACTCTTTCCGCGTGACAAAATGGCGACTCCACTGGGGAATCCATGAATGTGTTTGAGTTCTTTTTGATTTAATATTTTGGTCTGAGAAAAATCGCTTGTTTTCTGATTTTTGGCTGTCTAGCTATGTATTTGGGTGGGTTAGCTTAGAGTCAATTTAGATTTTTAGTTTTCTTAGCTTTGCCAGTAGTACGCAGGCTTTGAGTTCAGCACAGTGCGTACTTGTACGCACTGCGACTGTGTGCACAGAGCGTACCCGCACCTGTGCAAACAGGTCACCTGCGTACCCCTGTCAAATTTGAGAAAATTTCAATTTTTGCTTTTTGCTCTTTAGATTTTTGTTTTTACTTTGTTTTTACTGCCCAGATCCATTAGTTTACTGTCAGAGATCTTCACCTGAACTTGTCCCGTTAGTGTCGAGGGTTTTGGTGGAATTCATAGGGATTTTGCCTTAGGGTTTGATTTTTAACTGGTCCTGTAGTGACTTTGGCGTTAGAGGTTGTCAAACTTTGGATCTCCTTGGTTTTGATCAGTCCTATTAGGAGTCAGGCCTGTCATAGAAGTCACCCTTATGAGAGACCTACCTTTGTGTCTTCTCTTTGCAAATCTCGAAAAGTTTGTTTGTTAAAACCTTGAATTTCATTCTTAAGAAAAAAGAACAAAAAGATTTCGATTTTGTTTTTTGGTTAGTTTATGATTCTGCATGAACTGACCCTTAGTTGCATTTTGACTGAGTAAAACATCCGGGAATCATCTTTGTAGGATTTTGTCCTCATTATTTTTTGCTTTTAGGTAAATTTCCTTTTAATTTCCTTTTGAGTGAATTTGATTTGATTGTGTTAGATTTGTTAAATTTGATTTGATAAATAGTTTTTACATGCTTTATTAATATAGAAAAAACACAAAAATTCTTTTGGAAAAAGTTTGCTTTGGTAGCATTTGTAGACTTTTGGGAGAAAAAGGAAATTTCGTAGAATAATTAGTGGTCATGAGTTGTGTGTTTTGAAAAGATAAAGAGATTGTTTCTTTGATTGTCTTTACTAAGAAAGTTGTTTTCTATAAAATTTGCATTTTCCAACTCTCTTAGTTAGGAGATTCATTGAAAAAGAAAAGTAGTGTAAATCATCTTAGGTGCATTTTTGTAGTGGTTGAGAGTCGAGTCTACACACCACCAGTTTCATCTCCACTACCTTTTGTCTTTAAGAAAAACCATAAAATTAACGCTTAAAGTAAAATCAACTTAGTAACTTTTTATTTACTAGGGCTCTGAAACACCAATATAGATCAGGCTAGTGTCTTGGAGTAGGAGAGTAATTAACTCTCCAAGACAGCAAAACCAAACAAGTAGCTGATCTTGTGGTAGGATAAATCCAACTGTTTCATTTATACTCTGGGAAAGCTCCTCTTAAAGGAGAAGCACGAGCTCATGTCCGAACCAGTGAGGGGATCAATCCTCTCTCGTTGGGAACGACGCCAGACATGCACGTATTACAAACGGTAAACCTCAGATTAACCATTGTCGAGGAGCCAGGGGTCACTTGTCGGTAAACCTTGGATTATTGTCAAGGAGCCGGCAAGGGGATTGAGCTTGATACTTTGCCCTTGCGTGCTGTCGGAGTGTAGACTGTTCCCCCAGGTGTATTTGTTGCTGTTGGTAACCTTAGTGACCATTATCTTTAGGATTCTACCCGAGGTGACGGTGGAGGGAAGATCCCACTGTACCTGGAGCAGACGTCGGCTAGACTCACTTGGATTTTCCGGGGGGTTCACTTCACTCGAGACGGTTAAAGTGGAGGAACTTGTGCCGGTCTATTCATTAAGCAGGTTGCCGGGGTAACTGTTCCACCCACCACTTCTGTACTGAATTCGGCGATGTTGGGCTTCATCACCAACTAGCGTTTTCGGTCTGGAAGGCTACTGCTTGTGCATGGTTTGACGCCCTAGATTCTTTAGGCGTGTGATTTAAATTTGTTTGGTTCTTTAGAGACTTTAGGTGGTTTGTTTTGAGATTTTACTTTGTTTGCGTGTGCAGTAGTTAAAAGTTTTTAACTGTGACGGAATTACCAAGACAGTCCCGTAGACTTCGGGGCCAATCTCCTGAGATTGTTTCCGTGGCCGAATTGTTGAGGAGATCCCGTAGACTTCGGGGTGACCCTCCTCGAGACGACCCGAGTAATCTAGAAGGTTTGAAAGTCCTCGTAACTCCTCCTAGTGGCAGTAGAGTAGGTTCACCTGAAAAAGGAGAGTCTTCATTGGTAGTCCATCCAGATTACCAAAGTCTAGAAACAGGTTACAATCCTGAAGCTGTTGCAGTTTCTGAGCTTGCTGGTAGTTTTTCATCTACTAGTGATATAGGCGAAGAACCTATCTGAACCTGTTTAAGCAGAAGTCGAGAAGCTATTGAAAGCAGGTTTCATTTATCCGATCCCGTTAACGGATTGGGTATCGAATATTGTTCCGGTTAACAAGAAGCAAGGAACAATAAGAATATGCATCGACTATAGGGATATAAATCGTGCTTGTCCAAAAGACAACTATCCCACGCCATATATCGATCAAATAATTGATGATTGTGCCGGTAGTGAAATATTTTTCTTTATGGACGGTTTTTCCGGTTACAACCAAATCAATATTCTACCTGCCGATCAACCAAAAACGGCTTTCATTTGTCCTTGGGGGACATTTGCTTATTGCAAATTACCTTTTGGACTTAAGAATGCCGGAGCCACTTTCCAACGGGCAATGTCTTACGCGTTTCACGACATCAAACACATTGTGCAACCGTACCTCGATGATTTGCCTGCTCATTCTTTACATCGAGCTGATCACCTCGTCCATTTACGCGCTATTTTTATGAGGTGTCGGCATTATCGAATTCGGTTGAACCCACACAAATGTGTCTTCTGCATAGAAGTGGGACGATTGCTAGGATTTGTCGTTTCAAAAGTCGGTATCCGCGTCGATCCCTCGAAGGTCGAAGCCATCATCAAATTGCCTCCTCCTTCGAGTTTGCGCCAACTCCAAAGTTTGCAAGGGAAAGCAAACTTTTTACGTCGATTCATTCCTAACTACGCTGAGGTTACAAAGGGTTTCACCCGGTTGTTAAAACAAAACGATCAATTTTCTTGGGATGAGATAGCTCAGAAATCTTTTGATGCACTTAAGCACGCGTTGACCCATGCACCATTGCTGCATCCTCCCAACTACAACCAGGACTACTTTTTGTATCTCGCCGCCTCCCACTCCACCATTGGAATGGTCTTAGTTCAGGAAGACGAATTCGGAGCGGAACATGTGATATATTACCTCAGTCGGACGTTGAATCCCACCGAGCTAAAATATTCGCATGTGGAGAAATTGGCCCTGGCAGCTGTTCAGGCTATCCAGCGTTTTCGTCATTACATTCTTCTCCGTAAAACTACAGTGATTTCGGATTGCAACCCTATGATCTATATTCTGACTAAACAATTGCTAGGGGGCAAGTACTCCAAATGGATTGTTATCCTGTAGGAGTTAGATTTGGAGTTTGAGAAGTCCAAGTCTAAGAAATCCTTAGTTTTTGCGGAATTGATGTGTGACTTCCCGCGTGCTGACACGGAAACTGTGGCAGAGGAACCCATTGCGGACGAATCTCTGTTTATTATCAGCACTTTAGATCCATGGTATGGGGATATAATCATCTATCTCCAAACCCAATCCTTTCGGCCCGAAGCTTCAAAGTCGGAACGCCGGAAAATTCGATTCCAGTCCCAACAATACAAAATTATTGGAGATACTCTTTATCGTCGTGGGGCGGACTTGATTTTTCGTCGTTGCTTAACTCATGAAGAGGTAGAAAGGGTTCTGAATGACTGTCATTCTGGAGCATGTGGCGGTCATATGTCTGGGTATGCCATAGCTCAGAAGGTGTTGCGTGCTGGCTATTTCTGGCCGTCCATGTTTAAAGATTGTATCATTGCGGTCCGGAAATGCCACAATTGTCAAGTGTTTGATCGCAAGATGCGCGCACCACCTGCTCCTCTCCACCCTATAATTGTCGTTGGTCCTTTTGCTAAATGGGGTATCGATTTTATTACATGTAACCCTCACTCGGCTGGGGGGCATGCGTATATCATCCTTGCGGTTGATTATTTTACTAAGTGGGCCGAGGCGATGCCTACATTCGAGGCAAGCGGCAAGACAGCAACGATTTTCGTATTCAATCATATTATTGCTAGGTTTGGTGTCCCACAAGCGATAATCACTGACCATGGGCGCCATTTTCGGAACATTATGATGACAGAACTTACAAGCCAGCTTGGTTTGCGCCACGATAGCTCAACACCTTATTATCCACAAGCCAACGGTTTGGTTGAATCCATCAACAAAGTTCTAGTTATCATGATCCGACGAATCATTGGTATTCATCGGTCGAATTGGCATAACATGTTATTTTCAGCACTTTGGGCGTACCGAACCTCAGTAAAAACATCAACAGGGTTCACTCCTTTCCAACTAGTTTATGGTTTGGAAGCAGTGTTGCCCATTGAATGCGAAATCCCATCACTTCAAATGGCTATCGAATTACTCCCAGCTACCTCCGAAGAGGAGAAACGTCTGTTATACTTAGCTAAATTAGATGAGACTCGACGTGATGCTGCTTTGGCAATCGAGACTCATGCAAAAAGGATGAAAGCTCAGTATGATCGTAACGTAACCCCTCGTAATTTTTCGGAAGGCGACCTAGTGCTATTATATGATCAAGCTAACGATAAACTAGGTGCTGGAAAATTCGCTCCCATGTGGCATGGGCCCTACATTGTCAAGCGAAAACTAGCAAAGGGGGCCTATGAGCTGGTAGATTTTGATGGGGACTCTTTGGGTAAGCCCAGAAATGGACTTTACCTAAAGAGGTATTATGATTAAATGGTGGGTATGGAGATTCAGTTAGTTTAGTTAGGTTAATTTTTCTTTCTAGCTGGTATGTTTGCTTAGTTTAGACAGTGTGCTTAGCTTAGAGAGTGTGTTTTTCGTCGTTATTCTGGCTTATCTTGGTTTTACTCTTGATATTGCAGATGTCGACGCCTCTCCAAACGTACATTGGGTTTGCTGATGGTGCTTGTCGTAGTACACAGAATATCTCTTCCGCAGCTTGGGTTATCTATTCGCCCTCTGACGAGTTAGTTTCTATGCATGGGGTGAGCCTCGGTCAAACAACAAACAACATTGCAGAATACAGTGCAGTGATTGAACTATTATCTGAATCTATTTCATTTGGGATTCGGAGTTTGATAGTGAGGTTAGATTCTGAACTCATTGTATTACAGCTTAATAGAGTCTATGCCATTAGAAATCCAGTGTTATTAAGATTGTTTTTGAGGGTGCGTCTCTTGGAATGTGAATTTGATTACATCGAATATCAGCATATTCCAAGGTCTTTAAATACATTAGCAGATGCAATGGCGTCTCGAATGTTAAATAGACATTTGTAACAATCATAAATGTAGATTTATAAACATTTCATCACACATGTTTAACAAAATAAGCCGGTAATAATGATATATATAGATAGGAGTGTGTCAAAAATATACATCGTCTTCGATCATAGGTTGAAAAATACCTTATGATCGGCAAAAATGATAAGTACAAAAAAAACCAAAAATGTCACATGTGTCTACAAAAGTGACTAGCCAATCACTGGTGGTGCTCTCTATACGAGACCACTGCCCGCGCTACCCTACACAAGAACCTCCTGAAAGGTCCTGGGACTACGACCACATAGCGCTGAAGTCGGATAGGAATGTCATCTATAGTGGTCTCTGGTATACCCGCCGTCAGACGCTCTAGATCCTGTTCCAGCTCGGCTAAGGTCTCTGCGGCCGCATCCTGTGGGGCTGGTGCTGGTGCAGCTGGTACTCTTCTCTCAAAAGCCCGGAGATTGGCCAGACGCCCTGGACCTACATCTGCATTTTGAAAATTTGTCACTGTCAGTTTTGAGACGATATATAAAAAACAAAAAAAATAGATAATTTAAAAAACTTGTGAAAAATGAAGTACCTCTGTCGTTCCATTGTTCTCCCTGTGGAAGAACCATGTCCGGATCATTCCGAAAATCCATTCCGGCATAAGGAAAATCCTGAATCGCAAAGACCTGGTTCTCCAACCAGTGAAAGTAACCATCAGGAAATCGAACAACCCCCGTTCCCTCATCAGGATGCCGGGCCATTACCGAAACCCATCGCGTCAACTTAGGCTCCCGAGGAGGCCCAACTGGAACTGTAAGATGCTGGGGGATCAGCATTGGAACTCTCTCTAGGGCAAAGCTCACAACTAAAGGCCCATATCCAAAGGTCTTCAGTTGTCCGTTCTTTGCCCTGGTTAGTTGGCCCTTCATATTGGCCAACACAGCATCGCACCAGTTGAAAATGGTGCCTCGGAAGCAATCTATAGCCATCCGCATTTGGGACCCGGTGGCATTGTGCAAAGCGGCCGCGCCGCAAAGTCTGGTAACTGTAAAGGCAATTACCATAAGTTCAGGTCGGGATATGTATTTGATTTCTATCCCCTTCTCCTGGTTTTGATTGTTGCACCACTCTAGCCGGAGGCTAGCAAGGGATTGGCCACCCGGCCTAGTCCCGGAGAGAGTCAGTTGCTCACCCCTATTAGGCAAACCAGTGAGAAAATATATGTCAGAGGGCTCTATCTCGAGCTGGTGCCCTCCGATGTAGAAGCATTGTTCCTGGATGTTCCACCTTTCAACCAGCCACTCTAAGAATGGCACCTGGGCCCTCATGCCAGGTATGGCCCAGTACTTGTAGAGACTGCATGCCTTCAAAGCATCAATGGAGGGTTGATGATTTATTGCAGCCAAATCAACGTCCTCGTGTTCTCTTTCATGCCAATCAAGCATGGTGTGCACCCTGCACATCATAAAACATCTGTTAGAGTCCATAAATTTTTAAAATTTTGGTCTATTTTGGAGAAATAAGGGTTTCAAAATGCGTTTTGCGTGGTACGCACCCTGGCTTTTAGGGACAGAGCGTATGTACGCAGCTGCCCTTAAGGCCGGGTGCGTACACCCGATATTTTCCCCATTGAGAAAATATCGGGGTACGCAGGTCAGCAGTGCATGACCTGCGTACCCCAAAGGGCGCATCTTGAAACCCCAAGGCCTCCAAAAAATCAAATAAAAACCTAAAAATGAATTCTAAATGGATGGAAATTAAGAGAAGGATGTTGTAGAATACTTGGTGAAACGGCATTCGATTCTGACGGTCGGATTCTCCGCAAAGTCCATGGGAAGTTTCTTGTCAAAAGCCCTTTTCTCTCCCTCAACAGTAAAATGGTAAAAATGACATGGTAAAAAGTCTTTTTATAGGTTTTTTGGATGAATGAATGCTAAGTTTGTTTATTTTCTACCATGAAAAGATATTTTTCAATGTATTTTTGCCCATCTTAAACAGGTATGAGTAATGTGTTGTTTTTGTGCAGGACAAAGGGACTTTAGGGTAAAATCATCATTTTTTACGAACCAATACATCAGAGTCATCTTTTAAGCCCTTTTCTGACTCCTAAAACATGAAAAGATTGCCGAGCGTTTCTTTTACACTCGTTAAAACGGAATTAAAAGACGGTCCTCTTATAGCCCTTTTCTGACCGTAAAAACACGAAAAGATTGCCAGATTTTTGTCGTTTCAAATTCGATACTGGAAATAAAACGACATGCCTCTGATCACTTTTTACTTTTCAGGTCAAAGGCATTAATCATGAAAGTACTCCTTGATCGCAAGATCAAGCGGTTCTCTCAGGTATTATTTTATACTTTTTCGGGCTTGGGAGACACAAATTTACGAAAAAGTTCACCTTGGAGTCTTCTTTAGTTTTTTTAGACTCTCTAAAAATGAAAAACGCCGAGTTTCTCCTATACTAGACTCGTTAAAATTTCACAGTAAAGGACCTGTTCGATTACAAACAGGAACGGACCACTCCTTCTTAGGGTCCGAATCTAAACTAAGTTGGACTCATCCAAAGGATGAGCTTATAATCAAGCATATGTTATCCTCCTCAAGCTTGTAAAAAATAAAGAGGTACTTGCCAGAAATGGTGGGGGAAAAGAGAGAAGAATGAACCTATTTGTTATCCTTTGTTACAGAAGAACCTTATCACCGCTCTTGAACACGACACTTTTCATTCACCTGGGTTGGGAAATCCTTTACCTTAAAAGTTGATCAAACCACTTTGAAAGTCTTAAACCGTTTCTGGGTATTAACTTTGGGTCAATAGTCACCAAGCCATCTGTCGTGTCGTTATGTGTTCAAGAGGTCTCTGCAAATAAACCATTCATATGCAAAATACTTGTCATCCATTTTGACCATCCCTGAGTCAGTCCTTACAGCAACATTTCTTCAACTTGAACTGTGATTTCGTGTTGTGGGCTTGCCTGCAACGGGTCGCTTTCTATCGACATCAGCACATTATCTAGAAAGATGACTTAGAAATCGTCAGTACCTTGAAGTCTGCATGCATCAATGGCAGGTTTCTCGCCTTTGACGACAGTTTACATCATTGACTTTCGATCAAAGGATTCCGTGACGTGTTCGACATCAACTCATTCATTCACATTTCATGGATTGTACTGGGTACTTTGAGAACCATTGACATTAATGGTGGTCTCTCTCACACTTGTTAATAGTTTACATCATTGACCGGTAATCAAGTGGTTTCTACCATGCTCGACATCAACTCATTTATTCGCATGGAAAGAATCGTACCAATTCAGGATGTAGAAATGAAGACCCTGGATCTAGTTTCCACCATCCAGGCTGCAAGGAGTTTTGTATTCATTATATAGTAGACTAATCATAAACAGATGGCTGCGTCCATACTGTGTCTACAAAAGTCTATGATTGTGATGTATTGCAAAATCATTCTTGTATCAGAGCAGTAGTTAGATTGTTAGTTAAAGTTTTCAATCTGAGTATGGGAATGCCTACCTCAGCGATGATATCATCTTATATATGTATTTTGTGTTGAATATTTGCAGGTTCTGACTAGGTCCTCCGCAAGATACTCCTTGAAATGATAAAGTACTTCACCCTTCCTAGATCATAAAAACCCTAATCTACTACAGGCTTCGCACTTTAGGGGGCAATCTGTTACACCAAAAAATGTCACCATGACTATTTGCAGTTTGTATGGCTCCATCACCTGTCATACTATCCTCCTTGGCAAGTCTCATGCCTCTGCTTTCCATGTCAAACTCAAAGAAAGAGAGAAAAGTCATTTAAAGTCAAGTTATCTCTGGTACGCAGTTTCTCTCAGCCTTACCTGCGGGTACGCAATCCAAGTTCACAATACCTGCGTACTTGTACGCACTGTCTGTAAAGCAATGGGTGCGTACTCCTGTAAAGGTCAATAAGTGCAAATTTCACTCCAAAAAAGTTACTTGTGGTTATTTCTAGAGCATTCTAGAAGCTTGTTTGACATGTATAGAGCGCCTCCAGATGGTTCATGTATCCCTATAGAAGAGGAACTTATCCCATCAAGAGGGGAGCTAACCCACCCAAAAGAGGGGCTTATCCCATTGATGGTGGACCTGATTAACTTCCTCTACAGCACTATAAATACAGGCATTGGGCCAGAAGGAGAGGAGGTTGAAAGCAGAATATTCCTAAGGGTAGATGCTGCTGGAATTAGGACTTCCTTGTAGAAGCTTGTGAGGAGAGATTACCATCTTTACTTGTTTCCATTGGGAGGTGGGTGAGCTGATCAGAGTAAGGGAGAACTCTTGTGGACCCTGGGAGGAGCTTGCACAACACCAAGGCTCAGGTTGTAATGGTTCCTTTTGTTACCTTTTAATACAAATTAGTCCATTCTTCTCAACAATTTGTTATTTATGAGTTGTTTCATATACTCCTTGGTCTATATGTTAAATATGTTTTATTTTATCTGATATTCAGGTGCTATTTAATCGTGTGATTGTTAGTGAATGCAGGTTTCTAAGAGAAGGAGGAGCTCATTCGGATCAACGAAGCTGGACTACTACAACAGCGTTGGATTACAGGTAGGATCTAAACACTTGATTTCTCATATTGTAAAAGCATATTTAGGGAAGGATTGCTCTTATTTGTCTTGTTTGTCATTAGAAAGTCTTAGGCTTCTAGGAAGGTCGGTTGTGTCCGCACTAACGACTCTTTCCGCGTGACACTAGCCACCATCATTATTGAATATCGACAGAAGAGAGCCTCTTCTCCAGAGAACCTTCCCCCCTTCTATTTTAGTGCCTACATTGTGGATGCCATTTGTTTCTGCACCGCATTTCTGACCATGGGTAGGAAATGGACCTTACAGAACCTCTACCCTATCCACCTCACTCATAAGCAAATATGGGAATCCCATTATATACCCCATTTCTATAAGATATGTCATTCTGTTGTTTTTCCCCTGCATCAAATAATTTTCAATAAGCCCTCAGGTTTTCCAAAGAAGCTGCAACAAACCTTCTAGCTGTCAGAATATACTTTATTGAAGAATGGTTCACCTACATTAGGGTTTTTGGTAGCACAACTGACCCACATGTCCTTCCTTTATATGTTTTTGATAAATTGTTAGCAAGGGAAATCGCCTACCAGACCGTAGGAAAAGACCTAACTAAAGTCCTCAAAGAAAACAACAAGTTATTATGGCCCTCTTTTCTTATCAAGTGTGGTTGGTTTTCTTTAGAAAATTTTAATCATGCCATTAAGCAATCAACAAACATGGAAGTCCTCATGCTTCATACATTGCAAAAAAGGCAATTCGATCCAGACAAGGTAGCACATAACATCACTACTGCGATAAAGCTCAAGCCATACAACCATGAGGATAATGATTTTGAAGACCTGTTACAGTCAGCCAAGTCCTTTGAACAAGCATTTGAATGGGCTAAAGCGAACCTGAGTCCTGAAAATTTTGAAAGATTTCAGGAATTCAGAAATGAAAGACTCGCAGTAATCCCACCTCACTTGTTGAATATTGAAGATAAGCCAACACCAAGTGTGACTGTTAACAGTGAAGGACTTAGTTCTCGCACAACGTATTAGGTGAATACTGAGAAAACACCAGATACGGGGAAGGCCCAAGAGATAGATAATACAACAGAGTCTAGCAGGAAATTAGCTGAGAAACAGGTTCTGAGCACCCCACCTAAAGAAATCAGTTTAGAGGTCAAAGGCAGCAGTTTGGAGCAAGAGTGGGATTCGTTTAAACAAAAACTGCAAGACACTCCCAAAACAACAGATGCCCAAGAGACAATGGAGTGTCAAAATCATCTACATATTCAGGAGAATACAGAGTCCAAGTCTATGGATGAGCAGTCTAAATCCATGGATGAGCACTCAAAGCCTATGGGTAAATAGGCAAAAACATCCCAGCAAAGTGAGATTATCCCTGCTCTACCCACATCAAAAAGCCTCTTGAAAGTGATAAAAGTCCCTCCACTTGATGTGTTCTACAACCCACTCCACAAGGTTGTAGTAAGGAGACAGAGAAAAAGGAAAAAGGTAGAAACACCCGAGCTCCCACCTGGAAATGAGCCAATGGGCATAGTTTGCAAGGACATTCGTTTCAACCCAGCTGATAACTTGACTAAATTGTCACAGTCCACAGGAGCATATGCAACGACCACCATGGACAAAGCCACTGAAGTCTTTATTTTCTTGAGAGAAAAGGAGGAGAGGATTACACATCTCGAGCAGTGGCTCAAAACAGAGAAAGCAAGTGTTAACAAGAAAGCAACTGAGAAGCTTTCCCAATTGCAACAGAGCATGGAGGTCCTGAAAATAAGCCATGAAGCTGATATATTGGCTAAAAACATGCAACTCCAAGAATTGCAGCAAACCATGGAAAGATATAAGGATGTTCCTACTACTGAGGAGTTCGTTAAAGAGGCTCTGGAACTGAATTCCCTCCTAATGAAACAACGGGAGCATTTCTGCCAAAAGATGTCACACATTACTCCTTATCTGATCACTAGCAACTAGGTAACAGATAAGGCAATCAACCAAAGAACCAAGTTTACTGATCTCAACACCAGAATCTCAGAGTTCATTGAATGGTAGGAAACAGAAGACAGAAGGAAGCTCAATATTCCTGAAATCGAGGAGACACATAAAAACATTATTTTCACAAATTGGGACACGAGAATCAAGCAAGATGAGTTAGCAGTGGAAAGGGTAGCGAGGGTAACGAAGAATATAATCAAGGCAGTGAACCACACTCTGTTTTTCACCAACCTGTTAAAGGAAGGCAGCCTAAAAGAAATTCCCAATTTGGGTGCTTTGCATAAAAGTTGGCAGGAAAATGCAGAGACTCAAAGGGAGGTAATCGCAAAATTGACCAAGACCAACTAGGAATCATATTGGCAATACCTTGTAAAACCACATAGGCAGATCATGATCCTTAATTGCTCACTTCAATAGACTCAGCAGATGTTGCCACCTCTCACCGATGCTATTTTCGCAGGACAACTCAGGACACATTTTAGGGCACCTCCTCAACTCAAACCAATGACCAATATATGTGATTTGAAGGACAAGCTGGCAGACAACAAATCATCATCTTAGTTTTGCTCATTAGGCCACTGTTTATTTTTAGAGTTAGTTAACTAGTTAGGAGGAAGGTTGTTTAAAACCTCCTCAAATTTTTGTATAATCTATTTTTGCACATTAGTTAGAATAGTATTTATAAACTTCTCATGCATTTAGAGAAAGGTCCACAATTTTATCAAAAAAAATTGCAAAAAATGCACTTTTGTAAGTTTGTGAATGCTTTGGTGAAATTATGGAACATGATCATTTCTTTTAGATATCATACTACTTTCCTTTGTTGATGCACTATTGTGTTCTTGGGAGTTAATTTGATTTGAAGAAAGGAGTTGATCCATGTCATTAGTTAAATGAGCATAACTTCGCATATATGGTACCATTATCTTGTACGATTTTTTTTGTTTTCTCTTAATCAGTGACAACACTTTACCTTCACGAATTATATGTGAGATTTATTCTTTCTATTAACCATTAATTGCACTATTTTATGATGCCTAGATGAAATTGTTAATTTTCATATATATAATTCATCATATATGAAATATATTTTATAAATTTCTTTAACTAACTATTTAGTCAAAGAAATTATCTTATACATTATCATCTCTGTTTATTCGTGATTAATCTTTATTATCACATGTTAAGCAGATATCTATGTAGATCACATACCACACAGAAACACCTGGATTTATATTAGAATAAGTTAGTTAGAAGATTTGCATGATAGAATAGGTCATTTAGATTATCATTATTCTATTGCAAATGCTCATGAAACACCCACTCTCATCTTAAAACCCACACTGGGAAACTGGTCCCATTATCCCTAGTTGGAGCCACCACTTTAAACAGAAAAGGAGTTGTCTTAAGGTCTAGACCGGGTGGTTATCCCCCGTGTTGGGGAAGCAAATATCTGAGGCCCTTCAAAATTTTGGCGCTAGAAGGAGGGTCGTCTAACTATGAATGGAATATAAACCTAAAGATCAATTGAAAAATATTCATAAGAGTCAAACCCCTCCTCAACTTCTACACCTTCTAGATCTCATTCAGAATCTCCTGATCAGAAATATGAAGTTATAGAAACATCTCCCTCATCTCCTGAAGTAGTAAGACAACCACCTTCCCTAGATTACACTCCCGAGTATTCTGAAGTTCATTCTTTGAAAAATAAATTAGACCAAATATCCATTTCTGTTGAGAAGCCATAGAGGCCCGAAGTTTCTGATGAAAGTGTTACTTCCTTATTACAAAAAACTAGTGTATTAACTATATTGCAAAGTGAAAGGCTTGGAGTAACCCCTTTTGAGTTCCCCATCCCTCCACGACATAGGAAAGTTACTTCACCAAGATCTAAATCAGATACCAGTGAGATCACATCACCTTTCCATTGATTCACTTCCCCATTCACTTTTACTCAATCCACAACTTCTCAACTATCCACTTCTTCAATTAGTACTACCACTAGTAGTAAGTTTTTTGCCATCTATACCTACTTCTAGACTGACCTTCCCATCTTCTCAATCTCCAACTCAAGTTATGGCCAATCAACCCACTCAACCTTGGACAAAACCTAGTGATGTCTTGGTTGCAAATCTAAATGCACTCCCAGCAAACCCAGAAAAATGGCTACCCAAGTACAATCCCAACGATGTTCTTCCAGTCGAAGAACATCTAAATAACTTCATGTTGGCCATGAATCTTAATGGAGTTGCACATGAAGATGTTGTAATGAGACTATTCCCTTTTACCTTCCAAGGATCTGTTGGATCTTGGTATTTTTCCCTTCCAGCAGGATTAATTAGGAACTGGGATACTTTTTAAGAAGTATTTCTTGCAAAATTTGGTGATGATAGGACCATAACATCCTTGATCAATGATCTTTCTATTTTAAAAGCTAACTCAGATGAAAGGATCAAAGACTTCAACTCCAGAGTTAACAAGTTGCTAAATAAAATACTAGTTGCCTCAAAACCTATTGTAGATTTACAAATAGAATGGTACATATCGTCTCTTCCCCCTAATATTGCAATTTTTGTAGATAGAGCCAATAAGGCTACCCTTGTAGAAAACATGAAAGAATCCCTGTCTGTAGAAAGAAGGATTATAGCTTTAGAAAAGAGATCACAAATAGACAAGAGGAATACAAAGAAAGTAACATTTAAGGATGATTCTAAAAAGAAAGTTTCAAAGGACCCTTTGGATCTTGAAGGCCTACAGAAAGTATTAAATACAATGTCTAATGAAATGGTTAAAATCAAGCAGCAGGTCACAGAATCCTCTGCTCCCAAGAAATCTTTTCGCTCATTTAAAAGGAATCCTTCTTCTGCATTACAACCCCCAAACACCATTTCAAATGTTGAGTTTGATCAAGAAACAGAATAAGACTCACCAGCCAAAGAGGAAGTCAAAACAGAAGAAGAAGTTGAATTAAATGGAATGTGGGATTTCATCCTCCCAAATTAAGAAGAGGCACAAGCTATTCCAGTAACTACGAGGAACAAAAACTCTCCTGAAGTGTCTATCACAAGTCAGAAACAAAAAACTGATACTCTTGTAAAGGAGAAAACAATAACAAAAAAGTCTAAGACTAGTCAGACGGACCCTATTCCACTATATTCTCCAAATGCTTCCAAAACATTGGTAATCTCAGATATAGTGGAATACAACATAGTCGAAGATATGAAAAAGACTAGAGCAAAATTTTCATTGCATGAACTCACTAAACTCAAGCAACATCATAAAATTTATTAAGAGAATTAAAAGTTGTTCCTGTATCCCCTCTCCCATTTGCTATAGTTACTCAAGCTTCTTACGATATGGTAAAACCTCCATCATCTTCCAACAAAGTTGGTCCTTCAGATTTAGTCCTAATTGGTGATAAATCTATTTCTCATATTCCTCCATTTCTACTCACTTACGAAATTTTCAACAAGAATGTTCATAACTGTCTTTTTGATTCAGGAGCCTCTTGAAATATTATGCCGAGAGTCGTGTGCACCAAATTGAATATTACACCTAAAAAATCTACAACACACATAGTTCAATTAGACATGACAAAAGTAGAGGTACTCGGAGAAATAACATCAGTTTCAATTAAGCTTTTCTCTAATCCAAAAGTTTCGCAAATAATTGATATTTTAGTGGCTAATATACCTGAATTTATGGTTTAATCCTAAGTAGGGATTGGTCTGAAAAGTTGCATGGTTACTTCGCAACTGATTGGTCTCACATGTGGTTGCCACATAATGGTAAACCAAACCAAATCAAGGTAGAACAAGAAAATTTCATGAAATATATAGTCGCTGACCTTGAGGGAAGCAATGAACCTATTGCCTTCACCAATAACATCATTGGAAATTACTCAGATGAGTCATTTTTTGGATCCTTTAATGCTCAGAGGTTTCCATTCCCAGATAATGCAGTAGTGTCTCAAATAGAAAAAAATTCACAAACAGATGCTTCCAAGTGTGTAAATTTAGTAGATAAAATTTCAAATAATTCTTTGTTCCGAACTCTCTATTTTGATGGTTCCAAATCTTAAGACGATGTAGGCACAGGATGCATTTTTATCAATCCACAAGGAGAGAAAACCATGTTAGCCTGCAGACTTGAATTTCAATGTATCAATAATGCCATTGAATATTAAGCATTGATCCAAGGTCTGTACAAAGCCATTGGCCTTAATTTCAAATATCTGCAAGTCTATGGTGATTCTGAAATAATTGTGAAGCAAGAAATACAATTCATTGTGTCTCTAGACACCTTAAACATTATCAATCATTAGCCCAGAATTTGAATTCTCACTTCTCTACTTTTAACATTTCTTCAGTTCCTAGACTGTAAAACGCAAGTGTTGACTTACTTTCTAATGTGGCATCCAAGCTTATACCCACAGAAGAGTTCAATCCAGACATATTTTCAATAGAGTTAATCTTTAGGCCATCTATTCCAGTAAAAAATTGGAGATTATTCAATAAGGATGCGGATATAGTTAATTTCCTTACATCATAAGGGTCCTATGAGGAACAGATCATAGACAAACAAGAGCATTATCTCCAAATTAAAAATGATCAGAATCAAAACCCAATCCTGAAGTCTGTAGTTAAGATGGAAGATCTCTATGATCTAAAGGATAGATTCAAGAAAGTTACTAACTCCAAAACTCAAAGTTCTACTTTGAGATTTGAAGTAGTAAACTTACAGTCAACTGAAAAACCTCAAATGTCAAACTAGGTCTTGGCCTATCATCAGAAGAAAGAATATCATTCATTAGGTTGTTGAAAACATACAAAGGTGTATTTTCCTGGGATTATGCAAATCTCAAAACCTATGATACCTCTGTAATTCAACATACCATACCTATGACTTCGAACGAAAATCCAGTTCAACAGAAACTTCACAAAATGCACCCAAACCTTGAAAGTCAAATCAAATCCGAATTAAACAAGCTTCTGAAAGCCAAAATAATGTTTCCTGTTAGACACTCTAAATGGGTATCGAATATGGTGCCTGTAAGGAAAAATAATAGTGATATTAGGATTTGTATCGATTTTAGGAACCTGAATAAAGCTTGTCAAAAATATAACTTTCCTTTGCCTACCATGGAACAGATATTGCAACAGGGAAAATTTTAAGAACCCCCCCTAAATTTATAAATATAATAAATGGGCGAATCTCCATGGTATATAGGAAAAATGGAAGGCGATTTTATCAATAATATAATATGTATATATAATTTTTTGGCGAATCTCTCACCAGGCATGGCGAATATTTTACTCAATTATAAAATCTTGTAAGATCTTGGTGAGTCTTTCACTAAATAATAAAACTTTGTAAAGTCCTAGTGAATCTTAGCATAGGCTATCAATTATAAAATCTTGTAAGATCTTGGCGAGTCTTTCACTAAATAATAAAACTTTGTAAAGTCCTAGTGAATCTTAGCATAGGCTACATGCTGGTTTAATTCCCCCATTTAAATAGGCTACATTCCAGGGGAATACCATGGGTCAATACCATGTGCCATTTTGGTGAATACCATGGGTCAATACCATGTGCCATTTTTATTTTTATTAATTCTAATATTAGGGTTAATAATGGTTTTTTGCATGGTATTAATAACAATCTAGTCCATGGTATTTGTCCCATAGTATTTTGGCCATAGGTTTCACCTAAATATAACCCATTTTTTGAGTGTTCGTAAATATAAGGTGACTTATGGAGTAAATATAAAAAAATGATTTATTTGTTTACCATACCTCTCATTTATTTATATTTTTATTAATTTACCATACCTCTTTTACAAATATGGTATTTGGCCCATAGGATTCACTTAAATAAAACCTCTTTCTTGAGCCTTCATAAATAGAACGAGGGTTATGGACTAAATATAAAAAGGGGTTTTATTTATTTACGATACGTCTAGTTTATTTATATTTTTATTTATTTACCATACCTTTTGAGTAAGTATAAAAAGACGTTTTATTTATTTACCATACCTCCACTTTACTTATATTTTTATTTGTTTACACCCTTACATGTATATAAGGTGACTTATGGAGTAAATATAAAAAATGTTAATTTATTTACCATACCTCTCATTTATTTATATTTTTATTAATTTACCATACCTCTTTTATAAATATGGTATTTGGCCCATAGGATTAACTTAAATAAAACCTATTATGAAAATGGGCGAATGGATTCACTTAAATAAAACCTATTCTTGAAAATGGGCGAATGGAAGGTTGTAAGTCCTAATTTCAAGGGCTAAATTTACCTTTTTTACCCTCTCCCTTAAAATAAGGTGGGCTATTTGAGGTGATTTGTAAAAATGTACTATGATACAAAATATTCGCCCACTAAAAATTTAAAATCCCTTAATTTCGCCAAAGGGCGAACATTCGCCCCTAAAATTATCCTTGTATTGCAATTAGTTGCAAGTTCCGAATTAATGTCTTTTCTAGATGGATTCTCAGGATATAATCAAATTTTTGTGCATCCAGATGACATATTAAAGACAACATTAAGAACCAAGTGGGGAACTTATGCCTATCAGAAGATGCCTTTTGGACTCATTACCGCAGGTGCTACATTTCAACATGCTATGGATATTGCTTTTAAAGAATAATAAATCAGTTGTTATTTACTTAAATGAGATCATAGTCTTTTCTAAGGATAGGAACAATCATTTAAATGACTTGAAGCATATTTTTGAAAGATGCAAGAAATATGGCATTTCCTTAAATCCCAAAAAATCTTATTTTGCTTTATCAGAAGGAAAACTCCTTGGGTTTATAGCATCCAAGAAAGGAATTTATATTGATCCTAATAGAGTCCAAGAGATCGAAAAGATTTCTCTCCCACATAACAAAAATAGCATGCAATCATTCCTAGGCCAAATTAATTTTGTAAAAATATTTTTTCCAGATTTTTCACAGATTGTCCTACCCCTTCGAACAACGATACAAAAAAACACAATTTTCAAATGGGGCAAACATGAAAGGGAGTCATTTGAGTTGATTAAAAAAACCATTATCTCTTTTTTCAGTTCTAACTTGCAAGGTGCTGAGTTAAATTATTCAACTGTCAAGAAACAAGCATTTTCAGTTTTTAAAACCTTGAAACATTTTAGACCTTTTCTTCTTAAATCCCATACAAAGATAATAGTACCCTACCCCGCAGTAAGGCAATTATTAATCCAAAGAGAAGTAGGGGAGTAAAGATCCAATTGGGTTACTGTACTTCAAGAATATGATGTGGAAATATGGTTAGCTAAAATTGTTAGGGGTCAAGGTTTTTAAAGGATGTTAATAGGAGCTTCCTAGTTATCACCGGAAGAAGATCAAGTTAATGAAGTAAAAATATCAGAGGTAATCCTAAATGATAAACAATCACAATATGCTGATTTGAAATTTTATTTAAAGAACGGATATGCTCCTATGCGCCTTAATTACAAAAAAAAGCATGCTTTAAGGTTGAAATCAAATTAGTATCAATTATTCGATGATGTATTGTTTATAAAAAATTATGATTTGTATTACTAAGATGCTTGGAGAAACCTGAAGCTAAAAAGGTCATGCAGGAATTACATGATGGACCAGCTGGAGGACATTTTGGAGGAAATACCACAGCTCACAAAATCTTGCATGCAGGATATTATTGGCCAATGATATTTAAGGATGCACATGAATATGCAAGAAAGTGTAAAACTTGTCAAGCTGTAGCCGGAAGAGAAAGGAAGCCAACATTTCCTTTGCAACCAGTAAACATCCAACAACCATTTGAACTATGGGGATTATACATAGTTGGTGAGATTGTTCCTAACTCTTCCAAACTACATAGATTCATCCTTACAGCTACTGATTATTTTACAAAATTGGTAGAAGCTATCCCCTTAAGGATAGCCAATACATAAAGCACTACAGACTTCATTGATCAATACATTATTACCAAGTTTAGCTTACCCTCAACTTTAATGTTTGATAATGCATATTACTTTTTTGGAAATACAATGGTAGAATTTTCTCTAAAGAGAGGTTTTAAGCTAAAATATTTAGCCAACTATTATCCACAAGGTAATGGATTAGCAAAATCAACAAACAAAAATCTCATCAGAATTATCAAAAGGGCTATTGACCAAAATCATAAGAATTGGCACAAAGCATTGACATTTGCTCTATGGGCAGACATAATTACATAGAAGGCATCTATTGGTTCTTCCCCTTTTTCTTTGGTTTATGGAAAAGAAGTTTTTCTTCCCACAAACATAGCAATCCCATCTCTTGCCCTAGTGCAATTCATCGCTGAAAACCCTTCTTCTTCTCTCCAAGCTAGACAATTTAAGATTCTTAAGCTTGAAAAAGAACGAGAAAAAGCCAAAGCAACCCACTTCCATCATCAACAATTAGTCAAAGCCTCTTTTGATACAATCTTTGCTGGTCAAAATTTTTTTGAAGTATGGGATTTGGTTTTGAAATGGGAAAAAGCACACGAGGAAAAAGGTAAACATACCAAATTCCAAAGACTATAGCTTTTCCATTTTCAAATTATTGAGAAAATTGGACAATCAATGTTTCTTTTACAAGGCTTATTAGGTAAGAAGGATTCCTTGCCCGTTAATGGGAAAATATTGAAAAAATACTTTTCTTAGAAGACAACCTCTTCCAATTTTGTATCATATCGCCTTTCAAATTCTTAGGAAAATAAAGTTTAAGTAGTATTTACTTTTGGCTTTTCAAAATAAAATCTTTGATAATATTTCTGATTTTTCACTTCTATAAGTAACTAAAAGTTAAAAGAAATAATTAGAACATTTGAGTACCAAAGCAAACCCCATTTCTTTGAAAAACTTGATCTTTCTAAAAACATTTATTCTATAAACAAACTCTTATCCTTTTAGAGTATGAATGTTTTGTTATTAGTCAAGAAAAGAATCTTTAACCTAGTCAGGACTTTCTGCAGATCAGTATCTTAAAACTCTATCATTATCATCCAAGACTCCCAAAAGAGCCAATGATTCACCCCATCTAATAAAATTTTCCTTTTTCAGAGTGTAATTCTAAAATATACAAAACTTAGAAGATAAAAAGTCTCATTGCAATCTTGTTTAACATGGTCATACGGAAATAATTAAACTGATATTACCAATACTGCATATCAAAACAGGGTAATAGTCGATGATCTCATCGATCATGTTATCACAAAATCAACCCCTGATAGGCTGCTGATCAGGTAGACCTTGAGTAACTGTTTCAAACCTACTTTTTGCTGAGGCTTAGCCTTCCCAACCTGAGAGGGCTCTCTCACAAGATTAAAGGTTTTGATAATGAATAAGATGGCTAACTCTTTGAAAAAATGAATAAGTGTAAATGGTGGAAACACAACTAGAGAATATCCATTGGACTTATGGAGTCAAAATTGTTCCAGTATGACAATAATGTTAACTTTACATGGAAGTTAGGGCATCTAGAATTCAACGCATTTAGAACACATCAGAAACATATAGGACAACACAACGTATAAATGTATGAAGGAAATTAGAGCACAATCAATGATTTCTAAGTTATCACACATCCATACCACTGCAAATATTGAGAAGAGGACAATACAAGACATTCTAAACATTGAATTCCTTCTGATTCCTGAGAAGCAAAGCCAAATACTGTATTACTAAAACAGAGTCTTACACAAAGCACAATATCCAAGTTTCTCTGAAATTTTCCAACCCTTAGTACATTGCTCTTTCTCCTATATATAGAATTCTTTACAAAGCTAATATTCCTCCTCCAGCATGAGGGGAACTCGAATTCTGCTTGCTATGACACCTATTCAAACTTTAACTAACTATTAAATACCACAACTACTAACTAGAAGTTTTTAGAAACCTAAGACAATTTGGAGTCTAGCTCCACATAATGCTGTTAATAGCATTTATTACAGTCAAAATTCATTCCCTGACAAGTGGTTCCCTTCTGTTTAACTTTTATGGATGTTTAAAACACCTTGCTGGCCCTTAATGTCTTATCTCCTTTACTGCTCCTGCAAAGTAGGAAACTGCCCCTGTTTTCCTGCTTTTGGTTTCCTCAAGGATATTTGAGACCAATTAACCATGATGTTTTTCTTTGATTACACAAAAGTGTATTGGAGTGCCACGTTCTTGATGTGTTGTAGACCCTTCCCATATACTCGTATGGAGACAAAACTTCTTCAAATCCGTTTGAAATGTCGTGGACAAAACTAGCGGTGATTATTTGTATGACAAAACTTATAGTTCATATATCTTTTCCTCCGCTTGTTTTACCTTTGTCGGTTGCTTGCACATTGTAAATGATCCTTTTTGACACTCCGCTTTCAAAAATTTTCCCCTTGATTACTCAAAATTGGTTGACTGAGTTTAATTATGTAGCTTCAGCAGTTTCATAATGCGCTACGAAACTGCTGTGCATTATGCGTCATTTTCAGCAGTTTTGTAGCGCGCTACGAAACTGCTGTGTAATAAAAAAACATAGTTTAACACCAAAATCTGACTGTCTTGAGCCTCTTTTATCTTGACATATCCCTTTCAACTGCCCTGAAGCTATCAAAACTGAGTAGAGATGTATCATTCTTCAAGAAACTGTAACAAGGTAAATCATCAAAATTTTGAATATAACCTTACTTTCTGTGTGGTTTCCTTAAGGAGATCTTTCCCGCTGGCTTAGCTGTAGCTTCAACTCCTCAATTTGTCTCTTCATAACCTTGATCCTAGCTCTAAGTTTCATATTAACTCTTCTGATGAATTTTGCTTCTTTTATTGCGGGAACTGACCATGTGTAGTATTGAGCGTTACAGTCGACCACCTCAGGTATTTGAATTGTTTTGTCCTCCCACAGAGCCTCCATTTTGTCGAAATGAGCTTCCTTGATTTCATGTTTCCTTGAGGCTTTCTTCAATCTAGCAATTGCCAGGTTTGCTAATTTCCAATTCTTTTTTAACTCTTCAACACTATATTCTTCTTGAGGGATAACTGCCTTACCTTTATCTTTTCCTTCATGAGACTGTGCTATCTCCTCTGTTTCACTTGCTTCGAGCAGTGTCTCTTGTACCTGTCTTGAATGCCTCGTTACTGGTCTTCTTGGCTTAAAGACAAATTTAGCAACCGGGTCATCAAACTTGAGCTTTTTCGAGGCTTTGATCTTTTTGGTCTTATCCTTTCCTGATTTTATCAAATCTGCTTGAACCAAGGGAGATTCTTCAATATCAATAGCTTGCAGTAAGTCATTAAGACTTCCCTTTGAAACTGGGCTTTCTTCAGTAACCACTGTCTTGCCTTTTTCTTTGGCTAACTGGCTCCTTGTCATTCTTCTCTGAACTACTTCACCTGTAGATGATTCATGTACACCCTCTCTGATCTGAGTTTTCTCTTTTTGGGACTGTTGGGGTGTGTCTTGGATTATCAGTGGTTTGGTAGGTTCTTTTACCTGCTTCCTAGCCTTCAATTTTACAAATCTCCTGGATCTTGTTTCCCCATGATGGCCAGTTGCTGTTGGAGATTCTTTTGCAGCTTGAGGACTGAGACCAGTCTTGTTCTTGAAACTAGACATAAACATGAACACGGACCATTCGTTATTTATCTTCTGGAGCTCATGCAGAATTATCAACTTAACTAAGCCGTGATGAAACAACGAGGTCTCACAGGCTTCTTTCTTTAACTGGATCTTATCACACATTTTTCCCAGGCTACGAAACAAATAGAAGGGTAAATCAATAGAGATATTTCCAGTGAAATGAAGAAGTAGCTTGAAGTGATAAGGATACACCTTATGATACCTCCCTTCGCAGGTGAAGTACCTCTGTATGCAGGTAAGCAAATTAGCGTATGAATCTTTGACAGAACTTCTGGGCATGGACTTGTTTAAGTCTGAATTGATGAACTCCGGTTTCAGAAATTCCTTGTAGGGGGCCATGTCAAACTTGAAGTTTTTAAACCATTTTTCCTGTCCCCTTGGAATCTCAGTGACTGTCAATATAACTTCTGGAGAGATTGGCAACTCAAGTACCCCAACCTTTGAATTCAATCCTGTGAAATTTAAAGCGAACTCCTTGGTGACTTGTATATGGCCTCCTTGAAGTTTTTCTCAAAACCTCCAACAACCAACCTGTTTGAAGGCTTGTGTAACTTCATCATTCTTTAGGATGCTGTCTAAACCCTTAGGTTCATTCCTCAAACATCTGCCTGACCTATGCTCTTTTTTCTCTACAGATCCCTCCATGAAACTCCAACAGTATGAAAATTTGAAAGACTGGCACTGTCTCACACTTTGATCACTGCCTCGCTTGAAAACTGCCTCGCCTGATAGCTGGCTCGCCTGATTTCCAAGGAATTCAAATTGAATGCTTGACAATTTATTCCTTACATATGAATCTAACCACAAATCGTGACCATGAGTGCTTGGCTTTTCTTGAAACTTGAAATCTAAGCGTACCAAGGTACCTAACAACTCTAATGATGAAGATAAGTGGTTGGACACGATAGGCGAAGTGTAAAAATTGACAATTGATGATGTAAACATAACGGACCTTGATGGATATGACAGCTGAGCAAGATTTCCTACGGATCCGCACGAATCCCCGATTTCGTAGCGCAGCCAGTGTAAAATCTGGGTTTTGCGCTACGAAAACACCTAGACTCGTTTTCGGGCTACGAAAACACCTAAACTGCTTTATAACACATCATAACCTTAAAACAAACTTGATACAAGGAATCTATGCAGGTTGTGGGACTAGTGATGAATGAGAATAGATTATTTACCTTTATGTAACCATACCACAAAGATTCTAAAGACCTATACACTACACTGAACATGGAAAAACTGAACTTGGACTAACACCTAACCTTCACAAATAAACTGATGTGAGCAATTTGGTAATCGCTTCTTAAGTGATAACAGTGGCTCCACTTGGGATAGTGTGCTCCTGTAGTACACTAAGAACTCGCAGGTCCAGTGCTTTATCCATTTTATGACAAACATAGATTTGCTTGACAAGCATCCCTTTACAGCTTCTTGGGCCTTCACCTGCTTAAGCCTTCTGTTTCAGCTTGTCATTATTTACCAAAAAAAGAAAAACTGACAAAAACGGTTATATACAATGTTGTGGGAAACTGATAGTATTTCAATCAATGATAATGCTTTAGGAACCTGCCATTAAGAGGTCCTCCAACATATCGTTCTCCATCAATTTCTTGCAAAATGTAAGTGTTGTTTCCATGAAAAGCAGCGATTTGATATGGGCCTTTCCACAAATTTTCAAATTTATCGTGCTTACCTTTCTCTTTGATTCTGGCTTCCCATTTCAGCACTCTATCATGGATCTGAAAAGTAACTTCCTTGATCTTCTTATAAAATGTTCTCTTGATTCTGTTATGACTTTGTTGATGACTGTCATACACCTCATTTCTTTTCTCCTATAAGGTTATCAGCTAATTGATTCTCCTTTGTACAGCGTTTGGTTCCTCCTCTAATCCTTGAATTAGCTTCATTACAGGTACTCCAAGTGATGTTGTAAATATGGCTTTAGCACCGTATACTAACTCATATGGCGATGTTCCAATAGATCTTTTCGTACAAATCCTATCATCCCACAAAGCATACTTCAATTTCAAATGCCAAGCTTTCTTGTTTTCCTGTAGCAACTTCTTAATGATCCTTACAATGCTTTTGTTTGATGATTCAGCAAGGCCATTTCCTTGCAGATAATAAGCAGTAGAATGCCCAAGAGTAATGTGATATTGGTGACAAAAATTGATCATTTTCTTCGACTTAAAAGCTTGAGCATTGTCAGTTATAATCTTCATTGGGCATCCAAATCTAGATAATATATTATTTTCTACAAAAGAGATAATTACTGAATCATTTGCTTGCCTTGTTGGAATCACTTCAATCCATTTGGTAAAGTAATCGGTGGCTGTAAGAATCCAGCGATGCTGACCTGATGAAGGAGGATGAATTTCTCCTATAAAATCCAATCTCCATTGCTGGAAGGGCGCTTCAACATATATAGGAACTAAAGGCAAAGGCACAAGCTTCCTCTTTCCTTCAAATATTCGACATTCATGACTTATAGATACCTTTTTATAGATGTCTCTGAACATGGTTGGCCAAAAATATCCAGCCCTTAGGACCTTGTTTGCAGTAGCTTTCCAATAGTGATGTCCTCCACAATCTCCTTTATGAAATTCATCGATTACTTTATCAACTTCTTCTTTGAGGAGGCAATTTAACAATATCCCTCCTGCATCTTTCCAAAACAAATTTTGGTCATACACAAATTTTCTTAAAGATTTCAGCTTGACAAACCGAGATTTTGACTTTGAAAGATTAGCGAGGGCTTTATTATGCTGTAGAACAAATGCTATGTCCTTGTACCATTCTGAAACCAAGAATTTTTCATTTATTTGGACCAACTCCTCTTCATTTTCAGAAATTTCTGAGATCTCTATACTCAAGTTAATGACAAGACAGTCCAAATTTGACTGTGTCAGCAGCTTGGCTAAGCCTTGACCCTTAACCAATTTGGTGGGTTTGATGTTAATGTCATACTCTAACAATTTTGCTATCCACTTGCCCCTTTTTCCATCCAGATCAGCCTGTGTTAGGATATCCTTTATAACAGCATTTGGAACATAAGCAACAATGTGAGAATGCAAAACATAGATTCTGAAATCCTTTATAGCTTTCACCAAGGCATAAGCTTGCTTCTCTAGGATGTTGTACTTCAGTTCAACAGTTGCTAATGTCTTACTAAAGAAAGAAATAGGTTGTTCAGTACCTTGATTTCCCTTTTGGAGCAAAACTCCAGCAATTGTATCCTCAGAACCAAATGTAAAAATAAGAAACTCCTTGGTAAAATCTAGGCTGATAAGTACTGGTGCTTGTGTGAGTGCCTTCTTGATCTCCTCAAAAGATTTCTTTGCTTCAGTTGTCCACTTAAAGTCCACTCCTTGCTTCAACATCTTTGTTATATTCTTGACAACCTTAGCAAAGTTAGGAATGAAGCGTCTAACAAAGTTAACTTTTCCAAGAAATGATTGAATCTCTTTCCTACTTCTTGGAAGATCTAAATTTTGAATTGCAATAACTCTATTAGGATCAATCCTAATTCCTTCCTCAGAGATGATATGACCAAGAAGTTTGCCTGATGTTAGAGCAAAAATACTTTTAGTGGGATTAAGAGAGATACCAAACCTCCTACATTTCAACAAAATTCTTTCAAGGTGCTTCAAATGATCTTCCTCTCTCTTTGAGAAAACTGTGATGTTATCAAGATAGACAACCACTGATTTGTCCTTTTCCTCAGCAAAGGCAATATCCATTTCTCTTTGAAAAGTGGCCCTTGCATTCATGAAACCGAAAGGCATCTTGGCGTACATGAATGTTCCCCATGGCGTTGTGAAGGTTGTCTTCTCTTGATCATCTGGATGCACAAGAATATGATTGTACCCTAAGAAACCATCAAGCATAGAAATCCTTTGTGAATCAACAATGTTTTGTAGAATTAAATCCATCTCGGGAAGAGGATAATTATCTTTCAATGAAGCTTTATTCAAATTTCTAAAGTCTATACAAATCCTGATCTCTCCATTCTTTTTTCTAACTGGGATCAAATTAGTAAGCCAATTTGAGAATCTGATTGGAACAATAATTTTAGCATCAAAAAGGTTTTTTCACTTCCTTTTCAATCAATGGCATAAGGAGAGGATTAATTCTTCTTAACTTTTGCTTGAAAGGTTTTTCATTCTCCTTAATAGGAATGGTATGATGGATAATAGAAGAATCATACTGTTTCAAGTCAGCATAGCTCCATGCGAAAACATCAATGAACCTTTTCATCATCTCAACATATTTAGCCTTCATATCAGCTAAAAGAAACTTCGAAATCTTAACCATCTTAGGTACAACTGAATCCCCTAAATTGCAGCTTTCTACTTCCTCCTCATCAGCTTGTAATTTTGGAGCTTTGAACACATCATTTTGATCAAACAATTTCTCAAGGGGAATGAGACCCTTTGGAATTAAGTTGTTTTTTAATTGTAAGACTTCAGACTTTTCCTTTGATTCCACAAACATATTTTGCTGATCCATTTGAGTGCTCTCAAATTCTTCCTTTAATTCAATGAAATTATTTACCTGCTGATCATCCTCAAAGACCTGCCAATTAGTGATGTTATCTGGTATAACTGGTCGATGACGAACCTCCACCTCATACTTTTCAGAAGAGTGCATAGGAATAATAAAAAGACTGGCAGAAACAGCAAGAGAGTCTGCAATAGAGTTTTGGTCTCTGGTTTTGATAGTAAAAGAATAAGCCTGAAACTTTTCCAACATATCCAACACTAAGTTTCTATATGCCCTCATCCTTATATCCTTGGTTTGATAAGCACCTTCCACTTGTTTAATTACCAATTCAGAATCTCCACAAACAATAATGTTTCTAGCCTTCAACTTTAACAAAGCTTCTAAGCCCAAAATCAGAGATTCGTACTCGGCCATATTATTAGTGCAATCAAAATTTAGTTTGTAGGAGAGAAACTTACTTTCATTATTAGGACTTGTGATCCAAATCCTAGCTCCTGCCCCTTCTCTTCCTGCTGATCCATCAAAGTATAATGACCACCAGCCTCTTGTCTCTTTTTCATCTTCTTGCTGATCTCTTTGGCATTGATTTTCTGAAAACCACTTCTCTGTTTCATCTCCAACTAACTCATTGAAAAGAATGGCTGATCCGAGGCCAATATCAAATGAATAAATAGGAAAATTTTGAGGTTTGTCTTTGCTGCTTACCATATAATCCATTCTGGTCTCCCGATACAACCTCCTTTGCTCACCAAAAACAGGAATAGTAGCATAGGTAAGATCCATCTGCATCATGCCTTTGATCTTTGCTGCCCACAATCTTGAAAGCAGCATCCCGAACTTCGGTGGAATGTCGGCCACCACAATGTCCATGACAATTGTCTTTGCTGGAATTTGTGTTAGCCCCACAACAACATATTTAATTAGACCAATGCATTGAATGAATCGAAAGAAAATAAATCCTTATATGGTCTGGTCACCTACAACCCCAACATTTCCATGATTACCTTGGGCATAAGATTATGAGATGCCCCTAAGTCTAACATAGCATTATGTAAGGTCATATCATGAATGCTAATGCTTATGTAGAAAGGAGGAAACTCTTCATTCTGTTCATCTTCAAGTCTTGGACCCAAGTAAATAATAGGATTATCTTCTTGAAAATTTAAGATATCAGCTACTCTTGGTTGCGAATTAAGCATTTCAACAATCTTACTTCTGTATTTGTCTACCTTGAGGATTTCACTAAAGGGGACTGATATTTTGATTTTTGCAATTTCATTCTCAAGGTTAAAAACATAAATAGTTTTCTCAGTTTCTTTAGTAGGAGATGGAGTTTGAATGTTTCTTTTACCAGATGGAGAATCAACTTTACCCTCAGCAACCTTTAGGTTGTCCTTCTTGTCTTCAACAGCTTTTGGAGCATCCTTCTTGGGCTGTGCTTTGCTTGCTATAATTGGTACATTTCTATTCCTGATATTGTACTATTTTTGCATTTCAAAGATAGCGTGTTGATAACCCTTTAAATAATCTGAAGGTTCCTCTCCTTGCTTAGTCATACTGGATTCGTCATGCTCTTCCTTAGTCAAGAAAATCCCTGACACTTCTTCATCAAGACAATGAATAGATTCTTCAGGAACTTCAGGCTCATCTTCTTCATCAACTAAGTTCTGCTGGAAAGGAGTTCTTACTGGAGGATCAGGTTGTTGATTCCTATTCTCTCTTGGCCTTTGTTGATTTTGAGGTCTTTTGAACTGAGGATTTCTAAATTGAGGCTCCTGTTGTGCTGGAGGAGCAGAGGTATTTCCAAGAGCCAACCGATCCATCAGCTTCTCCACGGTCTTCATCATTGAATCAATTTTATCTTCTAGAGCTAAAGAAGAAGGTTTCTCTTCTTCTTTCAATTTGGCTTTTCCCATATTTGACTTCTTAGAAGCGACCATGTTCACCTCTACTTTGATTGCATCGTTTTGCATGTCAATAAGAGTAGCAGAGTCTCTTTCTCTGAGTAATAGAGAGAAGTCAGAATCAAATGATTCTGCGTATCTCAGTTGTGCCAAGGCTTGAGGAGGTTTCAAATGGGCTGGGATGGAATTATACACTTTATTAAACCTTTTGGAGAAGTTTTGGACGGTTTCATCAGGTGCTCTTCTAAGATTATTGTATTCAGTAAGAGCTTGGATGGGATTAGTTCTGTTTCCCCATTTTCTTAAAAAACTATCTTCAAACTCTGTCCAACTGTCAATGCTTCCGGCTGTAAGAGCTTTAAACCATTTTCTCACTTCTCCAATGAAGGTTGTGCAAACAATCTTAGTTTCACATCCTCATCATCAACTTCCTCTCTATCAGCAAAATCATTGAATTTGTCTACATGTTCTTCTGCTGTGATTTCTTCATTCCCACCCCACGTTGGAATTCTAGCAGCATATTTGCTAGGAAGGTCATGTAAAACAACAGGGAGTGCTAATGGGGCATACCTAGTAGGTACGACCATGATTAATGAAGGAGCAGTAATGACAGGTACTGAAGGGACAGAGGAAACATAACTGATATGAGGCAGATTTCCTAGTGTTTGAGAACCACTACGACTAGTGGACGCAGAGGATAAGGTGTTGGTATGGAAAGGACTATTTGGGATTTGCAAACCACTGACAAATGTACTCCAATTTGGAAGGGGTAGACCAGTTTTAGATTTGAGTAAGACTTCAAAAGGATCAAGTTCTTTGAGTTTATTTAAATCTTCCTCTTCTAGCAATAATTCAAAAGTAACAACCTCCCAAAATTCCTCCTTATCTTTTTGTGATACTAAAGACGAAGTATCAATTCCTCTCTTTTGTAAATCTAAAATAATTCCAATGAGTTCTTCTTCGTTTTCAGACCTCAACAACACCTCATGAATCTTATCATCAACAATTTTGTCCTCAGGACTTCTTGAAAATTCAGAGAGCAAAGATTTTGAAAAATATGGAGTACCTGGTGTTTTAGTAAATCTTTGTCTGCTCCTTGAAATGGTGTTTGGATTGTCTACAGGAGTAGGTGGATCTGGGTCAGGATTGCTCCATGTATATCTCCCTCTCGAAGCCACCTTTTAAGCTTTTGAAAATGTATGGAGTCACCAAGGTAGATTACAACCTCGAAAAGTCTTCTGAGCTTCTGCTACCTTCAGAAGTTCAGTCTCTTGCTTTCGGGAATGAATAATCTTCAGGCTCCCGGTAGATGCACCAAAATGTTATCACAAAATCAACCCCTGATAGGTTGTTGATCAGGTAGACCTTGAGTAACTGTTTCAAACCTACTTTTGGCTGAGGCTTAGCCTCCCCAACCTGAGAGGGCTCTCTCACAAGATTAAAGGTTTTGATAATGAATAAGATGGCTAACTCGTTGAAACAAATGAATAAGTGTAAATGGTGGAAACACAATTAGAGAATATCCATTGGGCTTATGGAGTCAAAATTGTTTCTATATGACAATAATGTTAACTTTACATGGAAGTCAGGGCATCTAGAATTCAACGCATTTAGAACACATCAGAAACATATAGGACAACACAACTTATAAATGTATGAAGGAAATTAGAGCACAATCGGTGATTTCTAAGTAATCACACATTCATACCACTGCAAATATTGAGAAGAGGACAATACAAGACATTCTGAACATTGAATTCCTTCTGATTCTTGAGAAGCAAAGCCAAATACTGTATTACTAAAACAAAGTCTTACACAAAGCACAATATCCAAGTTTCTCTGAAATTTTCCAACCCTTAGTACATTGCTCTTTCTCCTATATATAGAATTCTTTACAAAGCTGAGATTCCTCCTCCAGCATGAGGGGAACTCAAATTATGCTTGCTATGACACCTATTCAAACTTTAACTAACTATTAAATAACACAACTACTAACTGGAAGTTTTTAGAAACCTAAGACAATTAGGAGTCTAGCTCCACATCATGCTGTTAATAGCATTTATTACAGTCAAAATTCGTTCCCTGACAAGTGGTTCCCTTCTGTTTAACTTTGATGGATGTTTAAAACTCCTTGCTAGCCCTTAATGTCTTATCTCCTTTACTGCTCCTGCAAAGTAGGAAACTGCCCTTGTTTTCCTGCTTTTGGTTTCCTCAAGGATATTTGAGACCAATTAACCATGATGTTTTTCTTTGATTACACAAAAGTGTATTGGAGTGCCACATTCTTGATGTGTTGTAGGCCCTTCCCATATACTCATATGGAGACAAAATTTCTTCAAAGCCGTTTGAAATGTCGTGCACAAAACTAGCGGTGATTATTTGTATGAAAAAACTTATAGTTCATATATCTTTTCCTCCTCTTGTTTTACCTTTGCCGTTTGCTTGCACATTGTAAATGATCCTTTTTGACACTCCACTTTCAAAAATTTTCCCCTTGATTACTCAAAATTGGTTGACTGAGTTTAATTATGTAGCTTCAGCAGTTTCGTAGCCCACTACGAAACTACTGTGCATTATGCATCATTTTCAGTAGTTTCGTAGCGCGCTACGAAACTGATGTGTAATCACAAAACATAGTTTAACACCAAAATCTGACTGTCTTGAGCCTCTTTTATCTTGACATATCCCTTTCAACTGCCCTGAAGCTATCAAAACTGAGTAGAGATGTATCATTCTTCAAGAAACTGTAACAAGGTAAATCATCAAAATTTTGAATATAACCTTACTTGCTGTGTGGTTTCCTTAAGGAGATCTTTCCCGTTGGCTTAGCTGCAGCTTCAGCTCCTCAATTTGTCTCTTCATAACCCTGATCCCAGCTATAAGTTTCATATTAACTCTTCTGAAGAATTTTGCTTCTTTTATTGCAGGAACTGACCATGTGTAGTATTGAGCGTTACAGTCGACCACCTCAGGTATTTGAATTGTTTTGTCCTCCCACAGATCCTCCATTTTTTCGAAATGAGCTTCCTTGATTGCATGTTTCCTTGAGGCTTCCTTCAATCTAGCAATTTCTAGGTTTGCTAATTTCCACTTCTTTTTTAACTCTTCAACACTATATTCTTCTTGAGGGATAACTGCCTTACCTTTATCTTTTCCTTCATGAGACTGTGTTATCTCCTCTATTTCACTTGCTTCGAGCAGTGTCTCTTGTACCTGTCTTGAATGCCTCATTACTAGTCTTCTTGGCTTAAAGACAAATTTAGCAACCGGGTCATCAAACTTGAGCTTTTCCAAGGCTTTGATCTTTTTGGTCTTATCCTTTCCTAATTTTATCAAATCTACTTGAACCAAGGGAGATTCTTCAATATCAATAGCTTGTAGTAAGTCATTAAGACTTCCCTTTGAAACTGGGCTTTCTTCAGTAACCACTGTCTTGCCTTTTTCTTTGGCTAACTGGCTCCTTGTCATTCTTCTCTGAACTACTTCACCTGTAGATGATTCATGTACACCCTCTCTGATCTGAGTTTTCTCTTTCTGGGATTGTTGGGGTGTGTCTTGGATTATCAATGGTTCGGTAGGTTCTTTTACCTTCTTCCTAGCCTTCAATTTTTCAAATCTCCTGGATCTTGTTTCCCCATGATGGCCGATTGCTGTTGGAGATTCTTTTGCAGCTTGAGGACTGAGACCAGTCTCGTTCTTGAAACCAGACATAAACATGAACACAGACCATTCTTTATTTATCTTCTGGAGCTCATGCAGAATTATCAAATTAACTAAGCTGTGATGAAACAACGAGGTCTCACAGGCTTCTTTCTTTAACTGGACCTTATCACACATTTTTCCCAGGATACAAAATAAATAGAAGGGTAAATCAATAGATATCTTTCCAGTGAAATGAAGAAGTAGCTTGAAGTGAGAAGGATACACCTTATGATACCTCCTTTTGCAGGTGAAGTACCTCTGTATGCAGGTATGCAAATTAGCGTATGAATCTTTGACAGAACTTCTGGGCATGGACTTGTTTAAGTCTGAATTGATGAACTTCGGTTTCAGAAATTCCTTGTAGGGGGCCATGTCAAACTCGAAGTTTTTAAAAAAAAATTCCTGTCCCCTTGGAATCTCAGTGAATGTCGATATAACTTCTGGATAGATTGGCAACTCAAGTACCCCAACCTTTGAATTCAATCCTGTGAAATTTAAAGCGAACTCCTTGGTGACTTGTATATGGCCTCCTTGTAGTTTTTTGCAAAACCTCCAATAGCCAACCTGTTTGAAGGCTTGTGCAACTTCATCATTCTTTAGGATGTTGTCTAAACCCTTAGGTTCATTCCTCAAACATCTGCCTGACCTATGCTCTTTTTTCTCTACAGATCCCTCCATGAAACTCAAGCAGTATGAAAATTTGGAAGACTGGCACTGTCTCACACTTTGATCACTGCCTCGCCTGATAGTTGGCTCGCCTGATTTCCAAGGAATTCAAATTGAACGCTTGACAATTTATTCCTTACATATGAATCTAACCACAAATCATGACTGTGAGTGCTTGGCTTTTCTTGAAACTTGAAATCTGAGCGTACCAAGGTACCTAACGACTCTAATGATGAAGATAAGCAGTTGGACATGATAGGCGAAGTGTAAAAACTGACAATTGATGATGTAAACATAACGGACCTTGATGGATATGACAGCTGAGCAAGATTTTCTACGGATCCGCATGAATCCCCGATTTCGTAGCGCAGCCAGTGTAAAATCTGGGTTTTGCGCTACGAAAATGCCTAGACTCATTTCCGCGCTACGAAAACACCTAAACTGCTTTATAACACATCAGAACCTTAAAACAAACTTGATACAAGGAATCTATGCGGGTTGTGGGACCAGTGATGAATGAGAACAGATTATTTACCTTTATGTAACCATACCACAAAGATTCTAAAGACCTAGACACTACATTGAACATGGAAAAACTGAACTTGGACTAACACCTAACCTTCACAAACAAACTGATGTGAACAATTTGGTAATCGCTTCTTAAGTGATAACGGATCAGAAGGAAAGGGGTCTCATCAAGAGCCAACTTGTTTAGTTTAGTTACAACCAGTGAATGGAATTGTCATTATTAGGTTACCAAGCCTAGACGATGTCTTTTAAGAAACCTAAAAGAAAATATTATATTAAAAAATAAAAAGGGACAAGATCCAAGTGAGATTCAAATCAAGTGAATATCATTTCGAAATTTGAAAATTGATTCAAATGGGATAATGAATCATTGTTGGCTAAAAGATAACCATGTCGAGGCTATGAATGCCTACTGGTAGTAGAGGCTCTATCTGTGATAAATGAGTAAACATAAAAAAACTAATCTGTAGAAAACACATGCTATATCACTTTAACTCGTATTATTGATTGATGCAAACAATTGTATTTATATCATTACAAGAGTAAAGTAGTTGAATAAATGGATTGTGTAAGTGATGATGATTCCAGAGAAATGTTTTTTACTTTATAACTCATGTTATTATTATTCCTATAACTCTAATTACTTTGAAAGTTTTAGAAATTTTAGAAAACTACTCATAGATAGTTGGTTCTCCCAAGTGAATCACCAATTGTTGTACTATGTAACAACCCCCCCATTTATGAATAACAATAGATTGGTTAGAGATATAAATGGGGACCCTTTTTTAAATTTTTAGTCTTAGGATAATAAAACCTAACTCTAAGAAATTGCCTTGAAAAATCTTGCAAAACAACCCAAGGAAGAGATCCTTATCGCAAATCGCACCTTTCAATGTGACTATCATAAAACACCATTAAAAATCTATGATGCATGATCAAACCTCCCGCCATGATATCATGATTATAAGCACCTTGTTATTTCGCAATCGTGCTTCGCAAAATTCGCAAGTAATTAAGCTATGCCATTACAACACCCATTAACGATTTGCAAAATGCGATATTGCGACAATCGCAATTGCATTTCACCTTATAGAAAGCACAATGCTATATTGTATCAGTTTGAAGATTGTGATGTGCGAATAAGAGCAGTAAGCGTGTGAAATAATTGTGTTTTAAATACAAAAACGAATGAATTGACATGTTAATAAATATTTAGCAGCCCGAGGAGAGCTAATCATTTTACCAAGTTATGGGTAGTTAACATTGAGTATCTCATTAAACCTTTCTCATGATGCAAGGTCATTTCAGAAATGTTTTCAATATTAATTGCCCGATATTGTCTACGATGATATATCTTGTCCATTTCAGGCAAGCTACTAAAGACATGTCATTGAGGAAGGTGATGCATAAACAAAAAAAGCAGAGCATTGCTGAATCTGAGTTTACAGAGATGGCTCCCATATTCTCTGATATAGTCTGCAGCTCTGACAAAGGAGAAATAGCTTGGGAGGTCATTTACAATAGACTTGAGGACAAGTGTCCCAAGATTACTGTTACAAAAGCAACAACTAACTCTACAAGACCTTCAGGGCTTCAATTCAAGGATGTTGCATGTTCTTTCCTACATAGGATAGGAGCGAGGGCTAAAATACTCACATACACGGAAATGATTAGGTGGGTGGTCGAAAACCTCACCACTGAATATAGGCAATTTAGGAATTCAAGAAACGAACACATGGGATCATTCAAAGTAGAGGACATGAAGAAAATGTATCATATACTTGATCCTCAGGATATATATGATAAGACATACATGGCCAGCTTCGCAAAGAAGAACCCAGACCCCTTCAAGTTGATTCAGGGTTGGAGAGTATTAGACAACAAATTCAAATTTGACAAATTGGGTATGTATGCTATAGCCTCTTTGGAAAACCCCTATAACTATGTAACTGCTATGATATGTAGACTATATGGGTTGCCCAATAATTCTAAGTTTTCAATAGAATGGATTCCTTTGATTGATGCCTGCATTAATTCCCACATCATGAATTGGGCCACCATCCTATCTAATAACCTAGCCACCATCATTACTGAATATTGACAGAAGAGAGCCTCCTCTCCAGAGAACCTTCACCCCTTCTATTTTAGTTCTTACATTATGGACACCATTTGTTTCTGCACTACGTTTCCTACCATGGGTTGGAAATGAACCTTACAGGACCCCTAACCTATCCACCTCAGTCATAAGAAAATATGGGAATCCCATTATATACCCCATTTCTATAAGATATGTCATTCTATTTTTTTTCCCTTGCATCAAATAATTTTCAATAAGAAAACCCTCGGGTTTTCCAAAGAATCCACAACAGACCTTCTAGCTGTCAGCAAATATTTTATTGAAGAATGGTTCACCTACATTAGGGTTTTTGGTAGCACAACTAACCCACATGTCCTTACTTTATATGTTTATGATAAACTGTTAGCAAGGGAAATCACCTACCAAACCATAGGAAAAGGCCTAACTAAAGTACTCAAAGAAAACAAGAAGTTATTATGGCCCTATTTTCTTGTCAAGTGTGGTTCTTTTGCTTTAGCAAATTTCAATCATGCCATTAAGGAGTCAGCAAACATGGAAGCCCTTAGGTTTCATACATTGCCGAAAAGGAAATTTGATCCAAACAAGGTAGCACATAACATCACTACTGCGGTAAAGCTCAAGCCATGCAACCATGACGATAATGATTTTGAAGACATGTTACAATCAACCAAGTCCTTCAAACAAGCGTTTGAATGGGCTAAAGCGAACTTGAGTCCTGAAAATTTTGAAAGATTTAGGGAATTCATAAATGAAAGGCTCGTAGTAATCCCACTACACTTGTTGAAGATCGAAGATAAGCCTACACCAAGTGTGACTGTTAACAGTGAAGGACTTAGTTCTCGCACAACGTCTCAGGTGAATACTAAGAAAACACCAGATACAAGGAAGGCCCAAGAGATAGATAATACAACATACTCTAGCAGGAAATTAGCTGAGAAACAGGTTCTGAGCACCCCACCTAAAGAAATCAGTTCAGAGGTCAAAGGCAGCAGTTTGGAGGAGGAGTGGGATCAGTTTAAATAAAACTACAAGACACTCCCAAAACGACAGATACCCAAGAGACAATGGAGTGTCAAACTCCTTTACATATTCAGAAGAATATAGAGTCCAAGTCTATGGACGGGCAGTCCAAACCCATGGATGAGTAGTCAAATCCTATGGATGAACAAGTGACAACATCCCAATAGACTGAGATTATACGTGCTCTGCCCACGTCAGAGATTGTCTTGAAAGTGACCGAAATCCACCCACTTGATGTGTTCTACGGCCCGCTCCACAAGGTGGTAGTAAGGAGACAGAGTAAAAGGAAAAGCGTAGAAACACCTAAGCTCCCACCTGGAAACGAGCCAATGGACATAGTTTGGAGGGACATTCCTTTCAACCCAGCTAAGAACTTGACTAGATTGTCACAGTTCATGGGAGCATATGCAACGGCCACCATGGACAAAGCCACTGAAGTCTCTACTTTGTTGAGAGAAAAGGAGGAGAGGATTGCATAGCTCGAAACAGAGAAAGCGAGTGTGAACAAGAAAGCAGCTGAGCAGCTTGCCCAATTGCAAGAGGGCATGGAGGTCCTGAAAATAAGCCATGAAGCTAATATATCAGCTAAAAACATGCAACTCCGAGAATTGCAGCAATCCATGGAAAGATATAAGGATGTTCCTACTACCGAGGAGTTCGTTAAAGAGGCTCTAGAATTGAATTCCCTCCTAATGAAATAGCAGGAGCATTTATGCCAAAAGAAGTCACACATTACTCCTTATCTGATTACTAGCGGTCAACTAACAGATAAGGCGATCGACCAGAGAACCGAGTTTACTGATCTCAACACCAGAATATTAGAGTTCATCGAATGACAAGAAACAACAGACGGAGGGAAGGTCAATCTGCCTGAAATCAAGGAGACACATAAAGACATTATTTTCACAGATTATGATGCGAGAATCAAGCAAGATGAGCTAGCAGTGGAAATGGAAACTGGGGTATCTAAGAATATAATCAGTGAACCACACTCTGTTTGTCACCAACTTGCTAAAGGAAGGCAACCTAAAAGAAATGCCTGATTTGGGTTCTTTGCATAAAATCTAGTAGGAAAAGGTAGATACTCAAAGGGAGGCAATTGAAAAATTGACCAAGACCAACTAGGAGTTGTATTGGAAATACCTCGTAAAACGCAGAACCAGATCATGACCCTTAATTTCTCACTTCATTCGACTCAGTGCATGTTGCCACCTCTCACCAATGCAATTTTTGCAGGAAAATCAAGACACGTTTTGGGGCACCTCCTCAACTCAAACCAATGACTGATATATGCAATCTGAAGGATAAGCTGGCAGACAACAAATCATCATCTTAGTTCTACTCACTAGGCCACTGTTTATTTTTAGAGTTAGTTAACTAGTTAGGAGGAAGGTTGTTTGAAACCTCCTCAAATTTTTGTATAATCTATTTTTTCACATTAGTTAGAATAGTATTTATACCCTTCTCGTTCATTTAGAGAAGGGTCCACAATTTTATCAAAAACATTTGCAAAAAATGCACTTTTGTGAATTATTTGGTGAAATTATGGAACATGAAAATTTATTTTAGATATCAGACTACTTTCCTTTGTTGATGCACTCTTGTGTTCTTGGGAGTTAATTTGATTTGAAGAAAGGAGTTGATCCATGTCATTAGTTAAATGAGCAGAACTTCGAACATATGGTACTATTATCTTGTATGATTGTTTCTGTATTCTTTTAATCAATGACAACACTTTACTTTCATGAATTGTATGTGAGATTTATTCTTTATGTTAAGCGATAATTTCACTATTGTATGATGCCTAGCTAAAATTGTTAATTTTAGTACATATAATTCATCATATATGTGATATATTTTATAAATTTATTTAACTAACTATTTAGTCAAAGAAATTATCTTATACGTTCTCATCTCTATTTATGCATGATTAATCTTTATTATCACATGTTAAGCAGATATCTATGTAGATCGCATACCACACAAAGATACCCAGGTTTATATTAGAATACGTTAGTTATAAGATTTGCATGATAGAATAGGTGATTTAGATTATCATTATTCTATTGTGAATGCTCATGAACCACCCACTCTCATCTTAAAACCCATACTGGGAAACTGGTCCATTATCCCCAGTTGGAGCCACCACTTTAAACGGAAAATGAGTTGTCTTAAGGTCTGGACCGGGTGGTTATCCCCCATGTTGGGGCAGTAGAGATCTGAGGCCCTTCAATAGAACACAGTGCTCTTATTGATCATCAAGTGAAGGTAACCAATTATGTTTTTGAAGATTCTTTTGTTGGCCTTTTAGAGCCATCAAAAGAAGAGGTTTGTCTTCCTATGGCTAGTTTGTTGCAGGATCTGTGGGAAGTTGTGCTATTTATGGATTCTAGTTTTTAGGATCAGTTGAGTTTTGAGTTTCCACTCTCTTTTTCCTTCTACCTACTCATGGGAACTATGAGAAGAACTCAGTCAAGTAGCCATTTGCTTGACTGGTTACATTGGAGGGAAGAGATCACCTAGTGTATATATTTTCAGCAACAACAAACAACTATCATCATGGTTTGAAGCCTGAAGAGAAGGCCCTAAGAATTTGGTGATTTGTTGTAAAAAAACAAATTATTTCCTTATTTTAAGTTTCCAGTCAGTCAGTTAATTTTTCAGCTTTTATGTTGACTCCATTGCCCAATGGTTAGGCCACTAGTTTGCTTTTTGTTCTTGGCACCTCACAAGGAGGTTTCCATCCCCATTGGAGCTAATGTTAGAGTCCTATAATAGGAATCAGTGGTATTAGCCTCTCACTATTCATTTTGGTCAATTTAGCCTATGAATCACTATGTGTCATAGCCTAAAGGTTGCTTGTCCAAGGAGTCATTTAGTCCTTGAGGTCCTATGGTTAAGATCAGTTTGGATGTTTGGGATATGTTTTGCATATGAAGTCTAGTTTAGATCATGTTGCAGGTGTCTTCATTGGGATTATCTTTGCATTATATTTTAAACAAGCTATAGATCTCTTCAAATGGGTTCCAATATCGAAAGTTATGGTAGAAAGAATATCCTTCTTCAAAGGGATTGAAAATAAAGGAAAAATACTTAAGTGGTGATCCTGCATCCCGCAGTTCGGAGGTGCATGGCTATATCAGTGATCAGAAGTACCAAATCCTGCATCCCAGAGGTTTATGGTAAATCAGCAGTTGGTGGGGTCAGAAATTGGTGATTCGAAATGAAGGCAAGTCGATCACATTTCAAAATTACTAGGATTGCGGGAAAATTACTAGAGTGTTAAAATACCAGGCAAGGGAAAAGCAAATTTATGAAGGAATTTATCCCAAAACCAACCCATCTTGGGCCTTTTCTCTCTCCCCCAAAGGGATATGTGACAGGGCGATTGCTTTCGATATGGCCCACGTGACGGCTAACGTCACCATGATGTGACTGTATGGCTGACATGTGGCAGTGACATGGTGGTGATGTGGCATTGATGACATCACATATCGGCATTCGACAATTGGCGGATGTGTGTTATGTATCAAACTCAAAACCTCCAATTGAAAATGCCCGAAGAGGGTCTCCAATAAGAGGGTTGAATGTGGCCACATGAAGAGTCACAGGACCAAGGACCACATGCAAAAGGTGGTCGGTGATCATAATCGGTGAAATGTAATGTGTGCACCAAATGAAGCTGCTAATTAGAATTGTAGAGAGAAGAGCTTTGATGTGAGGGCTAGCCCACAATTATAAATATTTTAGAGATCCAGGAGCTATCAGCACAATGTGTGGGCCTAAGCGCATATATATATGGTCCCATGTCATTTGTGATGGAACCGTTGTAACATGATATTCCAAAGAATTGGCCCCCTATCCTAGCTAAAGGGTATAGCACTCGCGACACAAGGCTATAGTTACCACTCACTGGTTTTATGGTTGAAATGCTTTCCATAGTCATGATTGTATACTCTTCCATGTATTATGCTTTTTATTGATCGGAGGTGACCCAATAAGACATCCGAAGGATTTTTGGCATCATATCAGGCAGGTTGAGATTTTCAAGAGGAATACAAACAGTTATATAAAGCAAGCTTGGTGAGATTGTTGATGTTCTGGACGAGCAGATAAGGATTAAAAATCTTTTCTATAATTAACCTGAATATTTTTTTTTATGTTAGAAATGATCAAATGCACCTTTTGATCACTTAGTGGATGAAATACAATGTATCTGGTCTTTGGCCTAAATAATATGAAAGGATAAATGTGCAATGTAATGGAGGATGAAGAATTTTTGAGAGTAGAGGCACTGTATGTAAAATTTTAATAAAGCTTAGAGCATATTTAGTTATCTATTTTAGAGATTCTTGTGGCATGTGGTTTCAAGTCGTGTTTCCTCTGTGTTAATCTAATATCCATTTCTGAAGTTATTGTCTTGAATTCATTCTTGTATGCTCAAGATAACTATGGATATAACACATGATAGAATTATTTATTTCTCTATCATATTTCTTCTAAATATTTTGTTATAAGTCATGTAGTGGAATTCATAACCTTATGCTCTATTACAGTTAATTGAATATTTATGTGTTTCCCTCATTCCTCACTATACTACAACTGACAAATGATTTGAGATATGTGCTTACCTTGCCTCTGTTGTCTTGATGGCTCATGCATGCCCTGATGTGCTATAATCCTATATTTCATTGGCCCTCACTTCCAACATTTCCATCAAATCCTATATCATCTACCTTTGAGCTTAATGACCTGTCTAAAATACAAATCTTATCAGTCTTCTTAGATTGATAGTTGATCTAGCGAGAGAACCCTCTCCAAGGTTAGGGGACTGGACCTTAAACTACAAGTGGTTTGTGGTTACCTCTGGGATCCCTTTTCCTCAACCTTAAGGGATTTACGGAGTGCTAACAAGGGGGAGCTAAATAGGTTTGAAGTATTGATTTTCATTTCTGATGTACTCTTACTTCCAACTTGTCATCATTCAGATCAACCACATATGTGTTATAGTTAGTCTTGGAGTAGTTTCATATCATTTTCTTATTGATATTTTTGATCATGTGGCATCTATATAGTTATTATTATGAGCATTTTCTAGGTGTGATGGAGGATCACACATTCAGGGGGAGAATTTGTGCTTCCATATGGACTTGTAGAGTGTTGGAATTTTGTTCATTATGCATTTATTTGACATTGATTTGATGCAGGGAAGAAATTTGTTGCTCGTACCGCATATTGTAAGATGGTGTGCTTGCATAACATAGTTGGTACAATGACAGTGCTCATGTTTTCTATTCTAGATATATCATGTTGTTTCTCATGTGTTTTTGGAAGGATGAGACATGAGGAGGAGGATTTTTGTTTCTCATGATATTTTAATGCATGTTGATTAATGAGATATTATGCATTTATGGAGAGGATGAAATTATGTGTTGCTCATAATAATTTATTGTTGGATCTTATGTTGTTGTTGATGTATATTGATGTTGTGTTTCTCACTAACTTGTTTCTTGTGCCTTATTGATAATATGTTTCTCACCTATGATGAGGAGATAATGAGTTTAGTGTTGCAAATAGTGCTATAGTGCTAGATCTTATGCCATTGTTATTGCTACCTATTAATGTATTTCTCATGTCTTGAGTTGCTGAATAGTATATTTTCAATTGATGAACCTCATGATGATATGGATATATTTTCTGCTACCTCTATGACATATTTCTATGTTGTTATTATCAACTAATTTTGTTGTTGATACACATGTGAAGCATGGTGGTGGTTTCTAATGGTTATCATGATTTTGTTGCAGGATATTCATTGTTGGGATGGTGGGCCAATATGTTGAGTGGCTATGCACTAGCATATGATGTTGTTAGTTCTTCTATTGTTTGGTTCTACACATTGAGACATTATAGCATTTCTCATGGAGAACTTCTATTTTTTGCACATGCCAAATATTGCATTTTTATTGGTGCTGTTATATGGAGCATACATCTTTGCATTGATGCCATGTACTCATGCTACATTATTATATTGAGATGCATAGATGAGAGCACACTTATGTGCAAATGTAAAATCTATGTACCTTTATTGTTCTATCTTGTTGCCTGTGTTGGTCATGGAGAGACCCATAATGTCATTTAGCTATGTATGACCTGATGGGTGTCATGTCTTATTTTGTATATCATTGATGTAGCCCCTTTACATTGGATGCATAATGTAAACTTGGGTCCATAGAGTCATGGTTGGTGATAGGTGTGCTTAGAAGGAGTCATATGTTAGTCCTATGTACTAACATATGACTTCATTGTATATCTTGTCCAAAGTCAGTTGGAGTCACGGTTCATGAGTAGTAGTCTCTTGCACTTATCAAGGAGGCCTATTGCAGCAAGCAGATATGTTGCTACAATAGTAGGGAGAGTGTGATTGCAGCTTCATTACATGCTTAGGGGGAGCATGTTCAGTTTCAGATATTGCATGGCATTGGCTAGAGGTATTAGCAACAGAGTTTCTTGTTTCACATGATTATATTGCAGGAGTTACATCTTTGGGTTGCATCAGTATGGTGTTGAGTATGACAGGGGGAGTCCTATTCTCATCTGACATTATTTCCATTATTATTTACTATTGGTATGGCCTTTTTCCATTGATGTCAAAGGGGGAGAGAGTTTGGATGGAGAGAGATCAACTTCAGAGTTCAGCTTCAATATTGGACAGAATTGGAGATCAACCTCAAATGTTGGAGATCGAGTTGAGGTTGACATAAATGCCAAAGGGGGAGCTTGTTTGTATTGTAGTGTTGGCATTGATGTCAACAAGGTTATGTTGTTTCTTGTTATATGCCTCATGTCAACATGATGATATTAGTCCTCCTCATGATGTGTGATGAATGTGTTGAGTGTTTTGACTTGGTGGTCCTATTAGTTGGCATTGATGTCAACATGGATTTGGAGGCTGAGTAGAGATGGTTGCAAGGCATGATATAATGGTTTGTCATAGGTTGATTATGTTGCTACATATGTTGAAGATGTTGTTGCTACAGGTGTTGCATATGCTTCTACATGTGTTGGAACCATTGGAGTTGTTGTTACATGTGTTGAGATGTTGTTACATGTGTTGGAGGTGCCTCTACAGGTGTTGGAGGAAGTTGGATGACTTGATATTGCTATTTCAGGTGTTGGAGATGATGCTAAAGGTGTTGGAGGTGATTTGGCTTGGTTTATGTCAGATTTTTTGGAGCTTAGTTGTTTTCAATTCTGTTTGAGCATTTTCTCTGGTTTCCTTACACATCTTGCATATTTCATGAGTAGAGTATTACCATGGTACATGTATTCTTGGTATTATAATTACCATGGTATTGGTATGTGTGTGGAGTAGGTTGGCATGTGATATTACCTTGGTGCAAATAGTCTTGGTATTGACATAACCATGGTATTTTCCCATGGTATTGTTTTGGATATTACCATGGTATAGGAGTCTATGGTATTGGCATAACCATGGTATTTACCTATGGTATTGAATTGGAGATTACCATGGTATAGGGGTTCATGGTATTGGCATAACCATGATATTTACCTATGGTATTGACTTGGATATTACCATGGTACATGTGTCTGTGATATTGGAATAACCATAGTATTTATATGTGGTATTTATTTGAAGATTACCATGTATAGGTGTACTAGGTATTGACATAACCATGGTATTTGTATGTGGTGTTAGTTTGGAGATAACTGAGGATAATTTAGCATATACTAAAAAAAATAGGAGAAATAAAAACGTATAGAGTTGGTTTTCTTTTTTGGTGATGGCTGAGTTAGTAAGGAAGAGTGTTTGTGAGAGAAGAATATTGTGTGCAAGCTGTGTAGGGAATTTTTGTAGAAAATCGACAATAGTTAGATGAAATATGTTTCAACCAGTATTTTATGCAGTTAGTGAGGAGATTATTAGATTTTGGTTGCAGGAGTATATGGAGATTGTTTTCTCCTAGTATATTCTTCAGTTTATTGTTTGTATACAATAGTCATTTGAGAGTCGTTTTATTTGTTGCAGAGTGGGTTTTAGTTGATGCATTGATTAGATTATTTTATGTAGTGTGTGGAGAGAAAGTGTTGTAGTTTGTAGTGTGGATTCAATTTTTGTTTGTGTTCCTTGATGATACGTTGTTGTAGTGCTCATGTTGAGCAGTTCTTGGTTCCAGTCTGAAAATGTATAAAATGAGAACCACATAGAGAATTGGATTGGGTGACTCCAGTGAATTCAATATAAGTGAGCAATTTTATCAATCCATTTGTGGTTAGATAGTTTGGATGAAACTAGGCGAGGCTCGTTGGTCATCGTAACTTCCTGAAGATATGAGTCTATAAGTCATTTGTTAGATCAAGAGTAATAAGGCAAGGATCATTGATCATGGTGGCCTTTAGAGGATGGTAGTCCATAGATCCGCATGAGAAAGAGTCTCCATTTGATAGTATCCATCTAAATATCTATTTAAATAATTTTATTGACGTAATAGAATTTGTTAGGAGCGCAGCAGTAGCGAGTGGTTTTTTCCTCTGGAGAGGGTTTTCCACCAAAAATATGTGTGTCTATTGTCTTGACTACTTTCATGGTTTTATGTCTATATTTGATGCTCTGATTTATTGTTTTGTGTTTCAATTTATGCATGTTTAAAAGAATAACAATTTGGAGAAAAATATTCAAGTGCCTTCACTACTGACTCCTCCCCCCCCCAAGTGGTGATCTAGTTTCCAACAACTAGTCTGCAGCAGTGAAGGGAATACAAAGAACCCTCCCACAGAGGAGGACTTACGAGCCCAAAGTATATCTAGTCTTGCTACAATAGGTGTAATGATTTCTTATCAATAAAAGTTCAACTATTCCATTGGGTTTATTTTTGGTTTTTTCTTGCATTCCAGTTTCTGTAATCACTTTTTTTACAAGGTTTTTATCTAACTATTTTTGTAGATTTGAAGTTGCTAGCTAAAGACTACAGAGTATCTTTTTCTTTTTCTTCCTTTGTTTAGTTGTTAGTTCTATCTGTCACATATAGATAAAGTGGAAACTTCTGGTTCATCTTCCAAGGATTTCCATACTAATAAATGGGCGTATAAATGGATGTGGATTTGGCAGGTGATGTGACCCTCAGCCATCGAGGCTTAGGCGAATAAGTTCAACTAAGCATGAGTTTCATCCAATGGAAATATCCAAGATACAACTCAACAAAGGTTGGTCTCATCTATTAACGACTTTGATAAATGGGAATATACATGTCAACTAAATTTTGTCCCAGTATTCGTATTGTGGGAAGGTGTGTAGCCATGAAGGCCTGATGTTCTTAAGGAGATGAGGTATGAGATCTCATCGTGTGGTCTATCAATTTTTGGTGATGGAAATATTAACAATAGTTTCCTATTCCATCTCAACTCAAGATATTGAGGATGTGTGTTGAATTTACTGTTGGAACGAATAGAAAGTTAGCACCTAAACACCAAAACTCATGAAAACGGTTAAAATTGTATAGGGTGTTTGATAGCATATGAGTCCCATATCTACCTTATTTGTAGTTAATTTCTTCCTAAAAGCAAATATACAAACAATGAGTGGTGTTAGTGATTAAAAATGGACTAACAAGGCATTGAATTAAGTGAAAATAATGGACAAAAAAACAAAAACAAAAAACAAAAAAACAAAAAAACAAAAAACAAAAAAAACTAAACTAAACTAAATTAAACAACTTGAAACAAGCCAATGAAGCAAAAGAAATCAACAAAAGAGTAGGAAAAGGGTCTTCTTTATTGATTGCTAGTGGTGGAAGAGTTAAAAATTAATTTCAAAGACAATTGAAGAGAGTTGAATTATAAATGGTTCTCAATAGCTCTCAACGAGAATTTCCTCTTCTCAATAATTTTTGCAAGCTCTTTCTCTCTCAAAGAAGCAAGGAAAACTCTCTCAAAAGGTCGAATAATTTTAGCATTTGCATGCTTAATTTATTTGGAGCAATTTTGGTAGCATAACAATGCACAACTTACTCTTTTTTTTCAGCTCTCCATGCTCTTGAATTTATATAATGTTTTAACACTCTCTCCCTCCTTTAGATCATCAATGAGGTTATTTGGCTCATAAAAGAGATGAGAGGTACCATCCTCCTGCCATTAAGGCTTATTTAGGCTCAAGGATAGAATGTCAAATCCATCATGTCAAGAGCTTGAGTGTTTTTCAAGCAAGTGTGCCTCCTAAGGTCTTGACTGGGATTTCTACAACCCTTGTAGTTATCGAATAAAAATCCATGAGGGTGCAATAAAGTATCTTTGGATCACCCACAAGAGTTGATTTTTTAATTCAAATTTAGGAAAACCTTTTGAATTTTTATTTTCATAATGTTTCCATCTCAAAATGTTTCCTTTGTACATGTTGTGTACTGACTCTAAGTTCTTTATTGTATCTATAGGGGAGTGTGTTAGGTTCCTATACCAATAGGAGTCATAATTCTTGAATGACTAAGATTAAACCTATAATATGTACATACCTTTTCTTTTTACAAATGTTTTCCATATTCAAAAAATTAAAAAATGTAAAGAGGGTATGTCCTAAAAGAAAAATCAAAGGACAAAAAGAATAAAAAGGTTAAAAAAAAATGAAAATTATGAACCCAAAGAAAAGAAAAGGCCATAAAAGTGTGCTAGTCAAAATGCCACTACTACTTACTTTTTATGCAAAATAAATGATTATGTGCAGTTTGTAATCTATACCACAATCCATGATAGTCAAAATGTTTAAACTTGGCTATTTCATGTGTTCAATTTCATGTTTATAGATAGAGAATAAAATCTGACCAAACAGTGTAATCTTGGCAGATAAGTAGATAGGTAGAGTAAATAAAAGGATCTCAACTGTTTAATCTGAGCCCTTGGATGTAATAAGGTTAGATTTAGTTAGATTACCATCGTAACGAAAACAAACAAAAAAAATCGATAAGAGTTTTCTATCTCAAATGCACCCTAATAAAGAGAAGTAAAAATGGTAGGATGAGTAGATGGGTAAGGAGAAGAAAGGTTGTAGAATTGTGATGATTGTTAGACAAAAGCATATTGATCACCCTCATCGTGAAAGTTCTAAGTATGAATGAGAAATTGGACTGGCATAAAGTTCACAAACTCAAATTAATTAATTTCCCCTCACTCATTTCACCCTTTACTCAACTAATCTCCCACAATAAGTTTGAAGTACCCAAAATCTTAAAGTCAAAGGGGCTCAGAGCATTTCTTTGACTTCTGGAGGGACCGGACCCTCGGCCCAATGACTTATAGATCTTAAGTACTAAAATTCCCTCATAAACAATTACCCCCTTCAGTTCATTCATTTTCCCTAATAAATCCCTCTTCCTAAGGTGAAAACTCTATTTTTCCTAAGGAAAAGAAATCACCCCCATGAATACCCCTTTTTTATGAAAACCCACAAAAATAAACTTAGCCTAAGTTATAATGTGTCTATGTAAAAAGCAAATGAATTACAAAAACACATTATGCTTAGCGCAATCCATTTTCCGCCTTTTTCATATTGATATCTGATTTTATTTATATGTTAATTCCAGAAAAATAAACCTTTTTTTCTGTATATATTTATTAAACCCCTTTAATATTAATATCCCTACCCCAAAGTTTGAAATATAAAATTTACATTATCCGAACCCCGACAAATGACATAATTAATCGATCTGCGATTGATTAAAGTCAAACCATCCACCAATGTAATCTCGTCTGATACATTAACCTTCGCCTTAATTCCGAATTAAATCAAAATTGTCATGTTTAAATGCCCGTTGGGTCCCTTCATTACCTTTTGTGCAATTCTTGTGCCTGACCACCACACGATCCCCCCCCTCCCCATCAGATGGCTAATGTTAATTTCAAAAGGGCCCGAAATCCGAACGATACCCACCCAAAATGCGTTGTTTTTCCCTGCGCCCTTGAAGCGACATGGCGCTCGATGAATGGAATCGGGAAGCCTCCCCCCAATACTGTGAAATGCCCAAAGGCTGTGCGAATTAAACCACTTACCGCCAGCCCGCTACCCGCCAAAACTACCACTGTTCACCCCGCTACGTGACAAACGGTCACTGTACACCCATACACGGCAAATTTACTTGTTGCGCATAAATCCAAAAAAGCCCCAAATCACTGTTTTTATCATTTTTAACTGTAATTTTCCATGCACGCGCTTGTGAACGTTGAAAGCCATCAACCCATTTACAATTACACTCTGAAGATGCCAAAAGCTCCCAGATTTCCTTCCAACTTGATTGAAGCCTTTTTAACCGTTCAAAATTGCCAGTTACCTAGTTCAAACCCTGTTTACTCCAAATTCTAGGTATTTAAGCCAAAATCTATTGAAAACCCTGTCAATTTCCGAACCAGTCTCTAAGTTTTCTTAATTGAAATTAAAGGGAACTTTAGTAACATAAAACCCACCTGGAATTGAACCACCATTGCTTCAAAAACTGAAAATTTACCTTCCCCATTCTTAAATCCACAAGAACTAAGAATGGCTACCCCAATTGCCATGGATGTCAGACCAATTACCACTCCTCACCTGGACCTGGACTACCTTCCCCTCATTGATAAAAATTTCCAAATCAGGACACCTATGTCCATGAATCCCCACTCAAATTATACTGCTGATACAAACATCAATACCTAAACCAAGCTGATAAAATAGACCTTTGGGAGTCTAATTTTCCCAAGTATCAATTCCCTGAGGTGCATATCTTTCCAAATATTTTCCATTATTGCCATGCAAAATACATCCCCAGTCAAAGAGCAGTGATGTCCCATGAACAAACCATACTTTTCACCATCACTGCCGAGTCAATCAATGAAATGTTGCAATTACAACCAAGGAGAAACTTAATCCCTATTTCAATTGGAGACCTACTAGACATATTCCCCAAGGTAACCACTGCAAAGCTTGTTGAAATGTTCTAGACTTTTATTGTAGAAGAAAAACATATCCCACAAGATCCTTCCCTATATATATATATATCATATTTTCTCAATTTGGCCAAGACATTGTATCAATGATATCTAGTATCTTAGGCTATACTACTAGTGAATACATAGATGAAATCATCTTAGCCTTCATGTCCATTTTTACTCCAAGACAGCCCCCTGCTGTCATGTATGATTATGCCAAGTACATAGCTGATAGGATGCATGAACAATTTCTGAGAATGAGTAATGAAAGAGTATTTAAGTATTCTTCAGTTTTGTACCACCTTTTCTTATATTACCAAGCTGACAAGTTCCCCTTCACTCTCCAAAAGCTTGATACCAAAGGTCATCCTAGGTCAGTAATTTTCTGGACTCCTTTGATACATAAGTAAGATTCCCCATATCCATACATAGACTTCATGGATATTTTCGTACATCCTGTAGTGATCGTGCTGCTAGGAAGTCCTCCTCCAAGAATCATTTCAGATATCAGGAGGATCCTGCAACTACCAAAAAAAAACAAAGTGGGAGATTGGTACTTATACAAAAATCAAACAAAAATTAGGATCTATGGCTATGAGTTGGCCCCATATAAACTCCCCACATATCTCCCAATGAGGTTATTTTCTCTGGAGTACTACAAGCAGATAATCAATTCAGATGAGGTGCATTTTTTTAAGGCCAAAAAGAAGGCCCAACTCAGAATCAAAGATCAACTAGGCCCCTTTGTATGTAATAGCCGAGAAGCTGGAAGAGAAGCAGAGGAAATCCTTTAGAGACTTAAACTAAAACAAAGCTTCATGTGGAGATATGATCCCTGTGACTTCATCTACAATTGAAGACATAAAAACAACATGGCTCCCTACATTCACCACCGAATCCCTAAAATAGAGAAATATGCAAACCAATTGGAATAGGTGGATAATAATTTAGTGGACAAAGATAGCACTGAAGTAGCAGTTGAAAATGCTCTAATTGATCTAGAGAAAAGGCTTGATGAAGGTTCTTTCCTGCAGGTGCCAGGAGAATCTCAAGTCCAAGGAGAGTCTCAAATCCAAGAAGAATCACAGGCACAGGGAGAATCTCAAGCACAAAGTGAATCACATATAGAAGAAGAATCCCAGGTACAAGAAGAGTCAGAATAGCCAGGCCTATCAGAGGAATTAAATCAAACAGGTATACAAGAGCCCATTATGAGTACTCCCCCTAACTTGCAAACTCCTCTAAATGAGGAGAAAAGCCTTAAAAGAAATAGGGAAGAGGCCACTACATCAGGCAAAGCAACCACACAGACATATGCAGAGACCAGCCTGGTCAAAAGGCAGAGGTTAAATCATGTTTCAGAATAGGAATTCATGGAAGAAACAGTTGGAGCAACCAGCACAAAAAGAGAAAGAAGCAGGCCTGCCATTCCTTCTAGGGGCACACTAGAACCTTCCATATCACATACTCAGATGTTGGAAAGGCAACAAAGTGTTGAAGTGTCCTCATTTAGGATGTCAGCTAACAAGGACCAAGACATCAAAGAAAGGTACAAGGATATGAAATCCAGGCATGAGAGGCTAAAAGCCCAGACTTATGCACGGTACCTAAAGATGGCACCTACAAACCAGACAAGGTTTATGTCAACCTATGATGTTAAAGAAGGAAAGATGCAGATGACATTTGTGAAACCTACCACTTAGCAACCAAAAATAGCAGCTGACTTCAAAAAGATAGATTTCAAAGTGTTGGCAAAGGACATACATCCTATTGACCAGATTGAGCTGCACAAGTAAACAGGGGAGATGATTTACTCCACCTTGACAGGGAAAGCCATCGCAGCTCACCAATTGCAAAATTCCCTAAATAACATATCAGCTCAATTCCAATTGGAAAATGCCTCTTCACAGGCAAAAGACACCAGAATCAAGTCCTTAGAGGACTTAATCATTGAGTTGGGACATGATCCCAAAGATGTGAAGGCCACTGAAAGACTGATCAAGAAGAAAAATGATGACATAGCTGCTTTGAAAAAGCAACTTAGGATTCCACCATTACATCACCCACAGACCACAGAAGTCCTGGAGACACAAAAAGGAAAAGAAAAGCTTATGGACTTGGTCCTAAAGCTAAATGACGAGTTGAAAGAAACAAAGAAAGAATTGGACACATTTATTCAGTCCAAACAAAGTGAATTGGCCACCACTTCTACAACCGCAATTCCCACAGTAACAACTGCAGTTCCTTCAACATTGGCAGTAGCATTGGCACCAACAACTCCACCTGCCACAACACTGTCAGTCACAACTGAGTCTACAACAGCAGGTGCTTCAATGGAAAAGACTGCAGAGTTGGTAAAAGCCATGGAGGAAATGTCCATCCAGGCAATAGAACTTAAAAGGCTTAAGGAGAAAGTGGCAAGCTATGAAACTGACTACAAGCTTGCCCATATTTAGCAGAGAGAAGAAATAGAAAGCCCTAAGGATGGGTAAGAAGATTAAGGTCCTAGAAAAATATTTAACTCTACAAAAGCCACTAGGACAGACCAAAGAGATGCTCTGGTCCAATATCATTGACTCTGTCAATGATATTTGGCCATCAATTCAAGTAATATTTGAGCAAACAGAACTGGTGAAAGTGGCCACTGAGGCTCTTAAGAAAGTAAGGGAAGATTTGGGAGATCAACCTGAGGATGCCAATCGACTCATCCACTTTTTGAATAGCAAGAACAGACATGAGCTTAATGAGCTTGGTGTGGAGGACAAAACTGAAGGCATCATAGAAGTCAAAAAGGTTCTTTCCAAAAGAAACCTTATGTTAAACCTAGAGGAAAAATGCCATAACATGCAGGTGGGCATTGACAGATTCATGGCCAAGTTTCAAATTTTGAGGGATAAATGCCTTCCAAGTCCTATGGTCATCCATGACAAACTTATGACCCAATCGGACTACACTGAAAGATTAAGGAAGTTAGCCAAGGAGTAGGCAAGCACTTCAGGTATCAAAGCCTTGCCAATAGGGAAAGTATTGTATGATACTTTAGAGAATCTGTTTTTCCTAGGGCATGAGGTGAAACATCTGTTTGTCACCAAGCCTAATTTTTCCAAATACACAGAGGCATACGAGATCTATAGAAGAATTCTCAAAGTAAAGTTACCTGAGGATGAATGGTGGGAAAAAATGATAGATTTACTATAAGTTACCACAATAAATCTGAATGGTAGCTAGATGAAACAGGTAAACAAGGTCAAAGAGTAGCAGGTTAAAGAGTATCAGTAAAAGATTAAAGACAAAGATGATTCTAGTGTACAAATATCGACCAGCTTAAAAGGGCTCAAATTCAACTTCCATAGCCAACACTAGCACAATAAGAAGGACGACATGATGCAGTTTTCCATCTGTCTCTATCTTCATGCTTGTAGATATTTTTATTTCCTTAATTAAATCTCAAATTGTCATGAGATATTTTATAATATTTTTTGTATAAATACTTCCCATTTCAAAGTATTGAGTGTGGATTCAAAGACATTTTTGTAGACTTTTATCTAAAATCAAAGTGCTATTGTATCAAAAAACTGGATTGGCTTGCTGGATCATGGAATAAAGCTCAGACATTTTACAGGATTCTTGTGTAAAGCGAAAATCAAATAAGTATTCTCTCATGTGTATTATTGTTTTTCCTTATGTTTCTTAATAATCATATGTGTTTCTATGAAATCTGAATGTTAAACTAGGAATAATATCTCAGAATTTGCTTCAATGCACTATGTTTTGACTGTTTACATTCTTAATGTTTTCTGCTAAACTATCTTAGTTAGGGAATTCTTAAATGCTCCCTTACTTCTGTAGTTTCTCCCCATGGTCTATAACAAAGGATTCTTAATTGCCCTTTGTTCATGATCACCTGTTTTCTTTCATTCTAATCCCGGTTTAAGGATTCTTCATTACCCTTTCACCTTGGTTAGAACCATCTCATCCATCAAACCTGAAGATTTGCCTTTTGCTTTGCTAGCATGCCCTATGAAAATTCCCTTTAATGATCTAGTCCATGTTAAGCTATCCTTTGATTGACTCCATAGCCCAATGGCTTGAAGACCTAGCTCTATCCATCTGTTCCAAGAATTCCACCACCCAACTTTCAATCAAAATCAAAATCCTCATGAACACTAAGAACTAGCCTAAAATCTAATAAAAAACAAAGTTAAATTATAAAGAGAGAGCCCTCTCTGGACTTAGGTTGGCTAGAACCTGAGTCTAAAAGATTTGGTTTGTGGTTACCTCGGATTATTCCTTCTTTTGATAACTTCTAGGGAAAACTTCTGAGTGATAACATAGTGGCAACCATACTGGGGAACTCAAATCCTCAGTCTTAATAAACCTTTCAGAAATTTCAAATCTTAATTGCAAGCCTCTTGAAGGGTTTATTAGAATTTATTTATAAAAATTTCATAAAAAGAAAGTAATTAGAAAAATTCGAAATTCTCGCGTCAAGGAGAACTCACTATACTAGGGCCAACCCAGATCCAAACCCTCCCCAAGTATTTGATAATCCTAATCTAATTTCAAGAATATACAGAAGACAAGAAAGTTTAGTAAGTCCCACACCTTCAACTAAAGCAGATTCATGCCCTGATGAGTGGTTGTTTTTAGAAGACCTCCCCTTTGATGAGTCATTTGACCTTTCCCTATTTAGAACCAAGTCTGAAAGTGCAATTGATAACATAGTTCTAGATCTAGAGTTTATTGCAGAACTTGAATTCCAAAAGGAAAGCCTATCAATTGATCAATATATTCTAAATTCCCCTCAGTCATCCCTTACTATTGTTAAGATCCCTGAGCTTTCTGAAACAGTTTCAACTCCCTTTAGTTCACCATTATTCCATTCCATCTCTGAAGTTCATTCCTCGCCTTCATTTATACCTTCACTTCCCCATCAACCTATCATTACACATCAGTCACCCATTACTCTCATTTCCCCATCAACTATTGTATCACCTCCTGGTACCCAAACCCCACCTCTTAGTCCAGCCCAACTTAGAGCCATGGAAAATAGATATGCTCCTCTTGTGTTGCCTGCTCCATGAGGTGCCATGCCACAAGATTACTAGAACAAAATTGTCCAATTTGATGGCATAGGAACTTACACAGCACAACATCACACAAACAAAATGACAGATTTCTTTGAATTACATGAAATTGATATTGGAGATGTCCAAATGAGACTTTTTTCTTAGACTCTAGCTGGTGATGTAAGAACATGGTTTAGATCTTTACCTGCTAATAGCATAGACACTTTAGAAGTATTTTATCAACAATTTTTAAATAGATGGGAAAATAAAAAGAACCCTCTACAGATCCTTTCAGAATATGAAAACATCAAGAGAGGACCAAATGAAACAGTCCAGGATTATTGTACTAGATTCAACAATATATACAATGCAATACCAGTCAATCTTAGACCCCCACCTGGCTTAGCTCTGATAAAGTTTCCTGATGGGTTTGATACTGATATGGCCTTCCAACTTAGAGAGAGAAATCCTCCAACTTTAGAAGACATGTAGAGTGTAGCAATTAGTGCAGAAGCTAATTTGCTAGCAAAAAGAGATAGGGTTAGGAATGAAAGGAGAGGTCCCTTGAAAGATGAAGCCTCATCCTCTGACCTTAAAATAGATGCCCTATCCAAGGGAATAGAAAAAATGATGGATAGATAGATATATTGAAAGGAAGCCTCACTGAGATAATCAACAGACACCTCCAGTGAGAAATCCAAACTTTGGAAAGAATCAAAATCAAAACACTGTAAAAAATGGACCTTATCAGAATATTAGGCCTCCTTTTCAAGAAAACTATGGTGAAACTTCCTGTTCAGAAGACACAGAACAAGACACACAAATTAACTTAATAGGATTAGATGATGAGGAAACTGTCTTTTCGACCCAAGATGATCATGAACTACGCATGCTTCAGCAATTTCAGACCCAATCAGGAGAATCATTCGATTACAAGCAAGGGTATGATTCTGCTAATTTCAAATTGCAAAAACAGTGCAATTTGAGGAGTAAAAAGAACATTGATACTCCTGACCAAAACAAGAAATCAATACCAAATCAACCTAATAAAATCAAAGCAGTTCCAGTTACAAAAACTCTCCAAATCCTCTCTAGACCAAATCAAGATCCTTTTGGTCCCACCATTGTAGATATAACCAATGATCAACCATCCACATCAATCCCCTCCAAGGAGATAGTGGAGGAATCTCCAAACATCATATTAGAAAATCCACAAAAAAAGACTTCAAATGCAGAAAAAGAAGAGCAATCTACCCCAAATCTTGCCATGAAAATTCCAAATCATCAAATAGAGAAAACCCCTTTGCCTTTCAATTTGGGAGAAGAGGTGACCAAGCTAAAAATTTCAGTCCCCTTAACAAAATTGATTAAAAATGAAACTTACAAGTCTCAAATAAGCAAATCTTTAAACTTCGTTGAGAATGAAGACTCTATTAACTTATTTAATGATTAGCCTGAGCTTATATTTGGTCTTGATGTTAATGGCAAACCATTAGAAAGAGGGATACCGCCCTTTTATATTTGCCTTAACATTCATGATAAGATCTTACACAATGCAATGTTAGATTCTGGGGCTTCACACAATTTAATGCCTAAATGTTATGGAAAAATTGAACTTAGACATCACTAGGCCTTACAAGGATCTGTTTTCATTTGATTCAAGTCAAGTAAAGTGCCTAGGGCTAGTCAAAGACCTGTGTGTTTCCTTAGTACAATATCCTGCTAAGGCAATCCTCATGGACATAGTTGTTGTTGATATACCACCTAAATATGGCATGCTATTGTCTAGATCATGGGGGGCTAAATTCCAAGGGTCTTTACAACTTGACATGTCATATGCCACAATTTCAGTCTTTTGACATCCTAAAAAGCTATACAGGGAGACCCTAATGAAATATGTAGTGAGTAGCCAGGCTAGGCCTCGAAACTTTCCTATCTATTCCATGCATTCTGACATCGATTCCTTTATTCTGTACAATGTTGAACAAACACAAGAAACCGCTTCAAACAAGATTATTTCAGAAACAAAAGAAATTACAGTTACATTTCAAAATGAAATTGTCCAATCTCAAGAGATTTCAAATAAAAAAGATGATCAAGATACCTTAATCAATGAAGCTTTTGTCCCCCGAGACAGTAAGAATTATGAACATGAAATATTATGGCATCTTGAATTTTATGGATCAGTGAACAAGTTAGGAGTAGGAGCAGGAGTGTGGATTTACAATTTAGAGAATGATTACTCAGAGGGCCATGCTTACAGACTGAATTTCAAATGCACTAACAACATGGCTAAGTATGAAGCACTTCTTTTAGGTCTCAAATTGGTTAAAAGTTAGGAGCTATAAGAGTTTCTATTATGGGAGCTTCTAAGTTGGTTATAAAACAAATTAATGCTGTATATATGACCAAAGACCCTAGATTAAGTTTTTATAGAGGAATAGTTGCAGAAATATTTAACACTTTTCTAGAATCTAAGTTTGCAGTCATTCCAAGGAAACATAATATTCAGGCTCATAGTTTAGTAATGTTTGCCAGCACTTGTAAGTTACCATTTCAACCTAACCATCAGTACACTGTTGAGATTAGGCATAGCCCTACCATTCCAGATAACTTGAAAAACTGGCAAGTATTTGCTAATGACCAACAAATAAACAATTTTTTAACTTTAGAGGAGGAATTTGTGAATAGCAATATAGATACTGACATAACATTGGATCCCTGTTTTACAGATAAAATAGAAATTAACAAATTAGAAGATGAAGAAATAGATAGATTCCATCCCACAAAATTCACAAAATCCGATGTACAAAACCTAAAGCAAGTTGAAATTGAAGAGATAATCAACGAAGATTCTGAAATCATTAATATCAAAGACAACCTTTTTCCCAAGTGATTAACCCCTTTGGAAGACTTGTTTGATTCAAATGTTGTCCCTAGAAAACCGAAGATGGAACCCTTAAAATCCAATATAGAGGAGTGTAACATAGGTACTGAGGAAAATCCAAAATTGGTAAAACTTTCAAAGTCCTTACCTCCTATTGAAAAAGTGAAATACATTGAACTGCTAAAGGAATTCCAAGATGTCTTTGCTTGGAGTTATGAGGACCTCAAGTCCTATGACACTAGCATAATACAACATACCATCCCCATAAAAGAAAACCAGAAACCTTTTAGACAAAATCTCAAGAGGAATAATCCTATTCTATTGCCTTCTATTGAAAAGGAAATCAAATGAATGTATGAATCCAAGATAATAACACCAATTAGATTCTCTGATTGGGTTTAAAATTTGGTGCCAACAAGGAAGAAAACTAGTGATATTAGACTGTGTGTTGACCTCAGGAATCTCAATAAAGTTTCACTCAAAGACAATTACCCTCTCCCTAAAATGGATCATATATTACAAAGGGTAGTAGGGTCAACCAGAATCTCATTATTGGATGGGTTTTTTGGTTACAATCATACTTTAGTTCACCCAGATGACCAGGCCAAAATAGCGTTCACTACTCCTTGGGGCACATTCATGTATGTGAAAATGCCTTTCGGATTAAAGAATGTAGGGGCCACCTTTCAAAGAGCTATGGACATAGCTTTTGCTAAGGAAATTCATGACTTCCTAGTAATATACTTAGATGATATCACTGTATTCTCAAAATCTTATGAACAACACTTAGATCATCTAAGGCAGGTTTTCATCAAATGTAGGAAGTATGGAATTTCTTTGAATCCTAAAAAATCTTTATTTGGGTTAGAAGAGGGTAAATTGTTAGGCCACATAATCTCTAAAGATGGTATCCGAATAGACCCTGCAAGAATTGAAGCATTCTTACTGATACAACATCCTAGGAGCATTAGGGAATTACAAGCCTTTTTAGGAAAAATAAACTTTCTTAGGAGATCTATTTCTAACTTAGTAGAATTAATTAGATCATTGAATAACATGTTGAAGAAAGATTTGACCATAAAATGGACAGTTGAGGCTAAGAAGTCCTTTGAAGATATTAAACTAGCCTTAACAAAAACACCAGTTTTGATCAGTCCAAAGTTTGACAGGGATTTCATTATATTTTCTTTTGCCTTAGAACACGCAATTTCTGCAGTCTTACTACAGAAAAATGATGAGGGTTATGAACAACCTATTTCCTTTTTCAGCAAAGCCCTGAGAGATGCCTCTTTGAAATACAATATAATGGAAAAGCAAGCTTTTGCTTTGGTCAAAGCTATCAAAGATTTTAGAGTTTACATTTTATATTCTCATATAATAGCCTATGTTCCCAATGCAGTAGTCAAGGATATCCTAACTCAGAATGGTCCATATGGAAAGAGGGGGAAATGGATTTCTACTATATTAGAATATGACCTAGAAATAAAGCCAACAAAGTTAATCAAAGGCCAAGGTTTAGCCAAGATTATGGCTGAATCGAACTATCACGCCTTAGACATAAATTTTATTGCAGAAATGGATAATGGAGAGGAGATGGTGACTCTACCAATCATCCGGGCCTTTATTTAATCACTATGGTATGCTAACATCATATATGTTTTACAAAATTTACAAGCTCCTCCTTAACTATCCAGGACCAAAAGCAGGTTTTTAAAAATGAAATCTTTAAAAAATTTCATAAGTGACAATGCTCTGTTTTGGAGGAATCATGAAGGTATCCTTCTCAACTATTTACTGAAAGAAGAATCTGACAAGGTGTTACAAGAGTTTCATGCAAGTGACTGTGAAGGACATCTATACTGGAAAACCACTGCTGACAAGATTCTTAGAGCTGGTTTCTATTGGCCCACTTTGTTTTTTGATGTAAATAAATTTGTAACCTCATGTCATAAATGCCAAATTTTTGAAGGAAAGAAAAAGATTTTACCCCTCTCTCTAAAACCAATATCTGCTGAAGCACCTTTTCAACAATTGGGTCTTGACTTCATTGGTGAAATCCACCCACCTTCCTCTGCCCAACACAAATGGATCCTTACTGCTACAGATTATTTTACCAAATGGATAGAAGCCATACCATCAAGGCAAGCCACTGACATTGTTATAATAACCTTCCTTGAATCCAACAAAATCATCACTGATAATGAAGCAGCCTTCAAATCTAAGAGAATGATTGATTTTTGTAACAAGTACCATATAACTTTGGGCCATTCCATAGCTTATTACCCCTAAGGAAATGGACTAGCAGAGTCCTCAAATAAAATTCAGGTACATATCAACAAAAAATTGTTAGAAAACAACAAGAAAACATGGAACAAGAAGCTAGTGAATGCCTTATGGGCAGACAATCTGACCACAAAGAAATCCATTGGTACTAGTCCTTATCAATTAGTTTATGGAATGGAAGTTGTTTTCCCATCTTCCTTGGGAACACCAGTGATGAAGTTGCTCCAAGAGTTTCAGGTTGAACCAATTGACATCCAAAGAAGAATCAACCAAACCATTCATTTACAGCAGACCAGGGAAGAAGTGTACATCAAATCTCAAGTTGTGCAGGAAAGGATCAGGAAGGCTTATAATAAAAGGACTAAGGCAGAAGATTTTTACCTAGGGGACAAAGTTTTGAAATGGGACTCAAGAAGAGAGGATAAAGGTAAACATGGGAAATTTGATTTCCTATGGAAAGGCCCATATGTCATCTATGCATTCAGAGGTAATAATGCTTTCTTCCTCAGAGAAATGGATGGCACAGAAGCAGAAGGAGGACCAGTTAATGGTTGAATGCTTAAACACTACATTGAACCTAGTTACTGATTCCACTAATCATTTGTACATATTTTGTTTTTTAAAGTTTAGAGTGGATTGGATAGTAATTTTTTAAGTTGAAGCCCGAAGAGAAGGCCCTAAGCTTCAAAGGTTTTACTATCATAAATAGCAATAAGGTAGAAAAGTGAAAAGGAAAAGTTGTAGGAGAAAATCACAGCAATTCAGAAGGCCATTGATCTACAAGTTCTTGACATTTCACTAGGAAATGCCATCCCTAAGTGGAGCCACTCTTAGGTTCCTATACCAATAGGAGTCATAATTTTTGAATGACTGAGATTAAACTTGTAATATGTACATACCTTTGCTTTTTACAAATTTTTTCCATATTCAAAAAATTAAAAAATGTAAAGAGGGTATGTCCTAAAATAAAAATCAAAGGAAAAAACGAATAAAAAGGTAAAAAAATGAAAAATATGAACCCCAAGAAAAGAAAAGACCATGAAAGTGTGCTAGTCAAAATGCCACTACTACTTAATTTTTATGTAGAATAGATGATTGTGTGTAGTTTGTAATCTATGCCATAATCCATGATAGTCAAAATGTTTGAACTTGGCTATTTCATGTTTATAGATAGAGAATAAAATCTGACCAAACAGTGTAATCTTGGCAGATAAGTAGATAGGTAGAGTAAATAAAAGGAGCTCAACTGTTTAATCTGAGCCCTTGGATGTAATAAGGTTAGATTTAGTTAGATTACCATTGTAAAGAAAAGAAAAAATGTTTGATAAGGGTTTGCTAGCTCAAATGCACCCTAATAAAGAGAAGTAAAAATGGTAGGATGAGTAGATGGGTAAGTAGAAGAAAGGTTGCAGAATTGTGATGATTGTTAGACAAAAGCATATTTATCACCCTCATCATGAAAGTTCTAAGTATGAATGAGAAATTGGACTGGCATAAAGTTCACAAAGTCAAATTAATTAATTTCCCCTCACTCATTTCACCCTTTACTTAACTAATTTCCCACAATAAGTTTGAAGTACCCAAAATCTTAAAGTCAAAGGGGCTCAAAGCATTTCTCTGACTTCTGGAGGGACTGGACCCTTGGCCCAATGACTTATAGATCTTAAGTACTAAAATCCCCTCACAAACATTTACCCCATTTAGTTCATTCATTTTCACTAATAAATCTCTTTTCCTAAGGTTAAAACTCTATTTTTCCTAAGGAAAAGCAATCAACCCCATGAATACCCCTTTTTATGAAAACCCACAAAAATACACTTAGCCTAAGTTATAATGTTTCTATGTAAAGAGAAAATGAATTACAAAAACACATTATGCTTAGCACAATCCATTTTCTGCATTTTTCATATTGACTTCTGATTTTATTTATATGTTAATTCCCTAAAAATAAATTGTTTCCCGTATATATTTATTAAACCCCTTTAATATTAATATCCCTACCCCGAAGTTTGAAATATAAAATTTATATTATCCGAACCCTGACAAATGACATAATTAATCGATCTGTGATTAATTAAAGTCAAACCATCCACCAAAGTAATCTCGTCCAATACATTAACCTTCGCCTTAATCCTGAATTAAATAAAAAAATCCGCGTTTAAATGCCCGTCAGGCCCCTCCATTACCTTCTGTGCAACTCCCGTGCCCAACCACCACACGATCCCTCCCCTCCCCATCCAATGGCCCATGTTGATTTCGGAAGGGCCCGAAATCCGAGCGATACTCGCCCTAATAGGTTTTTTTCCGCTTGGCCCATGAAGCGATGTGGCGCTCAATGAATGGAATTAGGCGGCCTCCCCCTAATACCGCCAAATGCCCAAAGGTTGTGCGAAGTAAACCACTTATTGCTAGCCCGCTACCCACAAAAACTGCGACTGTTCACCCCACTACGCGACAAATGGTCACTATACACCAGTACCTGCCAATTTGACTTTTTGCGCATAAATCCAAAAAAGCCCCAAATAATTGTTTTTATCATTTTTAACTGTAATTTTCCATGCACGTGCTTGTGAATGTTGAAAGTTGTCAAACCACGTACAATTGCACTCTGAAGACACCAAAAGCTCCCAGATTGCCTTCCAGCTTGATTGAAGCCTTTTCAACCGTTTAGAATTTCCAGTTACCGGGTTCAAACCCAGTTTACTCCAAATTCCAGGTATTTAAGCCAGAATCTATTGAAAACCCTGTCAATTTCTGAACCTGTCTCGAAGTTTTCTTAATTGAAATTAAAGGGAACTTTAGTAACATAAAACCCACGTGGAATTGAACCACCATTGCCTCAAAAACTGAAAATTTACCTTCCCCGTTCTTAAATCCACAAGAACTAAGAATGGCTACCCCAATTGCCATGGATGTCAGACCCATTACCACTCCTCACTTGGACCTGGACTACCTTCCCCTTGCTAATAAAGATTTCCAAATCAAGGACACCTCTGTCCATGAATCCCCACTCAAATTATACTGCTGATACAGAGATCAATACCTAAACCAAGCTGATAAAATAGGCCTTTGGGAGTCTAATTTGCCCAAGTATGAATTCTCTGAGGTGTATATCTTTCCAAAGATTGTCCATTATTTTCATGAAAAATACATCCCCAGTCAAAGAGCAGTGATGTCCCTTGACGAAACCATACTTTTCACCATCACTGCCAAGTCAATCAATGAAATGTTGCAATTACAACCAGGGCAAAACTTAACCCCTATTTCAATTGGAGACCTACTAGATAGATTCCCCAAGCTAACCACTGCAAATCTTGCTAAAATGTTCCAGAATTTTATTGTAGAAGAAAAACATATCCCACAAGATCCTCCCCCATATATATATAACATATTTTCTCAGTTTGGCCAAGACATTGTATCAATGATATCTAGTATCTTAGGCTATACTACCAGTGAATACATAGATGAAATTATCTTAGCCTTCATGTCCATTTTTACTCCAGGACAACCCCCTACTGTCATGTAAGATTATGCCAAGTACATAGCTGATAGGATGCATGAACAATTTCTAATAATGAGTAATGAAAGAGTATTTAAGTATTCTTCAGTTTTGTACCACCTTTTCTTATATTACCAAGCTGACAAGTTCCCCTTCACTCTCCAAAAGCTTGATACCAAAGGTCATCCTAGGTCAGTAATTTTCTGGACTCCTTTGATACATAAGTATGATTCCCCATATCCCTACACAGAATTCCTAGATCTTTTCGTACATCCTGTAGTGACCATGCTGCTAGGAAGTCCTCCTCCAAGAATCAGTTCAGATATCAGGAGGATCCTGCAACTGCCAAAACAACACAAAATGGGAGATTGGTACTTGTTCCAAAATCACATAGAAATTAGGATCTATGGCTGTGAGTTGGCCCCATATAAACTTCCCAGATACCTCCCAATGAGGTTATCTTCTCTGTATTACTATAGGTAGATAATCAATTCAGATGAGGTGCATTTTGTTAAGGCCAAAAAGAAGGCCTAGCTCAGAATCAAAGATCAACTAGGCCCCTTTGTATGTAATAGCCGAGAAGCTGGAAGAGAAGCAGAGGAAATCCTTTAGAGACTTAAACTAAAACAAAGCTTCATGTGGAGATTGTGACTTCATCTGCAACAGAAGACAAAAAAAACAAGATGGCTCCCTACATTCACCACCCAATCCCTGAAATAGAGAAATATGAAAACCAATTGGAATGGGTGGAGAATACTTTAGTGGAAAAAGATAGCACTAAAGCAGCGGTTGAAAATGCTCTAATTGATCTAGAGAAAAGGCTTGATGAAGGTTCTTTCCTGCAGGTGTCAAGAGAATCTCAAGTCCAAGGAGAGTCTCAAATCCAAGAAGAATCACAGGCACATGGAGAATATCAGGCACAAAGTGAATCACATATAGAAGAAGAATCCTAGGTGCAAGAAGAGTCAAAATAGCCCGCCTATCAGAGGAATTAAATCAAATAGGTATACAGGAGCCCATTATGAGTACTCCCCCTAACTTTCAAACTCCTCTAAATGAGGAGAAAAGCCTTAAAAGAAATACGGAAGAGGCCACTACATCAGATAGAGCAACCACACAAACATATGCAGAGACCAACTTGGTCAAAAGGCAGAGGTTAAATCCTATTTCAGAACAGGAATTCACGAAAGAAACAGTTGGGGTCACCAACACAGAAAGAGAAAGAAGCAGGCCTGCCAATCCTTCTAGGGGCACACTAGAACCTTCCACATCACATACTCAGATGTTGGAAAGGCAACAGAGTGTTGAAGTGTCCTCATTTATGATGCCAACTGATAAGGACCAAGTCATCAGAGAAAGGTACAAGGATATAAAAGCCAGGAATGAGAGGCTAAAATCCCAGACTTATGCACAATTCCCAAAGATGTCACCTACAAACTAGACAAGTCTTATGCCAGCCTATGATGTTAAAGAAGGCAAGATGCAGATGACATTTGTGAGACCTACCACTCAATAACAAAAAACAACAAATGACTTCAAAAAGATAGATTTCGAATGCTAGCAAAGGACATACATCCTATTCACTAGATTGAGTTGCACAAGCAGACAAGGGAGATGATTTACTCCACCTTGACAGGGAAAGCCATCGTAGCTCACCAATTGCAAAATTCCCTAAATAACATATCAGCTCAATTCCAATTGGAAAAGGCCTCTTCACAGGCAAAAGACACCAGAGTCAAGTCCTTAGAGGATTTAATCATTGAGTTGGGACATGATCCCAAAGATGTGAAGGCCACTGAAAGACTAATCAAGAAGAAAAATGATGACATAGCTGCTTTGAAGAAGCAACTTAATATTCCACCATTACATCACCCACAGACGACAGAAGTCCTGGAGACACAAAAAGGACAATAAGAGCTTATGGACTTGGTCCTAAAGCTAAATGACCGTTGAAAGAAACAGAGAAAGAATTGGACACATTGATTCAGTCCAAAAAAATTGAATTGGTCACCACTTATACAACTGCCATTCCCACAGTAACAACTGCAGTTCCTTCAACATTGGCAGCAGCATTGGCACCAATAGCTCCACCTGCAACAACACTGCCAATCACAACTGAGTCTACAACAGCAGGTGCTTCAACGGAAGAGACAACAGAGTTGGTAAAAGTCATGGAGGAAATGTCCATCTAGGCAACATAAATTAAAAGGCTTAAGGAGAATGTGGCAAGCTTAGAAACTAACTGCAAGCTTGCCCAGATTCAGCAGAGAGAAGAAACACAAAAAGCCCTAAGGATGGGTGAGAAGATTAAGGTACTAGAAAAATATTTAACTCTACAAAAGCCACTAGGACAAACCAAAGAGATGCTCTGGGCCAATATCATTAACTCTATCAATGATATTTGGCCATCAATTCAAGTAATATTTGAGCAAACAAAACTGGTGAAAGTGGCCACCGAGGCTATTAAGAAAGTAAGGGAAGATTTGGGAGATCAACCTGAGGATGCCAATTGACTCATCCACTTTTTGAATAGAAAGTACAGACATGAGCTTAATGAGCTTGGTGTGGAGGAAAAAACTGAAGCCATCATAGAATTCAAAAAGGTTCTTTCCAAAAGAAACCTTATTGTAAACCTAGAGGAAAAATGCCATAACATGCAGGTGGGCATTGACAGATTCATGGCCAAGTTTCAAATTTTGAGGGATAAATGCCTTCCAAGTCCTATGGTCATCCATGACAAACTTATGACCCAATCAGATTACACTGACAGATTAAGGAAGTTAGCCAAGGAGCAGGCAAGCACTTCAGGTATCAAATCCATACCAATAGGAAAAGTATTGTATGATACTTTAGAGAATCTGTTTTTCATAGAGCATGAGGTGAAACATTTGTTTGTCACCAAGCCTAATTTTTCCAAATACATAGAGGCAGATGAGATCTATAGAAGAATGTTCAAAGTAAAGTTACCTGAGGATGAATGGTGGGAAAAAATGACAGATTCACTGTAAGTTGCCACAGTAAATCTGAATGGCAGCCAGATGAAACAGGTGAATAGGGTCAAAGAGTAGCAGGCTAAAGAGTATCAGTAAAAGATTAAAGGCAAATATGATTCCAGTGTACAAATATCGACCAGCTTAAAAGGGCTCAAATTCAACTGCCACAGCCAACACTACCACAATAAGAGGGACATCATAATGCATTTTTCCATCTGTCTCTATCTTCATGCTTGAAGATATTTTTATTTCCTTAATTAAATCTCAAACTGTTATGAGATATTTTATAATACATTTTGTATAAATACTTCCCATTTTGAAGTATTGAGTGTGGATTCAAAGACATTTCTGTAGACTTTTATCTAACATCAAAGTGTTATTGTATCAAAAAACTGGATTTGCTTGTTGGATCATGGAATAAAGCTCAGACATTTTACAGGATTCTTGTGTAAAGTGAAAATCAAATAAGTATTCTCTCATGTGTATTATTGTTTTTCCTTATGTTTCTTAATAATCATATGTGTTTCTATGATATCTAAATGTTAAACTAGGAATGATATCTCATAATTTGCTTCAATGCACTCTGTTTTGACTGTTTACATTCTTAACGTTTTCTGCTAAACTATCTAAGTTAGGGAATTCTTAAATGCTCTCTTACTTCCGTAGTTTCTCCCAATGGTCTATAAAAAAGGATTCTTAATTTCCCTTTATTCATGATCACCTGTTTTCTTTCATTCTAATCTCGGCTTAAGGATTCTTCATTGCCCTTCCACCCTGGTTAGAACCATCTCATCCATCAAACCTGAAGAGTTTCTTTTTGCTTTGCTAGCATGCCCTGTGAACATTCCCTTTAATGATCCGGTCCATGTTAAGCTATCCTTTGCCTGACTCCATATCCCAATGGCTTGAATACCTAGCTCTATCCATCTGTTCCAAGAATTCCACCACCCAACTTTCAATCAAAATCAAAATCCTCATGAACACTAAGAACTAGCCTAAAATCTAATAAAAAAACAAAGTTAAATTATAAAGAGAGAGCCCTCTCTAGATTTAGGTTGGCTAGAACTTGAGTCTAAAATATTTGGTTTGTGGTTACCTCGGATTATTCCTTCTTTTGATAACTTCTAGGGAAAACTTTTGAGTGATAACAGAGTGTACCATTTTTTCATAATAACAGTTGGCCCCTTATGTATGAGGTCAGGAGCAAGAATATAGCCAAAATACATCATGTTTTGTTGTTCCTAACAATGAGTATTATCAATGTCTTTAAAGAGAGAAACTTGTTGGGGAGATGATTAGGGGAAAATAACTTGAGTGGTAACTGAAATAAAACCATGCTTTGAATAATTTTTTTTACAAAGTTTCTATACAAGGCGAGCATGTCCCATGCTCATTATGATGACTTTGTTTGAAATACTGCAGATACATAGGAAAGTCCTATTGAATTGGCATTGAGATGGATAATGTGCTATTAGCTGAAGAAGACAACTTGTTTTGCCCTCAAGGGCATCTCTGGCCAAATGTGACTAAACTAGATGCCCTCATGCATCAGATACAGAGCACTACTGAAGGAGGTGCAATATGGATACATGGGTCTTCAACTGAATGAGTCATACTACAGTGCTCATAAAGTACAATACACCCATGACGTGAAAACTTATGGTGGTGTCAAATTCCAAGGGGATCAGTGAAATTAGTGGGTAATGAGATCCCAATGTTCCAGCCAAGACTTTCCCCACAAAGGTGGGAAAAAACCAAGTTACTACTTTGATTATGGAAGATGAGTGTTGATGTTGATAGAAAAGAAGCATCAACTATCCAAAATATTATTCTAGGAAATCCATATAAAGATAAGGTAGGTATTATAACATGATGGGTCAAAGGAAAGATAATGGAGGTTTACAGTATAAGAGGTATTAAAAAAAATCCCAAGGCTAGAGCTAAAATGCGAGTGGCAATAGTAAAAATAGACACTCTGAGTGATAGGCCCCTAGGGTCAAGAGGATGTCTAATGTAGTTATATGTATGTTATGACTATCATAGTGGATGAATGAACAAATGTTGATTGATGATCTGGGTATGAGGTGAATAAAACAAAAGCTCCAACCAAGGGCAACTAGGGACTGCCGTCATGTAATTGAAAAAAAATGAGTGAGAACCATTTTACATAAATAAAAAAACATTCGTACGCTTTCCAAAAAAACTGAAAGTGGTTTTGGAATGTAAAATTACAGAGATGGGTGCCCCAAGAGTACGATGGCCTATGTGGTGATGCAAGTGAGTATCTACATAAGGTGGGGGTGCCACTGGCTGGTTAGTGTGTGAGGTGAATGAAACAGATGTGAAAACATAGATGGTATAATGTGATGCGGGGGAATGGTAGGCCAAATGCAGAATGTGGTGGTGCATTCATGATGATTTTAAGAAGATGGTGGCTTGAGAGGAGGTGGTAAGAAAGAAGGTGAAAAAGAGAGATGAGGCTTATATTCAAGGTCATGCAAATGAATGGATCCTATCCATAAGAGATGGGGCATGGATACCTATAGTGTAATGGGACCAATGTGAACGTTCACCAAGTGCAAGTGGAAGGTGACAATAAACTGGTTGAGATGGTGGAAGTTATAGTTGATTTTAAAGAAATGATGTCAGGATATGTAAAGTCTCTAAGGAAAATTTCCATGCCAGTGAAGAATGATACCTTGATTATCGATTAGTGCACCAGGGGTCTAAGATCAATGTGACAATTGCTCATGAATTGCAACTTAGAAACCAATTCCCCAAGTGAAATCATCTTCATAAAATAATATGTATGCTACAAATATTAAAGAAGATGTAACCAAATAGACGGGAAGGGGCACATGCTGAGCACTCTGAGAGTGAAATGGACAAAAATAAAAAATAAAATAATGGATTGAAAGGAGGGTACCATGGTGTAGTTGATAATGTCCTAATCCCAATGGCACTGATGGTTTGTTGAAAGGAGCTCATGGGATCTCGTATGGACCTCTGAAAGAAAATAAAAGATGGCATATATAAGGGTGATGGGGCCCACATTTCTACCCTCTAACATGGTGATTAGTGTGGAGTCCAAAGACAATTTCTTCATTTGCAGACAGCTAGAGCATCCTTTCATCATGTGAGGAATGCTAGGTTAGTCATCACGGAACCCCCTTTGTGAATTTAGTAGTTTTAGTTTAGATAGGCCATACAGGGTGGCGTGTATGGAAATTTTTTGGAAAAATATTCCAAACCCTCACGGGTGACTGGCTAACAATTGTGGCAGCTGCCATGGGTTAGGGAAGCTAATGCATGATGCTAACATATAAGTGTCCTTGAAATGGTAATGTTTAACAATGTATGTCCCTTTCCATATGGTTTCGAACTTCCCAAGTCCCAGAACTTCATTAATGAGGTCGTACCAGAGTACTAAATACCCATCATTAAATGTGTAAGGGGTGACATGATGATCAAATGAGGTTTTGGTTCACTTTTTGTAGGATTCATTATGTTGGAGAGATTCCCATTGACATGTTCTAATTGGATGATCCTTTTTTATAAGGGAGAAGTATATGGGAGGAGCTAAATGGTTGTGTGTATGGTAGGAATATCACACTTGATAGGGAGTACAACTTCAACCCCATAGACAAGGTGAAATGGGGTGAAGCCAGTGGATGTTTTGGCTAAGATACGGTATTCCCATAATGTGGAGAAAAACATGTGGGGCTAGTTGGTTTGTTTTTTGTTCATCATTCGTTGCAACATTGTTTTGAGGACTTTGTTTACAATTTCTACTTGGCCATTGGACTGAGGGTAGTATGGGAAAGAAAACTCATGGGTGAAACCAAGGATTTGAAATAATTACTAGAAAATATCATTCTCTAAATGATTTAGATGGTCATAGATGACTTCCTTGGGGACCCAAAACTGCATGATGACATGGTTAAATAAAAATCGAGTAGCGGTATCATAAGTGTCGTTGAATGTGGGCATGGCTTTGGCCCATTTGGTGAATACTATGTACTTGTGGCCATTTCGGGATGGTGGATTGCAAGTCATGAAATGATTTCCTCATTTTCATAATGGGTTGGTAGTGATGACAATATGTAAAGGATTAGGAGGGGCTCTTGCTTTATAAGCATATCACTAGCAGCATTCACATATTTTAACTACTTGGATGCAGTCATGAAAGAGAGTTGACCAAAAATAACCAATACAAAGGATGTTTTGGTCAGTGGACATATTCGATAGGTGGCCACCACATGCTCCACTATGGCATTCACTTAATAATTTCTTAGCTTCATTAAGTCCAAGGCATTAACATTAATGTTGCTTATGCCTCACCAATATAGAATGTCTATGATGAGGAGGTAGCAGGGTGCTTCATGGTGAATGTGTCGTCAATCATAGCATGTGAGAGTTGAGTGTTGAAATTTTGGGTTCATAAGTAGAGGAGGATGTTGATGTACCAAGAGTCATCTATCAATATGATGAAAAAATGTTCATCTGGGAAAGAATCATTCACAAGGGATCCTTAGGATTTTGAGGGGAGATAAATGATGAATTCTGCAAGGATGAGAGATTTCTTGCTTTCAGGGAATCAAATTGGAGATAAAATTCATGCAAAATAATAACCCATCGGGTGTATTTGTGGTTCATCATAAGGTGAGTGGGAAAGTATTGCATGTGATTGGTACTGGCAATGATGGTGGTAATATGAAGAATGATATAATGTTGAAGCTTTTGTATAGAGTATACGAGGGCTAAGGAATTTTTCTTAGCTGACTCATAATTCAAAGCAGTTCCTGAGAGGTTTTTGATAATGTAATAGATGGAATATTCTTTATCATCGATTCCTTATTGGAGTAACATGCCTACGATGGTTAATTCAGATGATGAGAGGTAGAGGGTGCATTCCTTGTTATGGTCAAGCAAGCTTATTAATGGTGCTTGTGACACTGTGTCTCTCAAAGCTTCAAATGAATGTTGAGCTTGCTCATCCAATTGGAATGGGATATCCTAATGGAGGAGATAGAGAAAACCATGAGCACATGTGATTTAATTAGGAACAAAGCAACGAAAGAAATTGGCCTTACCCTACAATCTTTGTAGTTTCTTCAAAGTCTTGGGTTGTGGGATTTCACAAATGGAAATTACTTTTAGTGGGTTGACCCTTTGCCTTCCTAGGAAATAATGAATCCCAACAATCTACTACAATTTACATAAAATACACACTTGATAGGGTTCAAGTGTAGGTTATATTGTCAACAACACCAAAACACAAGGTGAATATCCTCAATATGATTTGAGCGCATATTGGAATTCATTGTAAGGTCATCCAAATAGATGAGTATGAGATGAGCTAGATCATGAAAAATGTAATTCATATCCCATTAAAAAGTGGCTCTAGCATTTTTAAAGCCAAAAAGCATGACGTGATACACAAAATTACCCCAAGGGTTGGTAAAAGTAGTTTTGTACCGATCCATATGGCATATCTAAATCTGATTGTATTGTAAGAAGTTGTTCAAGAAGGACAAGGGTTCGTGACCAGCACAAGCATCGATGACTTAATCAATAATGGGTGTTGGATAGTTATCCTTTAGGAATTCTTTATTCAAATCATGGAAATCAATACAAACACATATGGTTCCCTATGTTTTAATGACGAGTACAGGGTTAGAAACCTAATATGTGTAAGCAATAAGGTAAATGAAATTGGCCCTAGACAACTTGTCAATTTCAAGTTTGATAGCCTATGTGTTGGATGGATGGAGTGTGTAATGTGTTTCTATAATAGGGTAGGCATCAGGCCATGTTCCAATGTGGTTTTCTACAATTTGTAGGGCTAATACTAGGAATTTCAGTATACGACCAAGTGAAAACGTCTCTAAATTCTTGGAAGATGGTTCAGTTGAATAGGTTATTTCAAGTGAGATATCTTCAACAATGCCAAGCTTGGTTGAGGTATCTATCTTAATGGTCAGCAAGATGTTGGACATGTTTCCTTTTTCAAATGCATCACACATTGGCATGGTATTTTTGAACTAATCTACATAGCCCTCAGGTAGAAAATCTTTGGTTTCTACGGCACAAATGGTGTTGGTTGGTGCTTCGGTAGACATAAAGGATTTTTCTAGGGGGAGTAAAGTGTGATGATGCATATCGTTCCAAGGAAAATCAAGTTTTTCCTAGCATTTAGGATGTCCTCATTTTAATGAAAGAGGATTGCCAAAGGTGATGAATGGGGTGATGGTTCATGAAGTGTGGTTGGCACCTAGAAGTGCTAGTTAATAAGAAGGGGAATGATTACGTAATTGATGTTATAGAACCAAGAAATGTTGACAATGCATAGATGGGTTTAGTCGATTTGGTCATATGTGGTGCAAGATTTGTAATGGGCGAACTAATCTCAACACCATGGATCGATGAGTAGATGACTTTAATCATGGTTCCTAAGGAAGAAGAAAAGAAGCAAATGCAGTATTTCCTATCATCAACACTAGGTTGTTGAAGTATATCTGATGGGTGCTTGAGGATGAATAGGAGAAGACTCTCAAGAGGGTGTTGGTATCTTGTGAGCTAAAGTGCAAGGGTCATCCTCTATGGGATAAGAATCTTCTTGATGAACTTGAGGGTGGTGGTGTTTTATACTAAGATGCTCAAATATCTAAAGAAGTGGACATGCGGATGCATCATGGGAAGTGTTGGTGAAAATAACACATGGGCATAAGGAATGTGATGTAGCTTTTTAGGCTATGTAGAAGATAGTATACATTGTAGCTTCATCTATAGCTCTTGATGGTGAATTGGGAGAAACAACCAAGGGAAGAATTCCTGATGGTGGTGCATGCCATCTATCATTCCTAGATATATCCGATGAGGGGAGAAGAATAGAAGACTCTATGTCAGTTTTTCGCAAAGCATCCCACCCCTCTGTAAATCAAGGGAGGCATGGGAAATGGCATGTATGGTGTGCATCTTGTTCACAAATGCAACAATTGTGATGCTTATGTGTTGATTGTTTCTTATGCGCGAGCTGAGGTGTTGAAGAGGAAGCATGAAGAACATTCAAAATCTCTTTCAAAGTTGGACAATGGTTGTTCAAATGTCCTTATTCATCGCATAGGGCACATGAAGGAGTTGGTTTGGAAGTATTATACTTCAACTTATTCTTCTTCATCTTAGTGGGGAATAACATACAATGGGAGATATGATGGTAGAAAGCACATGGGTTTGCTACATGTGGGGTTTCTTATTCAAAGATGCAGTAAATGGTTTGAGTTGCATCCTGATTAGCTGGGGTGGTGGGAAGTGATGGTGTGACCATATTGGCTTGATGAAAGGAAACCATTGCATCCTATTATCTAGTAAGATTGAGTTAATGTTGAGTATAATTCCCATGTTGTGTACATATTTCACATGGATGGTTGGTGCATAATCTCTTATTGTGAGACGTAGTGTCCTTCTCTCATGGAGGGGAGGGCGAAGGTGAGGGTTCTTTTGGGGAATGCATAATGATTTTCAACTCTTCCAATGATGGAAATTGGTTGGTAGGGTGCCTTGTTACATTAGATAATGCACATGTGGGAGCTACCCTAGGAGAAGAGGTAGCTTAGGTGTTGTTCTTCTTGGCTTTCTATTTATCCTTCTTGGTGGTGCCCTCTAATGTTAGTGCGGGTGTGACTACTATTGGTAAGATTTCCTGAGAGTGGTTCAAGGTAACCATTCCAGTAGATTTGATACCTGAGCTTGTTGACATGGCTTGGGATTCCAAATAACAAACGAGCATCATGAGAGCAATATTTGGTAAGGTGAGGGTTTCCATGACTTGGTGAGATATGAAACTATGTGTAGGATATAGGAAAGGATTCTATGTAATTGCATAAGGGATAAATGGAGGTTCACTTTTCATAATGTTGGGTGTTTCATAATTTAGTTGTTAAGGATCCTGAGTGGGTTCGCCATCCTATGTGGTCATCATATATACAGGGGCTACAGAAATTGGTGTGACAACTAGTGGATTTCCAGGGTACGTGCCAAGGAGAGATGAATTTTTAAACATTATTGGGCTGACTTTGCTCAAGGAAGGGACCAATTCATTTTGGGAGCTAACAAAAAAAGGTAACACACCATCAAGGGATGAAGAACTCCTCATCTCATAATGTGTCACTTGGTCAATGGTAATGATTTTCCTATTATGGGGGAACATCATGGTGCCAAAGATTAATGACGCCACAACTTTCATGGAATACATGTAACTTCATCCAAACAAGATGTTATAATCAAAAGGGGCATCAAGGACTTCATTGTCTATAAGAATTATTTTTTCAACAAATTCAATTGGGACATTCTAAAAAATTCCAACTGATGGTGATGGGTGATTGTCGTATGCCCTTAGCACAATGGAGGAAGTAGTGAATTTGGGGGATCTAGTTCTACCAAACTGACTTCTACATAATAAAAATGGATGCCCACTCATATATGATGTAGTGATGAATAATGACATTTCATATGGTCACCAAAATTTGGAATGTGACTATGGATGGTAATCGTGGTTTTGAATTGTCCAAGTAAAAAATGATTAATCATGAAGTTGAAGGACCAATTGTACCTAATGTGAAAATGATGGATATTCATTGAGTTGGACATGTTTGGAGTATGTCCAAAGTGGACATGGATGATGGAGATTGAGCGAGGTCATCAACAATACTATAGTTATCAGTGGCCTTTCGATTATGGGTTGTGCAGTACAGTGATCCCTTAACAATCTTGGGTATAGGTTCAATGGGAGGTCGTTGTATGGTCAACGGTGACATAACAATATTGGTAATGGGTACTATTGTTATCGATGGATTTGATTCTAGAGAGTTTCCATAATCACGAATTCGTGTTTGGATTACATATGTTCCTTGAATGCAGATGTTGCGACTAGATGCCTCATTGAAACTGCCCCCCATTTAGTTTTGATATTCAGGAGGACCAACCTCATGCTGAGTAGCTACCACTCCTTGATGGGGAAATATATTTTGCATTACATGAAGTTATTGGTTTTCTCCCGCCTACCACTTAGCCTCTCTTGTGCATTTCAACTCTTGGAGTTGAAGTAAATGATGGGTATAGTACACATACTCTCCACAAATGGCACAAGAGTGGTTACTCTGAATATCGACATTCCATTTTTTCTTTTAGGGATTATTCGAACCTTGATTTTGGTTTTGGTTTTGATTGGGGAGATTCCCCTAGTCAGTGCCCTCAGTTGTTGTTGTGATTGTGGGTTTCCCCCTATCCTTGATGTCCTCTCTATTTATTCTTCCATTTATTTTTGTTTGTATTAGGTGGGTTTAAAGTGTTTAGTTGTTTGAATGTTATTGTTGTAGAGGGAATGAAGGCTAAACAAAATCAACCCCCATATTCTGTTGAGGTGGGAGGTTATTCTATTATGGATTTAGGGAAGGAAAATAAATATTCCCTTTATTAGGGTTTGTGTAAATAGGTTGGGAGGTCGATACACCTTATGAAGTGCATGTTAATAAGAAGGGGAATGATTACGTAATTGATGTTATAGAACCAAGAAATGTTGACAATGCATAGATGGGTTTAGTCGATTTGGTCATATGTGGTGCAAGATTTGTAATGGGCGAACTAATCTCAACACCATGGATCGATGAGTAGATGACTTTAATCATGGTTCCTAAGGAAGAAGAAAAGAAGCAAATGCAGTATTTCCTATCATCAACACTAGGTTGTTGAAGTATATCTGATGGGTGCTTGAGGATGAATAGGAGAAGACTCTCAAGAGGGTGTTGGTATCTTGTGAGCTAAAGTGCAAGGGTCATCCTCTATGGGATAAGAATCTTCTTGATGAACTTGAGGGTGGTGGTGTTTTATACTAAGATGCTCAAATATCTAAAGAAGTGGACATGCGGATGCATCATGGGAAGTGTTGGTGAAAATAACACATGGGCATAAGGAATGTGATGTAGCTTTTTAGGCTATGTAGAAGATAGTATACATTGTAGCTTCATCTATAGCTCTTGATGGTGAATTGGGAGAAACAACCAAGGGAAGAATTCCTGATGGTGGTGCATGCCATCTATCATTCCTAGATATATCCGATGAGGGGAGAAGAATAGAAGACTCTATGTCAGTTTTTCGCAAAGCATCCCACCCCTCTGTAAATCAAGGGAGGCATGGGAAATGGCATGTATGGTGTGCATCTTGTTCACAAATGCAACAATTGTGATGCTTATGTGTTGATTGTTTCTTATGCGCGAGCTGAGGTGTTGAAGAGGAAGCATGAAGAACATTCAAAATCTCTTTCAAAGTTGGACAATGGTTGTTCAAATGTCCTTATTCATCGCATAGGGCACATGAAGGAGTTGGTTTGGAAGTATTATACTTCAACTTATTCTTCTTCATCTTAGTGGGGAATAACATACAATGGGAGATATGATGGTAGAAAGCACATGGGTTTGCTACATGTGGGGTTTCTTATTCAAAGATGCAGTAAATGGTTTGAGTTGCATCCTGATTAGCTGGGGTGGTGGGAAGTGATGGTGTGACCATATTGGCTTGATGAAAGGAAACCATTGCATCCTATTATCTAGTAAGATTGAGTTAATGTTGAGTATAATTCCCATGTTGTGTACATATTTCACATGGATGGTTGGTGCATAATCTCTTATTGTGAGACGTAGTGTCCTTCTCTCATGGAGGGGAGGGCGAAGGTGAGGGTTCTTTTGGGGAATGCATAATGATTTTCAACTCTTCCAATGATGGAAATTGGTTGGTAGGGTGCCTTGTTACATTAGATAATGCACATGTGGGAGCTACCCTAGGAGAAGAGGTAGCTTAGGTGTTGTTCTTCTTGGCTTTCTATTTATCCTTCTTGGTGGTGCCCTCTAATGTTAGTGCGGGTGTGACTACTATTGGTAAGATTTCCTGAGAGTGGTTCAAGGTAACCATTCCAGTAGATTTGATACCTGAGCTTGTTGACATGGCTTGGGATTCCAAATAACAAACGAGCATCATGAGAGCAATATTTGGTAAGGTGAGGGTTTCCATGACTTGGTGAGATATGAAACTATGTGTAGGATATAGGAAAGGATTCTATGTAATTGCATAAGGGATAAATGGAGGTTCACTTTTCATAATGTTGGGTGTTTCATAATTTAGTTGTTAAGGATCCTGAGTGGGTTCGCCATCCTATGTGGTCATCATATATACAGGGGCTACAGAAATTGGTGTGACAACTAGTGGATTTCCAGGGTACGTGCCAAGGAGAGATGAATTTTTAAACATTATTGGGCTGACTTTGCTCAAGGAAGGGACCAATTCATTTTGGGAGCTAACAAAAAAAGGTAACACACCATCAAGGGATGAAGAACTCCTCATCTCATAATGTGTCACTTGGTCAATGGTAATGATTTTCCTATTATGGGGGAACATCATGGTGCCAAAGATTAATGACGCCACAACTTTCATGGAATACATGTAACTTCATCCAAACAAGATGTTATAATCAAAAGGGGCATCAAGGACTTCATTGTCTATAAGAATTATTTTTTCAACAAATTCAATTGGGACATTCTAAAAAATTCCAACTGATGGTGATGGGTGATTGTCGTATGCCCTTAGCACAATGGAGGAAGTAGTGAATTTGGGGGATCTAGTTCTACCAAACTGACTTCTACATAATAAAAATGGATGCCCACTCATATATGATGTAGTGATGAATAATGACATTTCATATGGTCACCAAAATTTGGAATGTGACTATGGATGGTAATCGTGGTTTTGAATTGTCCAAGTAAAAAATGATTAATCATGAAGTTGAAGGACCAATTGTACCTAATGTGAAAATGATGGATATTCATTGAGTTGGACATGTTTGGAGTATGTCCAAAGTGGACATGGATGATGGAGATTGAGCGAGGTCATCAACAATACTATAGTTATCAGTGGCCTTTCGATTATGGGTTGTGCAGTACAGTGATCCCTTAACAATCTTGGGTATAGGTTCAATGGGAGGTCGTTGTATGGTCAACGGTGACATAACAATATTGGTAATGGGTACTATTGTTATCGATGGATTTGATTCTAGAGAGTTTCCATAATCACGAATTCGTGTTTGGATTACATATGTTCCTTGAATGCAGATGTTGCGACTAGATGCCTCATTGAAACTGCCCCCCATTTAGTTTTGATATTCAGGAGGACCAACCTCATGCTGAGTAGCTACCACTCCTTGATGGGGAAATATATTTTGCATTACATGAAGTTATTGGTTTTCTCCCGCCTACCACTTAGCCTCTCTTGTGCATTTCAACTCTTGGAGTTGAAGTAAATGATGGGTATAGTACACATACTCTCCACAAATGGCACAAGAGTGGTTACTCTGAATATCGACATTCCATTTTTTCTTTTAGGGATTATTCGAACCTTGATTTTGGTTTTGGTTTTGATTGGGGAGATTCCCCTAGTCAGTGCCCTCAGTTGTTGTTGTGATTGTGGGTTTCCCCCTATCCTTGATGTCCTCTCTATTTATTCTTCCATTTATTTTTGTTTGTATTAGGTGGGTTTAAAGTGTTTAGTTGTTTGAATGTTATTGTTGTAGAGGGAATGAAGGCTAAACAAAATCAACCCCCATATTCTGTTGAGGTGGGAGGTTATTCTATTATGGATTTAGGGAAGGAAAATAAATATTCCCTTTATTAGGGCTTGTGTAAATAGGTTGGGAGGTCGATACACCTTATGAAGTGCATGTTTGGTACCAATTCCCTTGCATCGGAGGATTTGGAGGGAATGCAAGTTGATTGGGATAATTCCATCATTTGATGGTGCTGGTGTTGCATATGTTATAGTGAATGATTGGAAATGTGGTTGTGTACCATATATGTTTCCAACATATGGAATTTAATATCCTAGTTGAGTCTGGTTAATGTTCCCAATCAACTCATTAGCAACATTTGAAGCCCTTGATCTGTCTTGAATAAAGGTTTGCAAATGAGGATCATCTGGGATAACAGAGTAAAGGTACCTTGAATGCGTGTAATGATCTTAAATTGTTGATATTTATGGAAAAAATGTTGTTCTAATTGTGGTAAGGAAGTTGCAACATCTTTCTCTATGGTGGGAAAAAGTGATTTCAAAAATAAATCTGAAAGGAGAGGGGTTGTTATGTCCACAAAGAGTACAATGCTTCCAACACTCATGAACATGATATGAAATATGCGTGGAAGTAGTGAATCCAAAGTGGGCTAGTAATTCTATACCTATGTCATGATGAACTCAAAGCTAGAATAAGGTAAGGAAATAGTTGTCTAAAGACTGAAAGGTTTGATTAGAACCTTCGGCCTCACTAATGTACCATTTTTCTACAAGGCCTGTGAGGGTGCCTTGAAATAGTCTTCGTTGAACTCAGTCCTTAATGATGTTGCTGGAATATTTCCATATATGGAAAGTCATGATATGGTTGGTAAGACTTTCCCCCTATTTTCCTTCAAATTTAGGAATATATGATGGTAAATTTGTGGGCATAGGGAGCCATTGGAAATTTTGCGCAATAGGATCATTTGTAAGTTTCGTACGATCTAGGAAGCTAAATGACGCTACAAACATAATTTTAATAGTATTTTCCATGGTATTATGACCTTGTTGTGTGGTGTTAATAGGAGCCTCTATAGGGTAGTGTTGGTGTTATCTTGAGCATTGGTGATAGAGGTACCTTGTGAGGAACTAGATACTAACAAAGTAGCACCAATGAAGGATGTGCTAAACAAGGCAGTTGGAAAATGTCTCCTATGATGGTGTGGCGAGAGATTAGGAACTCCTCCCGACAAGGGTGGGAGGTATTTTAGGCACCTAGAGTGGCAGGAAACCCTCGAGTCCCCTATGGTGCTCTAGAAAGTGTAACAAATATTGTGAGGGGAATTTTTTAGCGAACCAAATGAATTAAATACATAAGACAAAGTGAAAAATTAAATGGTTATTTTCCTTTTAACTCTTTAATGTGTGAAATAATCAACAAAATGAGTTTTTTAGGTTTTGTGTATGATAAAAATCCTAAAAAGGCCTAACGTCCTTACTCTTAATCAGTAATTAGGCCTTGTGAAGGTTTGTAAGAGGGTACTAGGGCTATGTCCCGAAAGTATTAGCGACACTTCCATTAGTGAAAAACCAACCAAGGTATGGAAGATGGTTACAATGAGTTGTTATTGGGGCCATGTCCCAGAAGTACTAGGAACACTTCCAATAGCCTAATAAAAATCACCTCCAGGTGAAAGTGATCCCACGCCTACCACCTATAAGGAAAATTCCATAAGTTTTTGCCTCATATTCGGCCTTGGCAGTGCTTAGTGCAACCGATTTATTCTTCCTGGTCATCCAAAAGATTGAAGCAAACCCCAAAGAGAAGCACCACCCAGACATGCTCTTACGATCCACCACACTTCCAGCCTAGTCAGCATCTAAATATCCATGTAGTCTCAAGTTACCAACAATGTATCTCAGTCCATAGCAGATTGTGTCCTGAAGATATCTTAAGAGATTCTTGGTTGCAATCCAATGAATGTGATGAGGCTCAACCATAAATTGACTCAATGTGTTCACAGCAAAGCACATGTCAAGACAAGAGTTGACCAAGAACATCAGGGCTCCCAGAAGTTGATGATACTCAAAATGGTTCGCTAACCTGGTGGGAATGAGTAAATATCAACTTGTGGTTGTCAACTTTGGACCTAGAATTCCTACCAAGTGTCGAGAGACAATAAGGAGGCATGTCATAATTCGTTGTCTAAGCTTCCCCCCTTCATGGGTTTCTACTCATTATCAGTTCTTTCACTAGGTTATGTAAGATTTTTAAGTCCATTAAAAAGACAACTTTCTATGTTTAAAATGTAATCAACCAAAACAAATTATGTGCTACCTACCCTGTGATCGTAACATGAAATATAGATTTTTTTTTACCCCTATGGGTAATTTAATGTGTTCTAGTTAAGGCCGATTTTTAAAGAGAATTTGCTATGCTTAGGGTGTGCCAAAATGTAACTTCAAAGTAAACTAAGTACAAAGATTCGAAAAGGGGATACCCTTTGTACAAAGTATAAGTGAATTTAGTGTGTGATGTGATAGTGTGTGCAAGGTGAATGGTGAACATACAAAGTGATTAAATTTCAACAATGTGGATATGTGATGATCCTTTACAATTCCCCCTAATTACACTATGTTATGTTGTTCCTTGCAAGAAAAGAAAAATATGTGTGGATAATGGGCCACTTACTTTTCCTAATTATGTTATGTGAGCATATAGGGAGATGGAAAATTAGTGCTTTGAGAAACATTTCAGATCCCCCCATAGGTTTGCCACAAGGGTGCAAGGGAGGAAGGGCCTACTCTCTTTCTTACTAACATCAAATCCTAGTCCCAAAAATGGAATTGATTTATAAAACAAGTAGAAGTTATGTGAATTAGGGTTGTGTCAACGGTGCTGAAAGTTGCCAACATTGTAAGGGGATCTCCCCGATGTGAATTCCCAACTAGACCTCACACCATTTTGTGTAGGAGTCCCATCTAGTCATATGGTCTGGACACCAATGGAATGATTTAAAGATATGCCTTGGGTACCAACCAACACTAGAAAACACACACCACTTTGAGGAAACAATAATGTGAGCTTTGTGACACATCCAATGCAAGGTATACGAGGGAGACTTCGACTATTGGTGAGGGAAAACAACCACTCGTTAGAAAAGTAATAGTACTATCCTAAAGGGGGACCTCACGATAAATAGAAATACTTGTTGAATACATGCATATTAGTCCACATAATAAACAACAATTGTTAAATCATAACAACATTCATTCAATAAAATTCATAGTTGAGCAATGAATTAGCTAATTAACTTAGTATGTAAATAAGCAACATATACCACAAACATAACCAAAATAGTCCAACTAAATCTACAATACATATATGAATAAATTTCGGCTCATTTAGCTTCTGATTTAAAAGTGTAAAACCCAAGTACACTATTACATGAATGAAACATTGTATCCAATAGTGGAACACGAAGCCACAACTTGCTTCTCCAAAGAGTGATCTATCTCCTATGTATTACAAGAGAAGCCAAGGCAACACCTCTAGAATATAAAGCCTTCCAAAAGTCCTTTGTTTGAGTTATGAGGGGCTATTTATAACAATTGACAATGAACATTGAGCTTCCTCATGACTCTTTGATTGTTCATATTCTATACATCACTCATTACATTCCAATGTGTGGCTTTTCATATTCCACAAGTGTACTTTGGACTTCATTACATAACATTTATTACATAAGACAATTTACAAACATTAGGGGAATTTTGAGGTCTAAAATGGGCCTCCTAAGGAAATTATAAAATAATAGTGGAAATAATAAAATAAGATTATATTGTATCATCAAATTTTAGAGGGAAAAAAGAAAAAACTACTTCTTCTTCTTTTTTAACTTGTATTTTCAACTTATCTCCCTATGGGTTTACTAAAATTTCAAGCGGGAACACTCGTTGGATGCATAATTTGATTCCTCATCCAAGGAGTACTCATGTTTCATACTTTCGATGGACCCTACTACACAAAAAATTATAGATACATGTAAAGCATGATTGCAATCCATTTTTTTCATGTATTTCTCATTTTTCGTGTAGCACGGTCCATCGAAATCATGCAACATTGGTACTGTTATGGCCTAAATCTACCTCAGGTTGAGAAAGGTAGGATCTAGGGTAACATCAAACCACGCTTAACCTGGTAGCTAGCCCTACCAGATCGGGAGAGGGCTCTCTCCTTGTCAATCTCAGGAAAATATGATCAATGAGGTTTGAGATGACTGATGTAAAGACTAATTTTAGGCTAGGTATATGCTCAAAGGAGTTTGATTGAATTTAATATTGGTTTGTTGGCTCAAATGTGAAAGGCAGATTTAGGTCCGGGAAATGGACACAGTCTTGCAGAGGTTTCTATGGGGCGAGGTAGGCAAATGCTTTAGTACTTTGAAATAAGTGAGATGGAGAGCCTTATGACTGGTGAGGAGTTGGAGAGGGCATGAGAGTCTCAGAAATCCTCTTCAAACAGTTGAAAACATGAATAACTAAACAAACCCTAGGTAGAGCACTGCAACATCAATGAATTCTACTTTTATCCTTGATTCATTTAGTTAAGCTGAACAGAAAGAGATGATGGCATACATAAACACATGTAAACTTGAATTATAGAAGGAAAAACAATACCAAATCAACTTGCCACAAGAATCCCACAAAATGTTGCAAACCCTGGTCTATTCCTTTGCCAAACAGCAGAGATGAATGTACAATAATGCTCAAAGCATTCACAAAAGTCCAACCTTTACAAATGACTGAAAACCTATTAGATATAAGCAACAAAAAAATCATGCTAGGCTTTAGGGGTTGAATTCATGAGTTTAGGAGCTCTTTCAACAAGATCTAAACTAAGAACTAAAAATTAGGCAATGGAATAGCTTGCCTCTTAAACCTAGGAAATTGATTCATTCAGTTCAAAACTACTTTTTCATGATGTATCTACCTCCATGAGTGAATTTTCAACATTTTACATCAAATTACATCATGAGTTTGACCATGAGAGAGAGAAAAGTCAAACTGAGAAAAAACTAGGCGAAAAACAAAGTTTTTTGGCAAAAAAGTCAATTTCCATCCTGTGCGCCATGCCACTGTCCTTGTGCATAGCGCCTTTTCGAAGCTGATTTTGGAGGCCTTCCCCTACACCAAAATTTCTCCAAGTGGGCTTGTTGGAAAGCTTTGTCTGTCTACTTTCTAGAATAGGTAGAATTTTTGAATTTGGTGTCCATTTTCCCATTCAAAAGTGAGTTCTCCCAACATTTATTCTTGTGTGGCCAAAAAGGGGCAAAAAGGGCATTTTTGAGGTGTTTTTGACCCTTTTGGAAGCTAAAAACTTGACAAAAATTTCTAGAAATTTCTGGGAATTCATAATTTTGCGTGAGGAATAAAAACATTTTGAGTTTTCCTCCAAAGGATGTCCCTAGCAAAAGCGAGCGCCGAGTGGCGCTATGCACTAGGCAGAAAAATCTGCGATTTACTTCAAAATTTCAAAATTGACAAAAAGTGTGCCAAATTTCTTGAAATTTGGGCTCAGTGACCTGCATCAAGTGCTATGTTGGGCTAAGGAAGCCTCAGGAAAAATATTTGGCTTGTCTTGCTCTTTCTTCTTCCTCAAAGCTTTCCTCAACTTGGCCTTCAAAGTCCTTATTCTCGCTTTGCAAATTTGTTTCTTGCCAAATAGTGATAGCCATATGCCTCAACATCTTTTTCTCTTTGTTGGCCTTCTCCAGCATCTTCTCCGAGTGCATGTTTTCCCTTTCAAGCCAAGATTCTCAATCAGCTTCAATCTCTTTCTCTAGTGGTGTCAACTTAATTTTCCTCCTCTTGGTTGCTTACCGGTTTTCTCTTATGTTTTGTAGCTCCATGATAGTCTGTTGGTCTTCCAACTATTTGTTCCTTTGCTCAAGATAGTTTATTACCACCCACTTGGCTCTTTCTGGGTTGAGAGACAAGTCATGAATGTCAGCTTCTTGTTCCTAGATGATCTCCTTGAGCTTTGAGCTTTGGGAGCCCAAATCAATGTCATCATCTTGAATGAGTATGAATTCCCTCTCTTGACCTTCAGAAGGCCCCTCATCACGCAATGGTTGTTTACCTTTGTCCTGTACCTTCTTTGCTGTTGAAGGAAACGAGACCCCTTCCACCCTAGGTGGAGATAGTACTCGTTTTGCTACTGCAAATAATCTTCTTGTGCCCTTTTGGTAAGTGACAAACACTGGCACATGAAAAACTGATGGGGTCACTGAGGACTTGTGAAAACCTCATGTGAAATGAAATCATCCCATGAAACATTCAGTAAACTCAGTTGATGCAAAACCACAATTTTGATTAATGCAAAGTGATAGATGTTGTTGTACTGCTGATGAGGAAGTTTACTTTGCACCAATGCGGTCATTTTCTCAATATTTTGGCATATGAAATAGGGGATTTTCGTCATCCTCACTCTAGTGAAATGCATCAATACTTTTACATGATAGGTGTATAGGCGAGAAAATCTTCCTTCACAGCTGAAATATTTAATTATGAGTTTCATAAGAGGATCATATGTATCCTGTAGGTATTTGAAAGGGAAGACCCTACTGATTTGTGTCTAATAGTCAGCCTTGATATAAGGCTCATAATGCTCTTTGTCCACTAGTTGTCCCTTGTTCCACTGTTCACCCACATTCGGAATAACTATTGCTTCAGATATAGTTTCAGGTGTCAAAGTGAATGTCACACCTGCCAAATTGACCTGGCCATTGTGAAGATGGAGCACAAATAATCTAGCAAGCTCATGATGGTATTTGACTCTTTCCACCATCTCACAAAACTGGTAGCAAGACTGATGTTTGAAACATGCTACAACAAGAGGGCAAGCCAATAGCTCAATAAGTGTAGTGGGCTCCTCCCGGATGTGTTTTCCTCCCTTGTGTGGTTTTCTAGGTGCATGAATTTCTTGGGAGGAATCACTTACTGTTTCTTCATCCCTGTCATAAGGTGAATCTGTCTCCATGTTTGCCACTGTTTGATGTTCTATGATGAGTATGAAGAGATTTTATATCAACAATAGGTGTTTGTTGTTCAATGAAAGGGATTGATGATGGGGGACAGTGAATGAGGGATTGTGATGTTGGTTGTAGGGTTTTTGGGAAGTGATAGGGTTTAGAGATGCTAATTAGGGTTTGGGAGTAGTGGGATTAGGTATTAGGGTTTTTAGTTTTGGGGATAGGGGAATAGATGAATGTGAATGAGAAAGGGGAGGGAAAATGAAATGAGGGAAATGTAGTGAAGGGGATGTGAAAATGAGGTAGGGGAATAAACAACAACAAAGACAACTTTTGAAAACCCTAGGCAGTTTTTCAATACACTGTGCAGCAAACTAGGATTTCAAGTTTCACCAATTTACACACTATGAAAGAGAAGGAAATCCCTTGCAATGGAAATATGAGAGTTTCCACTTACTTGAAAAGTTGAAGTTTGGAATATTTGGAGCTTAGCAAAGGTGATGAGGTCGTTTGGATGAATTTTAGGCTTGAAAGACAGATGCGCTGCACCCACTAACAAGTGCACTGCGCCACACTGGTGCGCCACGCCAGTTGAAGTTTTAATATGTTTTCTAAGCCTCTGTGCACCGCGTCGACCAGGTGCGCCACGCCTCAAACCAGGTGCGCCGCGCCTCAACCCAGTTGTGCCACGCCCAGTGTGACTGCTAGATTTTGCTGCATATCGTCTTCTTCGCCTCAAAACATGACTTGGCTCTTGTTTCTCTCTCTTTGGCACACAAATGAATTTCATAACACAAGGGAAACTTTATATACAAAGGACTTTAATTTTTCACTTATAAAAACCCACTTTCTAATGTTTATCTTTCACTTTCTTTTAAAACTCTGTTTTGGCAGTTTGATTTTCTTTTTGCCTTTTGATGGACTAATGCTTTGAATTTCTGACTCTTTTGCAGGAGCTAGAGTGCAGGAGCTTGGCAAGGTGACTAGGGTTGCATCTCGGAATTATTACATATAGGAAAAATGAAATTACATGAAATTTTGTACATAAAACATAGAAAAATCTATTTTTCCTCAAAAAAATCAATCACTGAGCATGTGATTATTGAAATTTTTTATTCTGAAACCTTATTTGACCTCCTCATGTGCCTACTAACCATTATTGAGCTTTTACAAGTCTTAGATGACAAAACCCTAGACCTAATGAGACCTAAAACCCTAAAAATGGTTTTTGCAATTATAAAGACAGAAAATCACTGTAAATGACCTGAATGTATGAAAATGAGCCAGTAGGTAAAGACCATGAGGGAAAATTGATAATATGCCACTGCCATCAGATAATCCATGATCCTAATGGAATGCAGATGATTGGATGAGACACCTAAAATGCAATACAATAAGAGAATTTTTTATCACTAATGGAGGGATGAAGATACCGACACTAACAAGTACTCCTTGGATGAGGAATCAAATTTTTCATCCAACGAGTACTCCCACTCGAAACTTGAGTAAAACCTTCAGGAGATAAGTTGAAAAAGTAGTTTTATTATTTTATTATTTTTTAATGTTTGTGATTTTTTACCCCAAAAATGATGAATCATCCCCCATGGTTGACATCATCATCTTGAATCTTATTGGTTCCTATAAAGTTTATTTTAGTTGTACATTTTTCTTAGGAAGCCCATTTTAGACCTCAATATTTCTCTAATGTGAGACGATGGTCTAATAAGACAAACCTGACAATGGGAAAAAGGCTCATCAAATGGATAAATCATTTCTTCCTCATGGAGTTCACTTGTGATGTAAGTGTGTCATACTCTGAACTCCTTTGCGATGGCTTCAGCCTAAATTGGAAAGTCCCCTTTATATCACATCTTCACCTCTAGTGCCTCTGTCAGTATCTTCTTGGAGCTTGATTGTACATTATTCCATAGCCATGAGAGATTCATGTGCACTTTGACTAGTGTAATAGCGTACTACATAATAACGTATTTAGTTACCGCCAAGCCTTCTTGTTCTGTTTCCTGTTTGATTTGTTCAATATATTCTTTGATTTCCTAGAAGATGACCTCTCTGCCTCTAATTGCTTCAAGATATGTGATGGCGGACATCCCATGTTTTTGTGTTAGAGACTCAAACCCATTATGTGTTGGTTATACACAACCATAGTATTAACTGACTCTGCACTAAGATGCAAGTAGTTTTGTAGGTGGAGTCACAACTAAACTCTATCTATTTCTGCAGAAATCTCATCCTTCTTCTCCAAATGTTGCAGAGCATTTGGATATTTGGTAGTCCACTCATGCATCTGGTCAACTTCTCTATTTTCTATCTTAGGGAGTTTCACCACTTACTATGGATTCTTATGAATGTCAAATATAGAATCCATTACCTATTGTATAAGTATCATCCCATCATATAGTCGCACCATGGTTTCCTCCATTGGCCCCAGCTCTTCTTGCATAGTTGACTTCCATTCTATGATGTTTAAGTTATGTGATGATAGTCGTTAATTCTCTATCACAAGATGTTCCACTTGTTTCTTCACTGAAGAAAGTTCTCTTCTCATATTGGCATTCTCATTCAACAAGTACTCAGAGTTATCATGTGTTGTTGTAGTGAACACAACATTTCCTACCATGACTGCCCTCGGATTCCTTCTGGTGTTTCCAGTTATCACATTCTCTGTAGACACTGAGACTCGATTCTAAGGATCCTTTGAGAAATATTCATGCATCTATTGCACAATCATATTCTTCATTTGAATGAACGTAATAGTGCATAAATCCATGGCTCTGTCTACTGGTGGAGCTATGATCCCGTTCTCTCCAAATAGAAGACGACCACCTATGAGAGGATGCTCTCTTGGAGTATTTGGTTCCTTGTTCATCTATTGGTTCCTCTTCCATCTCTCGAGTCAAATGTTCTTCTTCAAAAGTTGTGTTTCTTCCTCCTACAGGGATTTCCTCTGTTATTCTTCTCTTATCCTCCTCTTATCTTCTTTTTTTCTTATTGGTTCTCCAACAACTCACTTTGCCGACTTTTCCTCTCTTATTCTTCTACTTCTCCCTGCTCTACTTGACTATCTCCTGGGTTTAAGGGATCGTCTTTTCATTTCTTGTTTTCTTATCCTTTTCTTTGGAGCTATTTTGTTTGCTTGAGGTGTTATCTTATCCTCCTCCTGCACTTGAAAGTGTTGAGATGGTGGATGTGGGATGAAATGGTATCAATTGTTATATGTGTCTTCATTTTGGAATTGTAACAATTCCTTACCTTCTCATCTTCTACAGTGGACATTGATGAGTACCCCATATTGTGACCGATCCTTTGACAATGTTGCCTGAAAATTCACCTGGGATCATATCCATGGAAATATTTAGTAGTGGAATGTAGGTGGTCCAGCTCTTGTATCTTTGCTACTGTCACCTTATGGCTCTTTAACTCATATTGTCTAATCCTTAATGGAAAAATAAGCCAAGGGGATTTCTTCATCCTGTAAATAGTTCCTAACAATCCCTTGTCAACCTGATTTTCAACTTCTTGCATGAGCACTTTGTTAGTCACATATCACGGCATAAGGTGAGGGAATATCTGACAATCAGAGCACCTAATATATGTACCCTCGGGAGCTGCAAACTAGTTTTTGATATCTCTAAGTGACTCCTTTACTTGGTCTATCATGCAAGGAGGATCGATCTCAAATATCATGTGAAATATTGTTGCAAAGAAGTGTTCAACCAATTTGTCATACATGCCTCTGAAACTTGCTTTTGATAAAAATATGTAGTGTAAGTAAACTGAGAACTTCTCCTCAAGGTTCTAGTTCTGTTCCATTCCTCGGAACACGTACTATGCACATATTTTGTCTAGGAGAAATATAGACATGTAGAATTTTGGTGCCTAGTTTGACCATTAAGATGATTTTTCCTACCCAACCTAACACTGCAACTCAAATGAAAGTATATCTGCCCAATTGAAAGTTATACCATGGGTCACTACTATATTGAGTGTGTATATATCCAATTCTCCTCAAACAATTCAGTGTTCTTACACCCATATAACTAACAATACATGGCTATCAAGTATTGATATACATCTTCGAGACTATTTTTCGGCTACACTATGGATGGGAGATGGTGAAACTTGAAAGGCTCTCGAAACCATGATCTGATAACATCACCTGTGTCAAGGGTAGCCCATCTCATATAGAATTTTTCATTTACATATTCATTGGGCTTGAGCATCTTATAATATGACTGCATATCTTCACCAAAATAGGTGGTGAGCTGACTGCTACTCTCATTGTGTAGCACAAGGTGGGAGACATCCATATGTGTAACAATCCATTCAATCACTTTCGCACATGGAATGACATTGAATCTACATGTGATCCTATTCATTTTGGACTTCTTGATGTTGATGTATGCATGCAAATCTTCTAAGTGCTCAAGGAACCTTTCCTGCATGAATTTGTTATAAATGTTACTCCATGCGACATTTGTATCCTTATCAATAAACCATTGTGTATCTACATATATGGGAATATATGGCTTTGTGACTTCTACAAGTTCGTCGGCACTTGCCTTTGAATGTTCTTCAAATATCACTTTCTGAGGTGGCATGGCTCCAACAAATGACGACAAAGTGGTAATACTTGTAGCATGAACACATGTTTGGGGAAACACACTCATAGTGACAATATTAGCTTAAAACAACCTAACTATGTAGCAATACATGTAAATCATGTACAAAGATCCATTATATATGATAGATCATGAAAAACTATGAACAACAGCATGAAATAACTTGTATGTATGATAAAATGGCCATGCAAACTAGGAGGGTGCACTTTCAAAGCAAAAAGGGACATGCAAGGTCATTCAGGGCTTTGTAGTGCACTCATGCACTCAAGCAATATGAAAACTTCATCTAGGGCACATTGGTACACCCCGAAGGGTTGAAGGGATGGAATGGTGGGCCTTCAAGTTTTCCCTATGCACTTATGCGCTCAAGGAGACAAGGAAGGCACATTGTTGCACTCTATAGGGATGAAGGAAGAGGTTAACAAGGCTTCAAGTCTTCACAATCCCCCCATGCTCTCAATGCATAGGATGACATACTACCACATGCCAAAGGGTAGAATAGAGATGCTTCATGCCTTTTTGATGCACCAAGAGAGGGCACAGTTATTCGTGGTGAAGAAGTGTGCCCTAGAGGAAAAATTTATCAAACAGGGCACAATGTTTAAGTTTGATCGGGCTTCATGCTCAAGAAGTGTGCTCTTCCAATTAGAAACTTAGGAACCAGTTTTAACAACAAGATTTGATGGAAGGATGAGGAGAAGAAATAAATGTAAGGCTTTATATCTATTGTCGCATGCCTAGTAGAATATGAAAGGTTTCAAGAATGTGAAGAGTTTGTACATGTGATAGCATATTAACACTGACAACATGAAGATTCATCATAAATGCCAGCAAACAAACTAAGAAACAAAGGGTCGACAACAAGAAAAACAAGATTTGGCGATGAAATCTGAAATGCAATGAAAGGATTAGACAAGCAAAAATTACTTGTTGCACTGGTAGATGAAGAGATTGTTTATTCCCAACTATTTACCCAACTCAGATGGAATGATTATACAAGAAGAATGATTAACTGAGTTGATTTAAAGAAGTTAACATGAAAAATTGATTAATGCATGAGTGTTGCTTGTCACTGCATGAAAGGGTTAGTTAAAGAAGTTAAGTGGGATCCTATTTTCTAGGAGTGTTCCCACACACAACAAGGTTGGCTCATGCATGCATGTGGAAAGGGTGTATGTCTTTGACATGGATAAGTGTGCTCATGGAGAAGTGCGCTCATGGAGGGTGCATCTATTTAGCATGAAGGAGTGCACTCAAGGAGGGCACACTCCTTCGGGCCAAAGGAGGGCGTACTCCTTCGGGCTGAAGGAGGGCGCACTCCTTCGGGCCAAAGGAGTGCACTCAAGTTGAGCGCATGTCTTCACCAACTTGGAGTGTGCTTTTTCTTTTCTTAGTGTTTTTCTTTCTTTTGTTTTTTTTCATGCTTTTGAGTGTTTTTCGAATTTGTGAATGGTGATAAGGAAATTTTCTAAGTCGAGAAATATCATGACTTCACCTAAATATATACTAACTAACTCAAGCGCTTATAATGGTTAAGTGACAATTCTTAGGAAACATTGACTTAGGAGGATTCGACACAAGGAGAAAACACATAGCTAACAAATCAAATAACATGACGACTCAAGGAGGCTTGAAACAACAGTTATTGTAGGCTCCAAAAATTTTGGAGGGTCGTTGTCGTGGTGACAACACTTGGCGACACACTGGGAGACTCATAGCTTCTCTAAAATGGTTTCATTGTAAGCACAGAGTCTCATTTATTCCTGAAGTATTGGTTTAGTGAGTGAGTTACCTTATCTCTCCACTCTTACCCAATTAATTATATATTCTTCCATGTTTTATTACTTTGCGAAACACAACATATAAAAAGTCGCATCATTATCTCGTCGATGTAAGTAAGGGTAATATAACATGTAAAAATAATATAATTAGAGTGTTAGTTTTACATCTTTGGCATTGTACTACTGCCAGTAGGCCTAGATAGTACCCTGACATAGTCACTTCAAGAATACAAATGTTGCTTCGCTAACAACGACCCTGGACAGTACCCTGGTGAAGTTGCTTACTTCACCTCCCTGTGCAATAACCCTTTCTCTTCTTTCACCCTTTATTTTTCTTTTCTTTTCATAGGAATGTGTATAGGCACTTATTATTTTTTTCAACGGGTAAAAGAGGGATCCTGAGTTATTGAGAGCAGAGGAGATTTCTCCTTCAAAGACATATTTTTATACCTCTAATGCTTTGTTCACTAAAAATTTCCTCTTATCTTACTCCACATATATAGATAAGCAAGAAAGCATTATTCATAACAGGACCGAGAATAGGAATGGGAATCATAAATAGATGTGGGCTTCATGGTTTACTTACAACTTCCCAACTGAAGGATCATATTTTCCATTGAAAAATCATCGACTCGAGAGGGATAAACCAAATCAAGGAAAAGGGTGATATATCAGCCAAGGGTTGCATCTTACTACAACTTTCCATTAACAAAATATTATTCAGTCATCTCAAAGCTTAAAAACTGACTTTATTCAGAGACAAATAAAACCAAAAGAATAAAATCGAAATATGAGAGATTAAAATACACAACAATATTACAATGCATCTAAGTACATGCAACATATACTACCCTAACTAAAACAAGAGGGGGTCGGGTCATGTAAAGTGAAATTTCCAATGCACCCATAGAAGCTACTCTTGACCATTAGACCATAGGATATGATCGTGAAGGATTAAAAAAAAAAGTAGTGCATTGAAGAAAAGAAACCATGTAAACATGTGCACTAACGAATGAAAATAGGAAGTGCAACCACAAAGGTGTATTACACTCAACTTCTCTTTCAAGAAATTAACTCCACAACAACAAAACTAACCCAGTCTGTGACCATATAATATTTTACAAAGAGCCTGCAACTACAAACCATGAGATGTGGGTATGGGCTAAAAGGAGACTTCTAATGAGTCTGTAATGGGATCAATGAAACAACCTTTAAGTAAAGATAAATAAGAAATATTGAACAAGGACAAATTTGTATCATAATCATTATTATCAGGTTGACCACAATCTGAGCTATCATGCATGTGAGATTCTTTGATTGATGATGAACAACATTTGTTAATATTCTTCCTTGTTTCTACATTACAGATTAGAGATTTTCTTGAGATGGGATGTAGTGATGGAAGATCAATAGTCAAATTAAATATCCTCCCCTGAGAGTTGAAGAATTTTATGTGGACAAAGTAAGCATCCCTCAAGAGAGATTCAACAGCCCATACGATGACATGAATGATAAAATTATGCAAAAGAATCATAAACTGACCAAAATTTCAAATATCATCATGGTGACAGGAACCTGACATAACCATTAGTGCAGGTTGAAGTGTCCTACTCACCTTACTTATCTTTGAATCTTGATAACATTTATAATCAATATATGAAAATTTGGTCAGTTGTTTATCAAAACAAGATTCATTATTCAAATCATGAGATTCAACAAAAGATAATTTTTTTAGATTACTACAGAAATCCTCAATGATAAGCATATCATTGTCTTGATCAAATGGAGATATACTTGAAAGGAAGTCATCGATAATATCATCAACTCCATTTGGAATTGCTACAAATCCAAATCTTCATGCAAGAACAAATACTCATCCATATTACTTGAACAATCATCATTGTATAATTTAGAGAGAAGAAAATCATCAGGGTCATGATCATCCAAGGGTTCAATTTGATTAACGAGGGAAGGATCGACTGGAAAAATATCAATATTAGTAGATGGTTGATTGATAAGATCAAATGAATCACCATTGGAGGAAATATGTGAAAGAAAAAACATTTCTTATTTAGAAAATTGATCTTTTGTTTGAATGGTCGATTGAGGTTCAAAACACAGAAAATTAAAAGGAGGAGGACATGGGATAAAAGGCATGTCTAGTTCTACTTTGGGATGCTCAAATTATTTTGGATCAAGAGGAAATGAGGAATCATATTCAAAATATTTCCTTGACATCCGAACTAAGAAATGAAATTTCTCATCTAAGAACTTCCATTCCACATCCTCATCTGGGAACTCATAGCAAAGATGAAGGAATCGATTAGTGAAATGTTCAAGGGATTCATTCAGTTCCATTCTAAGTTAATTGATTTCATTAAGAACATATTTATATTCATACTTTTCAAAGACGTGACAAATCTTGTTAATCAAATGCTTGAAAGATGTGATAAAAGAAGTGGGTAAAGAGTAGCACCATTGCTTCACATGACCATCCAATATAAGGGTAAACAACTACGCGAGAATTTCTTCAGAATAAATTCCACTTGAAAAAAAAAATTTAATGAATTCAATCATGTAGTCAAGGAATATTATTGTACCCTTTCCATCTAATTTAAGATGTGACAAGTTATGTAAAAAAATTGTGGGTATTTAAATATTTAATTCTTTGGTAAAACACCTCGAGATTATGATCTGGGATGAATCCACTAAAGGTAAGAGGTTCAAATAGATTTCACAGGTTGAGCTTGTCATTTTTCCCTTCTTCTATAACAAAAAGTGTTAATGGTGTTGGATGTCACCAACATTGTAATGGGATATCCCCTATGTGAAGTCCCAACTAAACCTCACACCATTTGGTGTAGGAGTCCCATCCAGTCATACGGTTCGACCACTGTTGGAATGACTTAAGGATATGCCTTGGGTACCAACCAACACAAGAGAACACACATCACTTTGGGGCAAGAAAAATGTGAGCTTTGTGATACATCCACTGTAAGGTATATGAGGGAGACTTCCACCATTGGTGAGGGAAACGAGCCACCAGTTAGAAAAGCAATAGTATTTTCCTAAAGGGGGACCCAAGATAATGAGAAAGACTTGCTGAATACTTGCATATTAGCCCACATAATAAATAACATTCATTAACGTATAACATAATTCATTCAATAACATCCATAGTTGAGCAACAAATTAGTTCATTAATTCAATATGTAAATATAACAACATGTACCATAAACATAACCAGAATAGTCCAACTAAATGTATGATACATGTATGAAGGAATGTAGGCTCATTAAGATTTTGATTAAAAGTGTAAGATCCCAAGTACATTGTTATGTGAATGAAACACTATATCCAATAGTGGAACATGGAGCCAGAACTTGCTTCTCCAAAGAATGATCTATCTCCTATGTATTAAAAGAGAAGCCAAGGCAATGCCTCTAGAATCTAAATCCTTCCAAAATCCATTTGTTTGATTTATGAGGAGTTATTTATAACAATTGACAGTGACCTTTGAGCTTCCTCATGACTCTATGAGTTCTATGATTGTTCATATTATATACATGACTCATTACATTCCAATGTGTGGCTTTTCATATTCCACATGTTTCCTTTGGACTTCATTGCATAGCATTTATTACATAAGACAATTTCAAAATGAGATGGTGGCCTAATAAGACAAAACAGACAATGGGACAAAGACTTATCAAATAGATAAACCATTTTCTTCCTCGTGTAGTTCACTTGTGATGTAAGTGTGCCATGCTTTGAACTCCTTTGTGATGGTTTGGACCTGAACTAGAAAGTCCCCTTTGTAGGACATATTCACCTCCAGTGGCTTCGTCTGTATGTTCTTGGAGCTTCACTGTACAATATTACACATCCATGAGAGCTTCATGTGTACTTTGACTAGTGCAAAGGCGTATTGCATAATAATTTCTTTGGTTACCTCCAAGCTTTATCGTTTTTTTTCCTACTTTATTTTTTCTATATATTCTCTAATCTCTAGGAAGATGACTTCTCTTCCTCTGATTTCTTCAAGAGATCTGATGGCGGCAATCCCATGTTTTTGTGTTAGAGACTCAAACCCATTATTCAATCGATTATACATAGTCATAGTATTAACCGTTTATGCTCCAAGATGCAAGTAGTTCTGTAGGTAGAGTCTCAACTAAACTTTGTCTATTTATGTGGTAATCTTGTCCTTCTTTTCCAAATGTTGCAGAGCATCTAGATATTTGGTAGTCCACTCCTGCATCTGGTCAACTGTTCTATTCACTATCCTTAGGAGTTTCACCACTTCCTATGCGTTCTTCCGAATTCAAATGAGAGGAGCCAAGACATGTTGTATAAGTATCATCTCATCATATAGTTGCACCATGGTGTCCTCCATTGGCCCCAACACTTCTTGCATGGTTGACTTCCATTCTACGGTGTCGAAGTTCTGTGATGACAGCCATCGATTCTATGTCACAAGATGTTCTACTTGTTGCATCACCACAAGAAGTTCTCTTCTGAAACTAGAATTCTCATTCAACAAGTATCCAAATTTATCCTATGTTGTTGTAGTGAATGCAACAATATCTTCCATGACTTCCCTCGGATTCGTTTTGGTGTTTGTTGTTATCACCTTCTCTGTAGACATTGAGACTCGATTATGAGGATCCTTTGAGAAATATCTATTCCTTTGTTGCACAATCCTCTTCTCAAGTTGATTAAACATTATACTACATACATCCATAACTCTGTCTGCTAATGGATGTGTGATCCCCATCTCTCCAAGTGGAAGATGACCACCTATGAGAGGATGATCTCCTATAGTATTTGGTTCTTCTTCCATTGGATGGATGGTATCTTCTTCCTCAAATTGTTCCTCTTCCATATCTTGAGTCAATTGTTCTTCTTCCAATATTTATGTTTCTTCCTCATCCTAAGACTGCTTCTGTTATTCTTTTCATATCTTCCTCTTCTCTTCTTCTTTTTCATGTTGCTTCTCCAACAACTCATCTTGCTGAATTTTCCTCTCTTCTTCTTCTACTTCTCCTTGCTCTTCTTTGCTAGATCTTGGGTTTAAAGGATCAACTTTCCATTTCTTTCCACTCTTGCCTATCAAGGAATACCTGATCCTCTTCTTGGGAGTTATTTTCTTTGCTTGAGGTGTTATCTCCTCCTCCTCCCGCACTTGCAAGTATTGAGTTGGTGGATCGTGGGGAGAACCGATATCCATTATTGGATGTGTCTTCATGTTGGCATTGTACTAGTTCCTTACCTTCTCATATTCTACAATGGACATCAATGAGTACCCTGTATTGTGACCAATCCTTTGACAATGTTGCCTAACAATTTTCTTAGGATCATATCCATGGAAATTTTTAGTAGCGAATTGTAAGTAGTCCAACTCTTGTATCGTTGTATTTGTCACCTTATGGCTCTTTAACTCATACAGTCTGATCCTAAATGGAAAGATAGGCCAAGGGGCTTTCTTCGTATTATTAATAGTTCCTAACAATCCCTTGTCCAACGAATTTGCAACTTCTTGCATGACCATTTTGTTGGTCACATATCATAGCATAAGGTGAGGGAATATCTAACAACTAAAGCACTTGATGTATGTCCCCTTGGGAGCTAAAAACCAGTCTGCGATATCTCGAAGTGAATCCTTTACATGATCTATCATGCAGGGAGGATCAATCTCAAATATTATGTGAAATATTGTTGCAAACAAGCATTCAACGAATTTTTCATACAATCCTTTGAAGATTTCTTCTGATAACATTATAGTGGAAGTAAATTAGAAACTTATCCTCAGGGGTCCAATTCTAGTTCATTCCCGGGAATGCATATTGTGCACAGTTTTTGTCTAACATAAATTCATACATGTAGATTTCTGGTGCCTGGCTTTCCTGTAAAGATGCTCTTGCCTACCCAACCTGACGTTGCAACTCAAATGATAGGATATCCACCCAATTGAAAGTTCTACCACGGGTCACCACTATATTGAGCATGTATATCCAATTCTCCTTGAACAGCTCAGTGTCCGTATACCCATATAACCAACAATACATGGCTATCAAGTATTAACATACATCTTTGAGAATCTGTGTCAGATACACTGTGGATGGGTGATGGAAAAACTTGCCAGGATCTTAACACCATGATTTAATAACATCACTTGTGTCGATTGTATCCCATCTCATGTAGAATTTTTCATTTTCATATTCATTGGGCTTGATCATCTTATAATATAACTGCATATCTTCATCAAAATAGGTGGTGAGTTAATCACCACTCTCATTGCATTGCACAAGGTGGGAGTCATCTGTATGTCTAATGATCCATTCAATCACCTCTGCACATGGAATGACCAGGAATATGCATGCAATCATGTGCATTTTGGACTTGTTGATGTTGATGTATGCATGAAAATCCTCTAAGTCCTCAGGAAATCTTTCCTGCATGAATCGGTTATAAATCTTGCTCCATGTGACCTATGTATCCCTATCAATAAAGCGTTGTGTATCTACATATATGGGAATATTTTTCTTTGTAACTTCTACAGGTTCATCAGCGCTTGCTTCTGAATTGTCTTTTTATATCAATTTATGAGGTGTCATGGCTCCAACTGATAACGAAAAAGTGGTAATACTTGTAGCACGAACACTTGTTTGGGGAAACACACTCATAGTGACAATATTAGCTTAAAACAACCTAACTATGTAGTAATACTTGTAAATCACATACAAATAGCCATTATAGATGATAGAACTTAAAAATATATGAACAACAACATGAAATAACTTGCATGCATGATAAAATGGGCATGAAAACTAGGAGGGCACACTTTCAAAGCACGAAGGGACATGCATGGTCATCCAGGGCTTTGCAGTAAGTTGATGCACTCAAGAAAGAGAAAAAATTCATCTAGGGTGCACTCGCACACCCCGAAGGGTTGAAGGGATGGAATGATGGGCCTTCATGTCTTCCCTATGCACTCATGATCTCAAGCAAACAAGGAGGACGCACTATCGCACTCTGAAGGGACAAAGGAAGAGGTTAACGAGGCTTCGGGTGTTCACAATGTGCCCATGCTCTCAAGGCAGAGGAGGGTGCACTGTCACATGACGAAGGGTTGAATGAATATGCTTCGTGCCTTCGTGACGTGCTCATGTGCTCAAGAGAGAGCGCAGTTCTTTGTGGTGAAGAAGTGAGCTCTAGAAGAAAACTTGATCAAACAAGGTGAAATTTTCGAGGTTGATCGAGCTTCGAGCTCAAAAAGTGTGCTCTACCTGTTGGAAACTCAAGAACAAGTTTAAACAACAATATTTTATGGAAGGATGAGGAGAAGAAATATTTGCAAGGCTTTATAGTTGTTGTCTATGCATGGTTGAATATGAAACATTTCAAGAATGTGAAGAGTTTCTACATGCGACAGCATATTAGCACTTACAACATGAAGATTCAACATAAACACCAGTAAACAAACTGAAAAGCAAAGGATTTATAGCAACAAAAGCAATATTTGGCAGTGAAATCATGAAATGAAATGGAAAGATTAGACATGCAAAACTTAAATGTTGCACTAGTTGATGAAGAGATTATTAATCCCTAGTTGTGTGTCCAACTGAGATGGAATGATTATGCAAGAAGAATGATTAACTGAGTTGATTTAAAGAATTTGACATGAAAAATTGATTCATGCATGAGTGCCATTTGTCGCTGCATGAAAGGGTTATTTAAAGAAGTTAAATGGCCTCCTATTTTCTAGGAGCGTGCCCACATGCAACAAGGTTGACTCATGCATGCATCTAGAATGAGTGCATGTCTTCAACAAGAAGAATTGTGCTCATGGAGGGAACATTTTTTCAACATGAAGGAGTGCACTCAAGAAGGGTGCACTCCTTCAAGCTGAACAAGTGTTCTTAACTTGAGCACATGTCTTCCCCAACTTGGAGTGTGCTTTTTATTTTTGGGATGTTTTTCTTGCTTTGTTTATTTTTTCATGATTTTGGGTGTTTTTCGAGTGTGTGCATGGTGATAAGGCAAGTTTCTAAGTTAAGAAAGATCATGACTTCACCTAACCATTGACTAACTAACTCAAGCGCTTCTAATGGTTAAGTGACAACGATTAGGAAACATTGACTTAGGAGGATGTGATGCTAGGACAAGACACATAGATAAAAAATCAAAAAACATGGCGACTCAAGGGGGCTTGAAATGATAGTTATTATAGGCTCCAAAATTGACATAGGCAAAAAATTTGGAGGGTTGTTGTTAGAGCTTCAATAGGTTGCTTACTTCTTTCTTAGTTAAGTTAAATGTAATTTTCCAATTAAAATGGAGATCATAGATAGTATTTTAAAACCATTTTAGATCCCCCCACAGGTTTTCCACAAGGTTGCAAAGGAGGGAGAGCCTACTCTCATTCTTAGCCACACTACACCTAGTCCCAACATACAAAATTTTAAAGAAAAAGATAAGCAAATTACTCTACTTATGATGGTCAGTAAATAAAAACTAAAGCTTATATGAACTAAAAAAATTGCAAGAGCATAGGAAGATTACGAAAGGTTGCCAAAACACTTAGGAAAAATAAATTACAATAAGAATTTTTATTCTTTGTGTGTCTCACAGTTATGCTTTTCACATAAGCGAGACCCAAATGACTGTGTCTGCAAAAACACATGAGATTGGGCCAAAAATTTGAAAAGGGAGGCTTCCATGTCGCGAACAAGTCCAAGGGAGACCTACAAAATTTTAGCAAAATTATGTGACTAAAACCAAATGAATAAATAGTGAGAAAAGGCATGAAAAACAACCAATTAGATCAAAAAAGGTAAGCAAGTGGAATTGCCATTTTGTATGGTGTGTTTGTTAGCATGTGAGTCCTAAGTCCACCTTCCTTGTAGTTGGTTTCTTCCTACAAGGAAATATACCAAAAATTAGTGGTGTTAGTGATTAAACATGGACTAACAAACATTGAATTAAGTGAAAACAATGCATAAACAAAATTGAAACTAAACATCTTGAAACAAGCCAATGAAGAAAAACAATTCAACAAACGAGCAGGAAAAGGGTCTTGTTTATTGATTGCTAGTGGTGGAAGACTTACAAATGAATTTCAAAGACACTTGGAGAGATTTGATTGAGAAATGGTGCTCAATAGCTCTCCATCCTCTTACATTTATAGAATTTTTTAACACTCTCCCTCCTTTGGCTCGTCAATGAGGTTGTTTGGCTCATAAATGAGATGAGAGTTGTTGTAACATGCATTTTGTTGTTTGTTTTATTAGTTGTTTCATTCAAAATCACTTGAATTGTTTTTTGAAAAAAGATAAGGCAAGTCTATCGAAAATCAAAATATAAAAGAAATGAGGAAAAAATCGAGTTTTACAAAGGGAAACAAGTGTTAAACATTAACATTGGACCTGAAATATATATATTGTGCTTTATAAAGTGTATCGGCTCCGCTACACTGCAACACTGTGAACATTGAACACCGTCGACTGTAATTTGTGATCGCGGGCTAGACCCGAAATATATACATTATGATTTATAATCCTTGGTGGGTCCCTGTTATCACATAATTCTTAATATATATGCATGTGGCTATGACAATTGCGATATGGGTGGGCTGGACCCGAAACGATATATATTATGTTTTATAATTACAGCAAGTCCGTCGTATCGTACAACATGTTATATATATGTGTGTGTGTGTGTGGAAAGCGCCGATTGCAATGAGCGATTGGGTTCCGGACCCGATAGTTTATACGCCATATTTTATAAGTAAGCGCGTCTGCCTTATCACTATTTTTGTTGATATTCATATATACTTGTTTTTTACGCTATTTTATATGAATTTCTATTATAAAGCATTATAATAGGAAGGCCGGAATTTAAGCATATATATATATATATTATAATTAAAAGCCCTGACGGGCCCACAAGGCGTGTTAAAAGGCAGGATTTCGGGCAGAATGAAGATGGTAAGTGGTTTTAGTTGAGATCACCCAATCCCACTTAGCATTCAACATGTAGCAGTTAGGTGAAGAGAGGAAATCGCCCATTTCAAGCAGGTATTCTCCGGGCTTATGTATTGCCCGAAACCTTTATAGATCGTCCAATCTGAAAAGCATAGTTCAACAGTGTAGATGAATTGGCGAGAAGTATGCCTTGGGAATTGTGCTGAGCTCGTATTGGAAGCGGAAAATCACATTTTATCATATATTTTCATTATAAAGGTTTTACACATAATTCCAATGTTTTCATAGTTATTGTGGTCGTGTGCATAAGTTAAGTTTTACAGGGATTTTCAGGACGATTGCGATTTGCGATGGAGTCAACGGAGCGTTGAATGGGCAAATTTAACAGGTTATAAAGAAGGATTTACTTTTTTGAGTTCTGGATTAATCAAAAGTTCGTGTTAATTTCACTGTGTAAAGTGGAAAAACAGGGTTAGAGCCGAAGCTTAAGAGGAAGACAATCTGATATATTTCTTGGCATTTTGGCCAATCAGAATGCCCACGTAAGCCAGGATTACACAAATTAAATGTATTTTATTACGACTAAAATGAATTAAGCATCATTAGTGCATTTACAAAGGAATTTCGCAGCGGATCAACAGAGCAAGTCAATAGTTATCATTCCCTTCTAAATCTAGTTATGTTTTGTTATTTCATGTTCTTTGAGGTGTCTTTTACCCTCTGTAAATTATGTAATAGTTTTTACTTCATATAGTTAGGAAAGCAGTTAGATAATTTGGGAAGTTTCAGAAACTATTCCACAATGTATAAAGAGAGGAAATTTTACTAAGAAAGGGTTCGAACTTTGGAGAACCCAGAGACTAGGCCACTGTATTCCTGATATCTTCATTGATTAATGAAAGAATCAAAGGTTTCCATGAGTTGTTGCATATAATTTTGTAAGCTTCTTTGTCATGTGTCATGCTATGTTTTCTTCTTTTCAAGTATAGTAATGAAGCAACAGGTCTTTATTTGCTTATGTAGATAGGGTTAAAATTCCTTAAAAGAGCACTCCTATACTTGAAGTCCTCACTTCCTTTCTAAATTATAGATAATAGTTTCTGTGAAATATCAGCATATTTTCTATGATTCAGTCTTCATTATCATAATTCCTCTAAGTTACAGATGGTAGTTTCTGTGAAAGATCAGCATACTATTTTTAACTTCCCCTTCAAACTTTCTTCATTCATCATTTATATCTGGCAACAAATGGCATTCTGAGATGTTCTAGTCATACATGTATTAAGAGTTAAAGCCCAAGTTTTCTAGGTCCTTCATTTGAGAACACAACAAACAATAAGTGACAGTAAGTGATATTTATTAATGTCTTAAACACAATTTCCCTACAGCCAGGAAATTGGTTTCTTAAGGAACAACAAGAGCTACCATCCTCCAACCATTAAGGTTTCTTAAGGCTCAAGGCTTGAATGGTCAACCCATCATGTCAATAGTTTGAGTGTTTTTCAAGCAAGTTCACCTCTTGAGGTGCTAACTGGACTTTCTGCAACCCTTATGGCTATTAAAGAAAAAATCATGAGGGTGCAATAAAATGTCTTTAGATCACCTATGAGGGTTGAATTTTTAAGTCAACATTAGGAAAACATTTTGATTTTTACTTTTCATAATATTTCCAGCTCAAAATGCGTCATCTATACATGGTTCTTACTAACTCTGAGTGCCTTCTACTATGTACAAGTGAGTGTACCATTTTTTCATAATAACAAAAATCCTAGAGGAAAAAAAGTGAAAAGTGTGTCATATCTATAAAATGTGAGGTGACATTGTTAATAGGGTGTTCTAATGCAAAAATTCATGTATAGGATGTGTGTTGTTGAATGAGGAACCAATCCATAGTATTGATGGTTGTTGATGCAGTCAAGGATAATTCCTATGTGTAAAAGCATGGATTTATGCCCATGGTAATTAAATTGAAAAAAATACTATAAAATAAAATGAGAGAAACACAATAAGGTTATATTCTCTAATGATAAATTGAGGCTAAGTAATAAATAATTATGGTGATGTTAAAGGTTGGGCCATAAGCCAATTGAACAGAAAATATGAAGCCACTATGTGAGATGCAGAACCTATGTGTGTGAACTATGTGAGTGAAGTAATATGGGCCTATGCATATGAGAGAAGAATTTGATGAGTAGCAAAAAAGGTTGAGAAAATAATTGCAGAGAAGAGAGCATATTTGAATTGCTAGTCTAAGCATGTATGTACTATAACAGAATATCCAACTAACTAAGAGCTAAAGTAGTGAGAGAAACACAAATAATTTTGAATACTAAAAGGAATGAAGCCTATGGATTTGATTTTGAAAATGAATGAAAGAGGGATCTTCTAGGCAAAGCAGGTTCATGTCTAAATATCAAGGAGTGGGTATTTTCTTCAAATTGGTGCCTATAAAGATCAAGGGGTGAGTGCCTCCAGTAAGTGGATTCTTGCAAATTAGGGGATGGGTGTCTCATTATAGTTAGAGCCAATAAATTTGTTGTAACAATTGGTTGCAACTTGCATTTGCATTAAGAACAAAGAGAAGATGTGTGGTTTTCTCCCTTTATGAGTTTCCATGTAAATATATGTGTCTCGTATGTGTATGATGTTTGATTTTTGGTGTTGTGGTGTAATTGATTAGTGATAATGTAAATAATCTTAAAGAATGTTAAAATTTACATATTACTAATTCATCTTGTCTTAGTATAATGTTGGTTTCTAACAAGAGTTTCTAACTATTAAAAATAAAGGATTCCACTTTATCATTTTTGTTTAAAATAAACCTTAATTATAATCATTTCTTTCCAAATCCTTAGTTATACACAACATTGATTTATGATTGAAAGACATCATATCTTTTCAAATTAAAAATAAAAAACAAAAACAAAAACAAAAAAAACTTTTAACTTCTAATTTAAACTTTGCCCTCATTTGCCTTTACCTAATTTCTAGGGATAAGAATGAATTATAATTGGTTTCATTACTTCTTGTCATAATTGAAAATAGAATTAAAATGAGTATAAAAGACATTTGAAATTTGGAAAGTTGGGATATTAGTTTTTAAGCATATCTCTCTGTAAAAGAAGAAGATAATTTACAAAGATTTTATTTGAGGATGAAATTTGGAAAGTTGGGATATTAGTTTTTAAGCATATCTCTCTGTAAAAGAAGAAGATAATTTACAGAGATTGTATTTGAGGATGAAATTTGGAAAGTTGGGATATTAGTTTTTAAGCATATCACTTTGTAAAAGAAGAAGATAATTTAAGGATATCGTAAGTTATAAAGATTGTATTGGAGGATGAAATTTAGAAAGTTGGGATATTAGTTTTTAAGCATATCACTTTGTAAAAGAAAAAGATAATCTAAAGATATCATAATTTATAGAGATTGTATTTGAGAATGAATCATCTCTTGCAGTGTCTTTTGTTATGATTTTTCCCTAACCTAAATTGAGTTTACTTAAGCCAAATAACATAAATAATCATACTTATATAAAACTATATAGGTATTTTGTACATCATCTCATAATTATAACACAAAACATAAAAACCAAACAATAACTCTAAGAAAAATCAAATTTTTTTGAAACCCATAATAAAACAAATGTAATTTTAAATTCTTATCAATTTATAATTATAATAAGTCCACATGGGGTAGCTCAAGCGGCAAGGGCCGTGGAAATGAAGTCTCACCGAACCGGAGATCTTGGGTTCAAATCTTGGGCTACCCTTCCCCCGTAGAGGGGTACATAATGGACATGTAAATCGGAGAGTCCCACCCCAGCTTACAAAAAAAAAAATTTATAATTATAATAAAAATTAGCCTAAATTAAATCCATTAGAATACATAGATATTTCATTTTTTTTACTTGCATATTTCTTGATCCATTTTTTATACACAAGAAAATATACACTTGACAACATCACTATGTCATGATTACTTATAATTTAAAAAAAAAAAACCGATCATTAAACTCATAATAAGATAAATGTAATTTTAAAATCTAATCCACTTATAATTATATTAAAAATTGGATATTACACTTTTGTTGACATTCACATTTCTTCCTCCATTTTTCATAGATAAAAGAAAATATACCCTTGACAACACCAGTATGTTATGATTACTTATAGTTAAAAAAATATGAATCATATCTTTATTTGAGAGGTTTAATACCACTTTTCCACTTTATTTGACATATATGGTCTCTTCACTTTTGAATTTGCTTATTGATTTATTATAAGTGTTCATCCCATAGACCATGATTTGAAATAAAACCTAATCATTATCCTCTTTAAAAATATACAAAGATTTAACGATCGTCCTATAAATCTCAGCACGACAAACTCCCTATATCCCAATAACCTGCACAACCTTATAAATGCTATATATTTGTCAATAACAACAGCTTATAGACTATATCCACAACAAAAACTAGGTTTTAAAAGAAATCATTACCCTTGATATCTCGGTCTTTTATATCTCCCCAAGTAATAGCAATAGATTGTAGATTATATCCATAACACAAATTCTGGATTTAAAAAGAAAAGCTTGAAAATTCTTGACAGCAGGTGATGTTTCTTAGTTATGTAAAGATATTGATATTTTATTGATATTGTTTTCATAGAAAAAGAAAAAATACTTTATTTTTCATTTATTTGTAAAATGGTTTAAAATTTCATTTTGTATAAAACCTTTTAATTGTATTCCAAGAAAAAGTTTCGAGTTTTTATATTGAAAGCTAGTGTCTTTCTGCTTGATACATTTTTCCAGTTTGGATTTAGTATTTTCAAAATTAAATGTGCAAATTGTGTTACATCAAAAATTAGTTAAAAATACAATTGTTTTCACTTTTCTTAGAAAAGGTTGTCATATGGATTGTAGATTTCAGTGTATATTTTTATGAGAAGCGTTATTCAAAGATTAAGTACCTTCAATATGATATGTTCGTTCTATGTATGGCTTGTGATAGAACTCGTAAGATGAATCTTCATGTTACTCCTGGATATGCCAGAGACATTGTTCCATAATCAAACATGATTTTGATACCCTATCATCCATCCCATTTCTCTCCTTGTAATATGAGAACATACAAAGAAAGTGTATAAGTCGCTGATCCCCCATAACTCATTCAGGATGGGGGATAGAAGTAAATTTATGCATGCTTTTTTTATCTGGATTATTGCAACCATTAAATCCCCATAAAAATGGATCTAAGAGCATCATTTTTCCTTTGTGAAAATCAATAGATTTTTAAATGCCATTAGTTCAGCATGGTTTATTGTTCCTAAACCAAATCCCATTTTAACATGAAAAAAATGTGTGGAAAATAGAAAGAGTTCAAATCCATCCCCACTCCTTTGTCCTTTATTAGTGGAGGCTCCATCAAAGAAATCCCATGGCTTTGTGTGGTCTATATTTTCATCAACAAATATTCTAGGAGGGTTAATGCCTTTTACTTGAGTAAAGTAAGCTAGAATTTTTAGAGCTTATGCTATGATGTGCTTCGAAGACAAGGACTTGTCCAAGAAGATGACCTTGTTTTATGTCATCCATAATCCCTAGAAAAAATTTAATGGCAGGGCTTTGTGTGCACAAGTGATTGGGTTTGAGTGTCATCCTCTCCGTGCTTCCTCTATATTTTCCCCTTCCTAATTTTGGACTAAACCAATTGCTGACGTGAATGCTTCCCACACTTGCTTAAAGAATGGGCACTACTTGAATATGTGTACAGAGGTTTCTTCATCTCCCTTGCAAAGGGAGCACCAACCTGCCCAATGGAAAAATGTCTTTGAAGGACATCCTACGTAGGGACTTTCTTCTCCATCAGGAACCACATAAAAAATTATATTTTGTTAGACACTTTCCTTTCTATACCACCCTCCACCACCAATTTGGCTCTTCTAGTACCCTATCTGTATTTAAGACTAAATAACTGAACTTTGGGGTGTAAGAGAAAAAGAGAGAACAACGCCAAACCAATTCATCCTCTCTTTCCGTGAGCCTTATGTGACCTATTGTTAGAGCATTCAAAAAGTCATTCCATACCATGTGGAATTATACCTCTATCCCAAGCTCCTATATTGATCTTCGTGCTTGCCTCAAGATGGTGGTGTGATCCTAGATGGAAACATGTGCTAACCTTGAAATGCCTCTGTCTCATAAAGAATAAATGACCGATTGGGGAAGGATGTGGCATGCACATCTCCCAAACCATGGATTGGTGCCAATTCTCACTCTATCACAATTTCCTATCTTCCAGGGCAACACATTTCCTATGAGATCAAATGATTTTAAAACCGCCCTTGAGATTGTTGATATGTTCGCCCAAGGTTTGTCCTCCCTCCTGATCCATTATTATAGTAGAATCAAGGCTATATATTTTTGAGTGACTACGATATTCCAAAGGCTATATCATGTAAGCAATCTCCAACTGCACTTTTTCACCAATTCCTTTGAAAATGAAAAGAAGTTTTTTAGCCCCCATCCTCCCAAGAGCTTTGGAGCTTCTAGTTTATCCCAAATTAACCAAGGAAGGACCCATGTTCCTGATACCCTGACCAAAGGAATTTGAAGCATATTCTTCTTATTCTTTATAGAAAGCACTTTGGGACCCATGCTAGGGACATCCAATAGACTAGTATGGCTTCCAAGGGAGATTTTATTAGTACAAGGCAACTTGCTCTAGATATCCATTTTAAGCTCTAAAGTATTTGTGATTAAAACCAGTGCTCGCTGCTATAATTGTTTGGTTTTAGTTTTAATCACAAATACTTTAGAACTTTCAATTATTTACTTCTGATTGTTTTAATTTTTAAGCCATTATATGATATTAATTTGATTAATTTATTTTGTATGGTTTAGATAAAAATTGTCAATCTCACACAAACATTTTATATTATTCTTGAGTAGTATTCTTATATTTACTAGCATGCTTTTAAATCTGCAATATTATATATAGGTTTATCGATCACTAGTATTATTTAATTGGTTCCTTGGTTATTTAATAAATTACTTGATTATATATTTTGATAAGTTATAATATTTTCATTCACATTTGAATACTTGATTATTTAATGGGTTACTTGATTTAACAAGTTATAATATTTGTATTTAAATGTATAATGTTATTGTTGGACACCTAATCCTCTAAGGGTTGGTGTGGACACTAAACATTCAAAGGGAGTCCAAGAGACCACTTGGAATACGAAACCAAGGGTCACTAGACTTGTATAAATATGTATCATTGTGAATAATAATGCATTCAATGCTTACCTTAATTTGTTGTCCATTATTTGTGTGTATTTCTAACATGGTATCAGAGATGGTACATTCATAACTTGTTCAATCTAATTTGAGCCACTGGTTTTTTTGGTCTTTTTGTGCATGTCATCTATAACATGAGTGTTGCACTTCTGAGCCAAAATTGGAGCTGAATTCTCTGCTCTCTGTCCTGAAATAGAAAAAATAAGTGTTCTCCCTCATACTCAGGCCTATCACTTGTATCTTCACCTCGTTATATCTTGTTAGTGAGCGGTGTGACCATTGTTTCTCAGATTTTCAGTTGCACCACTAGAACTCTCAGCGGGAATTCCTAGTGACCTTATTCCTCACCCAATTGAACCTGTGTGTTCTCTTGACAAGCTCAAGAAATGAATTTTCAAATTCTTTTGAGTTAGCCATCAATGAATCCGTTGGGGTTTTGGCCTAAAACATGCATTTGGTGCTCGTGGCCCTTTGACATACAGTGGCATTTGAACCAATTGCCATCACTACATTGCCTCTCAAGAGAGTTGCGGTGTTGGAGACCATTCTGTGGTTGTTGTACACTGTGTCCAAGAGTTTCTGAATGTGCTTGGCATAGACTTTCAAATTTAGTAAAAATTTTTAAGTGGCATCCATTACGTCGACCCTCATGGCTCCCCCATAGTTCCGCTCAGTTAAGGAGAGCGCTAAGAGGTCCTTTATGATAAGCGGTTGATAATCTCGTAGTTTTCATTATATTTATATTTCAACATCATGTCATTGTCTGTGTCAACCTATCTACACCTTTTCATTAGCCCGTTTTCTCACATTGATTTTGGCTCCTATTATCCCAGCTTCATTAGCTAGCAACTGTTGAGATTTTAGGTTTATTAAATTTGGAAAAATCTCATGTAGGTGAAAACAATAGGATTTGTTGCTATATTAGCTCCATTATTCTTGAAAAGGAGTTAATGCATCCTAAATTTGTTGTGAGAGAATTTATGATTCAGTTGTATACTCCAGCTATAAGAAATGTAAGCCCATAGAGGATAAGTGTGTAAAAAATAGGGTGAGCTGAGAGTGTGTGTGAAGAATTAAATTGTTGTAATCTCTTGTTGAATAATAAGATTGCCAATGCCTCTGTTTGGTGGATGTAGCCCAGATTGGTTGGGTGAACCATGTTAAATCTTTGTGTTATGTTTTTTATGATTTTTTATGTGTTGTGTATGCCTTTTATATTTCCGCTGCGCATTGTTTGCTCCAACAATTGGTATCGAAGCATGTTGTGGAGCTGGTACGTGTGACAGAGACGCTGCAGAAGGTGGAGCTTTGTTGGCGCGGTTTTGGCAAGAACAGTCGCACCAATTTTTGAGCTAAAGGAGGACTGGCGTGGTTTATTCAGTCACAATCGCGCCCATTGGCGCGGAAGATTCAGGAACAGTCGCGCCAGAGCGCCAGAAAGGGCTATTGGCGCGGAAATGAAAGGGTTAATCGTGCCAATTTCATGCCTCACGTGGATTTTGTTTCAGGCGCGGATCTTCCACCGTCGAGGAGCGCCAGACATTTTCCCCTCTGGTAAAACTGCAATTTTTTGTTTTTTGAAATTATAATGACATGGTACGGCAGAGGAATTTTAGTATAAGGTAAAGGCATTTGTTAAATAAGAACTTCATTTATTAAAAGTTGGAATTGGAGATTTTGTTTGTTACAACATGGCAAAAACTCAAAGTGCTCATTTTGAGATCGAGAAGTTCAATGGCAAAAACAACTTCGAGATCTGGAAAGTAAAGATGCATGATCTACTTGTGCAACAAGGCATGGCAAAGGCTTTGTTGGGAAAATCCAAACAACCTTACACCATGACAGATGATGAATGGAACGAATTAGATGGAAGAGCTCTGAGCGGTATTCGACTGTGTTTTGCAGATGATGTTTTGTTTAACATCGTGTCAGAGAAAACTGCTGATGGTTTGTGGACAAAGCTTGAAAAGTTGTACATGATAAAATCCTTAACCAATAGGATTCTTCTGAAGCGACAATTGTACAGTTTGCGCATGAAGGAAGGTACATCTATTACTGATCATTTGAATATCTTTAATACTCTCCTGGTGCAATTAGAAAGTATAGAAGTAACATTTGAATCAGAAGATAAAGCTATAACTTTATTATGCTCGTTGCCCGAGTCATGGGATCATTTTGTTACTTATATAAGTCTTAGTTCATCAGAAACCCTTGAATTTGATGATGTTGTTGGAGCTTTGTTGTCCGAAGAGACAAGGAAGAGGTAAAATTTAGAAACCTCTACATCAGAAGCAATGATCGTCAGAGGTCGTTCTAAAGAAAGACGCTTCAGTAAACACAACGACTCACGTTCACAATCGAAAGGGAAGAAGAGTAAGGTAAAGTGTTGGTTTTGTGGCAAATCGGGACATTTGAAGAAGGACTGTTGGAAGAGACAGCAAACATCCAAAGAATACTCTTCAATAGAGAAGAAATAATCAAACACGACAGATACAGGTTCGGCATCCATTCTAGGTATGAGTGATGAAGTGTTATCAGTTGATTTGTCTAATCATGATCAACATTGGTTGTTAGATTCTAGTGCATCAAATCACATGTGCATTCATAGAGAATGGTTCAAAACTTATAAATCAATCAATGATGGAGTAGTTTACATGGGAAATGATGTCACATGTAACATTGTGGGAATTGGAAGCATCCAGCTTAAAATGTTTGATGGGACAAATAAAATTCTAACTGATGTAAGACATGTACCTGAACTAAGGAAAAATCTCATTTCACTAGGAGTACTAGACACTAATGGATATAAAACTTTTATTCAAGGTGGAGTAATGAAAGTTTATAAAGGAATTTTACTAGTAATGAAAGCAAAGAAGGTTGGAAATCTTTTTCAGTTAGAAGGAAGAACAGAGTCAGATCATGTTTCTACAGTGTCTGAAAATGACAGTAATTATATTCGTTTATGGCATCAAAGGTTGGGCCATATGAGCGAAAGAGGTTTAAATATTTTATCTGATCGTAAGTTACTTCCTAATTTAAAGTCTGATAAGTTAGATTTCTGCAAACATTGTCTGTTTGGGAAACAAAGCAAGCAGAAGTTTAAAACTGGAAAACATACTAGTAAGGGAATCCTTGATTATATCCATTCTAATGTTTGGGGTCCATCTCCTACAACCTCATATGGAGGATCGTCATATTTTGTATCTTTTATTGATGATTTCTCTAGAAAAGTGTGGGTCTACATGTTAAAGAAGAAGTCTGATGTGTTTACAGTTTTCAAACAATTTAGAGCATTAGTTGAAAACATCACTGGAAGAACCATTAAATGTTTAAGAACTGACAATGGTGGTGATTTTACTTCAAAGGAATTTGATAATTATTGCAAGGACGCTGGGATCGAAAGACATAAAACCACTGTATATACTCCTCAGCAAAATGGAGTTGTTGAACACATGAACAGGACTCTTTTAGAGAGAGCAATAAGTATGCTAAGTAACGCCAATTTGCAGAAGGAATGTGGACAGAAGCGGTTTCTACAGCTTGCTATTTGATAAATCGATCACCATCAACTGCAATAGGATGCAAAATTCCTCAAGAGGTATGGAAAAGTCATCCTTGTGATTATTCTAAACTAAAAGTTTTTGGTTGTGATGCATATGCTCTAGTTCCAAAACATTAGCGTTCTAAATTAGATCCTAAATCAAAAAGATATATCTTTGTTGGATATGGTGATGGGACTAAGGGATACAGATTGTGGGATACTACTACTCACAAGATCATCATTAACAGAGATGTTAAATTTAATGAATCCTCACTTGAAAATCCAGATGTAGATGATAAATTGAAACAGGATAATGTATCTAAGCTTCAACACATTCAATTTGAAACCAGTTCAAATACTGATGATAGTCAAGTTGAACATGGTTCAGATGTGAGTCATGAACAAATTTCAGATGCAGATCATGAACAAGTTTCAGATGCAGATCATGAACAAGATTCAAATGTAGATCATGAACATGTTTCAGACGCAGATCATGAAGAAGTTCCTACAGATAATAATCAGCAAATTGTGGAAGTACCAGAAACATCTTTAAGGAGGTCCACGAGAATTAAACGTCCTCCTAAAAGGTATGATGATTATGTTACTTCAGTTTCTTTAACCGCTAACGATGATGAACCTTTGTGCTATCAGGAAGCTGTAGAAGGTTCTAAAAGTAAAACGTGGAAAGAAGCTATGAAGGATGAGATGATGGCATTAAACAAGAATGGCACATGGGATCTAGTAGAACTTCCTAAAGATAGAAAAACTGTGGGATGTAAATGGGTTTACAAATTGAAAAGGGGTGTTGATGATACAGAGGACAGGTACAAAGCAAGGCTGGTCACACAAGGTTTTTCTCAGAAATCAGGCATTGATTTTCATGAGATATTTTCACCAGTTGTAAAAATTGTTTCAATTCGAATTGTATTAGCATTAGTTGCTTTACTTGATTTAGAATTACAGCAACTAGATGTTAAAACTGCATTTTTACATGGAGATTTAGATGAGGAGATTTACATGGAACAACCGGAAGGGTTTGTTCAAAATCGCAACAAGAAATTTGTCTGCAGGCTCAAGAAATCATTGTATGGTCTGAAGCAGTCGCCTCAACAATGGTACAAGAAATTTGATTCTTTAATGATGAGTCAAAATTATATAAGAAGTGAATATGATCATTGTGTTTACTTTAAGAAATTAATTAATGGCATGTTCATTATCTTAGTGTTGTATGTTGACGATATGCTTTTAGCAAGCAAAAGCATAATAGGGATCAACAGGTTAAAGGCTCAGATGGCTAGGACATTTGATATGAAAGATCTAGGAGCAGCAAGACAAATTTTGGGCATGGAGATTTTCAGAGACAGGAGCAATGGTAAGTTGTGGCTATCACAACAAAAGTATATTGAGAAGATACTCTTGAGGTTTGGTATGAACAATGTGAAGCCCGTTTCAGTCCCTTTAGCTTCCCATTTTAAGCTTTCTTCAAGTTTATGTCCTAATACAAATGAAGAAAAGGAATATATGTCTCGAATTCCATATGCCAATGTAGTAGCTTGTTTAATGTATGCGATGGTTTGTACTCGACCAGATATTTCACATGCAGTTGGAGTTGTCAGAAAGTATATGGAAAATCCAGGAAAAGAACACTGGTCAGCAGTGAAATGGGTGCTTCGGTATTTGAGAGGCACAAGTGATTATTGTATCACTTATAACATAAGTAGTGAATTTGTTTGCGGATATGTTGATTCCGATTTTGTAGGTGATATGGATAAGAGAAGGTCAACTTCAGGGTATGTCTTTACTCTTGCAGGTGGAGCTATTAGCTGGATGTCAAAGTTACAGAATATTGTTGCTTTATCCACTACTGAAGCAGAATACATAGCTGCTTCACATGCTTGCAAAGAAGCGGTTTGGTTGAAAGGTTTGTTTGGTGAGTTTGGTAGGTTGCAGGACAACATCAAGTTATTTTGTGATAGTCAAAGTGCAATTCATTTGGCTAAGAATCTGGCCTATCATAGCAAATCAAAGCATATACCTATCAAGTACCATTTGTGAGACAGGTTATCACTGAAAGGGGAGTCTCTCTTGAGAAAGTGCATACAAAGGAAAACTGTGCAAACATGTTCACGAAAAGATAAAATAATAAATGAACAGGGTATCAGGTTAATTGTTGTCAAGTTGGAGATTGTTGAGATTTTCTGTTTATTAAATTTGGCAAAATCTCATGTAGGTGACAACAATAGGATTTGTTTCTATATTAGCTCCATTATTCTTGAAAAGGAGTTAATGCATCCTAAATTTGTTGTGAGAGAATTTATGATTCAGTTGTATACTCCGGCTATAAGAAATGTAAGCCCATAGAGGATAAGTGTGTAGAAAATAGGGTGAGATGAGAGTGTGTGTGAAGAATTAAATTGTTGTAATCTCCTGTTGAATAATAAGATTTTTGATGCCTCTGTTTGGTGGATGTAGCCCAGATTGGTTGGGTGAACCACGTTAAATCTTTGTGTTATGTTTTTTATGATTTTGTATGTGCTGTGTATGCCTTTTATATTTCCGCTACGCATTGTTTGCTCCAACAACAACACCAGTGCGGAAGATAGACTTGAATTTTGCAAGATAGACTGTAAGGGCTTCCTCATTGAAGAAGCTCCAAGTTGGATCCTGAGAGGCAGATGCAAAAGTACTCACTGACGCTTGAGCACTCTCTCTGCATTTCAGTAATATCTATCTGTTGCTCTAACAAGACTAAAGGAAACAATTTCATATGCTTCTCGATCTCTAGAATCAAGCTACTGATATTTTTTCTCGTATGGTAGCCAATAAAAACATCGAAACTGGGTATTGTGCATTTTAGCACTAGTGGAATTCCTTGTCTAAGAAGGTCGTGCTTGTCTAAGAAGTGCATCGGTCTCCTGGAATGTCGACATATTGAAGGAACGTTAAAGCTGGAAGTCAAGAACACGATTTTCTTTCTATCTTGCTTGTAGTTTTTCTCTCACAATGACAGTTGTCCTCTTTCTCAAAACGCAAGTCGTTAAATGTTAAGAGTTGAGAGCCTTGAAGTTGAAATAAGTTGTGGACTGTAGATGGTGTGTTGGTTCGTTGACTTTATATGTCATTTCTTTTTAAATGTGTAGAATGGATATGGTTTGTTGATTTTATATGCCCACGGTTCATGTTCCTTGTATGTATATCTAACCAATAAGTGCATTGAAGCCTAGCGTGTGCGTTAAAGGATCACGCATATTCATACGCTAGTGTTGTCATATGCTTTGAATAGGAGATTGCATTGATCAATATTGTATGTATGTCATATGCCTAGGTTGGTTCATATTCGCAGACTGCATGGTATATATTATTCGATTGCACCTGTTGATGAGTTGAATTTTGGAGCATATTCATAATAATGGAAGAGTGCAGAGAAGCGTTAAAAAAATGTTATAAGTTGCAACTATATAAAAAAAACTATGTAATTTTTAGCTTAAGATATTAATTATAAGGTCGAAAGAAAATGGTTAGGATTAATGAAGTATTAAAGTTATTCAATATTCTGATACACTTTGTTACTGACAACAGAATCTAAATTAGCAAAAAGTATTTTTCTGACATTAAAAATTATTTGCAAAATGTACAAGAAAACATTGAATTTTGGCAACTGGAATCTCAACTTCAGCAAGCAGAATTACAAAAGTGGAGTCATCATTCTGAACCTGTTTTTGTTCAAAACATTGAGACAAACTCCCATCAGCAGCAAATCAATAATGTTGATCTCGTACCCAATGAAGGAGCATATTTGCATAAAGAAGCAAAAAGAAGTATACACTTCCCAAGCCCATCATCGGACCTTGGGAAGAGATTGTCCATAACAAGAATAGAATTGGTCTTGGATATGACAATGATGTGTCCTTTCATATTCCATATTACTCAAAGCCCATCCAATTCCATAGTATTAGATTTCTTCATGACATTTCACCTTTAGATGTTCCAGATTCTAGTCCACTTCCACAGCATCCGCACAACATATTGCTAAATGCCAACATCATGACTGAGTTGGCCATATGAAAGATCATTGTTTTGATCTTCATCCATGTGAACATTGTCATAAAACTAATCATTTTTCAAAAAGATGCTTCAAAAATAAGTCTCCTGCAAGAACAAAGATTCATTTTGGATGGATCGCTTCTTAGCAATGGGCTTCAATAACTAAGAAGATATTTCAGTCACATGTCAAAACTTGTTATGGGTTATCGAACGGTATTATAGCTTATTTTTCTCCATCTTCTCACCTTGTATCTGACGGGGAGGGAAGTGATGGTCATATACAAGCTTCAAAGCCACATCAAACGAGCCTGAGCCACAATTTGAACCTGTTGCATAATTCTGAGTTGTAGCCAAAGATAGAGATGCCCCTGAGCATTCCTTCAGTTCGTGGTCAACCTTAAACCATCTATGCAGAATATAGACCTTCCTTTTTAGGTTGAGCTTATCCCACTTCAAAGCACTGGGGACACTTCCTCTAGCAAAAGGCTCCAGGTTCTTACCATTTTTTGAAGAGTTTTAGGAATTGCATTAAGAATTCCAAAGTTGATGGTCATCCTTAAACCACCACAGGTTGTAGACCTCCCTTTTCCAGGTTGAAGGTCTCCCTCTCCAAATTATTAGGGACACTTCCTCTAGTAGAATATTTCATCTTCTTGCCAGATTTGGAAGAGTTCCGAGAACTTCACTAAGTGTTCCAGGGTTGGTGGCCATATTTAAACCACCCCCTTATACGAACATTTCAGAGATCGCATTCATCCTAGTGTTGCCATGCAAATGTTTGCACATTTTGTATTACAACTCTATTCTTGGACTTATACATACCCCTTTGGATTAAGGGGGGGAATGTTGGACACCTAATCCTCTAAGGGTTGGTATGGAAATTGAACAGTCAAAGGGATTCCAAGAGACCACTTGGAATATGAAACCAATGGTCACGAGACTTGTATAAATATGTACCATTGTGACTAATAATGCATTCAATTATTATCTTAATTTTATGTTCATTATTTGTGTGTATGTCTAACAGTTAATAGTTTATTTGATAGTATTATTTAATAAATTAGAGTGTTTTGATGCTTATTTATTCTTTATTAGATTATTTTAAATGTTTTGTTTTTAGTCAAAACAAGTATAGAGTATATTAAAAAAGAGTTATTGTTGAATAGGATAATCAATTAATATGATAAAAAAAATTGAGTCTAGATCTATGAAGTTCAAAAATGAAAATATGCAAGGTGTCTTTCTAAATTCCGCCATGATTTTGGAATCATCCTCAAAAATATATTGGCCCTAGTACTGTAAATTATAATAAATTATTCTAGTATAACTTTAAACTTGCAAAGCATAAACCTAGATAAAAAGTAGTGGGAAATTCCCATTGGAGAATTACTATTGGTACTAAATTTTCTTATTTTTGTTAGTTTTATTAATTTCCATAGGATAGGTGACATGGTGAACTGTATCTTCCTCTAGTATTCCTTTTCTTGAAAATGCGAGTGATGTGTTGGGACTTTTGGTATAGTCTAGAATGATCTAGAAAAATATATAATGATAAGATATTAGGAATTCTATAATATTATGAATTTCTAGTTTGAGCTCCATATTAGTAATTTTAGACTTCATTTTATCAATCTAGCTACAGAAATTATATATCATTTGAGAAATGATTCTATGTAACCCCTAGTACTAATGAGTCTATCCTCAAATTAGTTAATCAAATTTAATTATGTCATAGTCATTACCACTAATGAAATAGTTTTTATTATCCATTATAATTTAGGGTGATGAACAAATAGGAGGACACACCCCAACCCAAATCTCCATATAATAAAAGGCCTCAACTTTCCTAGGCACAAGCTCTAGCAATTATTTAATATCCACAATGCCACCAGAATCCTAGTCTCCAACTTAAATGTGAGAGGGTGAACAACTATTTAGAGCTTCCATTTTCCTACAACAAATTTAGTTATGAGGCTAACTCCTCCCTCCATTAAAATATCAAGCATGCTAATGGAATGCAAGAGTGGAAGGGCAATAGTGTGAATCAAGCACCTTTGAATGTGGATATAGTTCACTTTCCCACTTGTCCATAATTTCATTGTGAAAGTTTCTACCAGAGTTCATAATTGTGGTAATCATGGAAGATGTTGCAAAATTTCCCCCACCTCCCCCTCCCAACCATTTTGAAGAAAATAAACTTAATGTAAAAAAACAACCTCATTTTCCATGATAGCTATTCAAAAGTTTAAATGATGAAGGATGTGGAAAAAAATTATTTGCTCAAAATGACTAGTTGTTATTTGTATTTTGTATATTAGTTTGAACTAGCTTAGATATATTTATTTTGAGAGCTTCCACATTTTTTAGTTGATCACCATGGAGTTTCCAATGACCATAATATTTTTAACATGCCCTTCACACAACAAATACAAGGATATAGAATTAGACTATTTGTTGGATATATCTCATAATATGTTAGCATATGTTAATTTTCATTTCCCTCCAAGGTCATATACAACCATGACCCACCACCCCCCTCATTCCCCTCGCACCTACCATATCTAGGTTACCTCTTGAGGCAACAACCAAAAAGAGTATGCACTGCTTTTATCAAGTTTTTCATTGTATAAACTCATCATTTTCCATTCTAAAAGCCTAAAATGAATTTGATTTAGGCATTCTTTGAGAGATTGTAGGTTTGGAATTATCCTTGGTTAAAATTGCTTTTACGCATAGTCTTTCTTGTAGCTATGCATTGATATCGTGATTACCTTTGACTCTTGTATACATTATGGATTTGACTAGCAAATTAACCCTAAAACCTCTAATTAAGCCTTATATATTGATTTATTCAATTTGTATTTTTATATTTTTTTTTTTAGCTCTAGAACCTTTCATTATACCATTTCACTATAATTGTACACTTTGTCTTCTGTATATGTGTATGTATGTGCACTAAGGAGATCTAGTCCTATGATCATCAAATTTTGTCTTAATACATTATATTTATTGTAAAAGGAAGTTTCCCCTTCAATATGGATTTTATTTATTGGTTCCTTATCATTTTTAAGGTAAAAGGTTCATAACAAGCACTCTCTTGAAGATTTGTATGTGAATACTTTTGCAAATGGATGGATTTTCAATTGATGAATGGTATTGTGGGTTCATTTGTTGAGTAAGTGATTCTTTAAAACTTTTTATTTATTTGTTTTGAAGTATGTTAAGTATGGTGTTGCTTCTTTAATGTTAGTTGTGCACCCACTTCTTCATTCTTGGTAGGTCCCTTTTCAATACGATTGGAAGTTTTCTAGTGGAGGATCTTCCCCTTGATCATCTTGAAGCTTGTAAGTCTAGTAGGATGATTTGGTAGGGTTTGAAGTGGTCGTCATTGACTACACTTATAATTTTCAAAAGAGGAACCTTAGTTGATCACATATACCCAATCAATAAGCTAAGTATTATTCTATTCATTATTCTAGTCAATCTTAAATCGAAAATCCAAATTTTTCTTTTATGTTTTGTAGTAAATCTGAGATTATATAGATTTTCCCTTAAATTGTTAGCCATGGAGCCTAGAAATCTAGGTATATTTTACATTATTTGAGTTGGAAATCATTTATTTTGCAAATTTTATCTTGTTTCCCTATATTTCTACATTAAGCAAAGAAATTAAATCCATTATTAGTTGTGTTATGTGCCTTTCATTTTCATATTTGTAAGTTGTAACCATTAGGGAAATTTTGAGGTTAAAAATGGTCCTAAAAAATGTACTAACCAAATCAACTTTAAAAAAACTAATAATATTTCAAATGATGATGGAATCACCAAGGGTGAATATTTTTGGAGGGAAAAAAAGAAAAATATAGTTTTCATTGTATTTTCGGTTTATAACTTTATAGGCTAACTCAAATATCAACTGTAGACACTTGTTGGATGAAGAATTAAATTCCACATCCAATGACTACCCACTCTACATAATTTTGAGTATACCCACATCAAAAAATTTAAAATACATGAAAAAGTAAGTTTCATGATGCATTTTCATTTTTTTCTGTGTGGGTCTACTCAAAAGTATGCACAGTGGGTACTCGTTGGATGTGAAAATTTTTCATCCAATGGTTATCTAACCTTGAAATTTGAGTAAAACCACAAGGAGATAAGTTGAAAATACAATTAAAATATATATAAACTCTTATATTATTATTTTAACTCTTATTTTATTATTTTCTTTAGGAGGCCCATTTTAGACGTCTAAATTCCCTCGATGTATTTTTAGTTTACTTTTGGGCTTTAGCATAATAAACCCATAAATTTCACCTATGCTTTAAGCATTGAAGATTATTTTTGTTATTTACTTGGTCATATTATAAGTACATGCATATTTAAACAAGTTCTATATCAACAAAGAGTGTATTTTAGATCTAGAATGTTTTGGGAGTAAAAACTCTTTATAATAATCTCATAAAACCCCTCAAACGCACCTAAAAGGACTCTCAATATATATCTAGATTTAAATTAATTAATCAACTTGATCTACAAGTCAATTATCACTCTAAATTTATTATAATTGGTTAGTGAAAAGGTGACCTTAGGCTTAATCTGTCTTACCTTCAAAACCCTATGTGATGTTAGCCTTAAGCCCTCCTTGTGTTGTGTTTTTTCCACACTAAAAAGAGGGAAGTAGTTGCCTAGGTGATAGTGGCAAAACTTATGTGCTACATTGAGCATTAGTTACTTGTGAGGGCCTTGTACTGGAGATGAAATTTTATGTGATCACATTTTGGTGATGTTACCTAAGAGTGGTTTCTATTATTGGCCTAATTTCCTTCTTTGAGTAAGTGTACATGAGCACCTATTTTGTTGACCTTTTCGCATATGTTTGGTCCTTGTTTCTACTCATTTTTATGCATCTTCACTATGATCTAGTGCGTAATAAAGAGATAGTACCCTAATTTCATCAGGATCCTTTTTCATCGTAGTGAAGATCATCTAATATTGACAATTTTGTCCCAACGACAATGGTTGAGCTTCTAGCGCCTTATGTTCCCTAGGAGATCAGATCATAAGATCACTTTTGTGAGTCAAATTGGGTGCATTATCGGAGAAGCTCCATAAATTCTCTCTATCCCAAGCATCCAAATTCATTCTCTTTGGGAGGTATCTAAACCTATTTATATTGGTTATTCCAAAGGGTCGACCTAGTTTTGAAGTTTTTGAGGTTCTGGAGGGATTGAGAGAACTATAGTCATCTTGATCTAACTTCTCAAGCCTAGGTAATCAGAGAGCCTTTGTCGCACTTGAAGGAGACTATGATGAAAGCTTGAGGAGAGGTCCTCATTAATTGGAGGTATATACTTATGTATTCCATTCATGATTTAATAGATTATTGTTCCCTTCCTATACTTTTGATCTGATCATGTTCTTTGCTTGTACATGTTGTTTTTAGGCTGAAAAGTCCTCTATGGAAGGCTATTGTGTGCTTGGTTATTGGTGTATGTGTGCAATGTTTTGGTTGGTGGCAGCTGGGAGTAATATATTCAACTAGAAGTGAGTCTCTCTCTACAATAGACCCAAAAGACTTCACCAATCTGTGAGGGTGTCGGGTACCAGACTTCAAACTCTTTCCTTATAGTGTCATGTATAAGTGTGGAAGTTGTTTGCTTGTATAGGAATAAACTAGGGCTAGCTCTGTTGATATTTCTACACCATTACACACACCACTCTAGGTATATCCTTAGTCAATCAACTGGGTTAAAAGTAGCCTACTAGCTCAAGTGAAATTCTCCTATTTATAGAATTGATGACTCTGTTGGGGATTCAACACTAGATCTATTATATATCTTCTCTTTATGACCTATTTCATTTTTTGTTGCTTTGATTTCCTTCTATGAGTGATTGTGACTTTTTATGCATTGTTATGTCTCTAATTTACCTTAAATGTCGTTTGATCTCACTCATATCTCTCGTTTTAATTCAATTTTTCCCATATTTGCGGGCTTGAAACAAATAATGGAGAAAAAATAGTCATTTTCATTGGGTGTTGGTTATCCTCCCAATGAAAATATTCTCACTATTTCTAACCCTGTCCCAAATACCTTAAATTTAGGTTTTTTATGGTTTCTCTTGCAGGACTTGATTTGATTCATTAAATATGTTCTATCATTATTGGTTTTAGCACAGATTTGATGTTTTTCTATTTCAAATCTCAGTTCTTCTATTGATTTTACCTTCTTTTTAGCCTAGGGTTCCTAGTGAAGCCTATTTTGCTTGAATTTGAACTTTGGTTGCTTGGATATGTTCTTAGTTGTTTGGATCTATGTATATTATCATTAGTAGTTGATATTCATATCATATTTGACTTGTTTCCTTCAATATGAGCTTGGTATATTCATTATCCATCCTTTTGGGTTTCCTTGAAGCCTTCTCATGCTTTGTTTTGGGGGCTTTTGTCCTCAAGACCTGGATATCTCTTCTCACATATGTCTTGATGCTATGTCTATGATCTAGATGTATTTTTATATATATTTGTTATTGGTTGATTTTGATTTGATTTGGTTTATTTCTCTTTGTTGAGTTTTCATCCAATGCGTGTGCTTGATATTGCTTGCATTTGGTGGTGCATTTGTCTTCAATTTTTTATGGTTGTTAAAATATTCACTACAAAGTTTTTTTTGAGTATTTTTTACCTATTCTTTCTATCATTTTCAAAATTATGCGTTTCCTCTTACTCATTTCTAGTCTCTCCATTAGTTGGGGTTTGTGAATTTTTTTCCTTTGTAGATCATTGTTCCCTTATACATTGAGCTACAACCCTACTTGATTCACATCATCCATTTTCTCTTCTTTAGCTTTCTTTTGATTTCTTGTGAAGTTATTTTATTCGTAAAATCCCAAGTCTCAGCTTTTGAGTGTCTTGTGTTCTTCCTTGGTGATGTTCTTTTCGCTCTCTTTTGAGTTATTTTCTTTGGGTTGTTTTCTTGGGTCTTCTTTTACCATAAAATTAGTGAATTTCATAAAAGTTATTGAGAGTGGTTGAATACGTTGTTTTCATTGTAAAAGGAAAAATAATCTTTACCCTCCTGTAGTTAGTTTTCATTGAATTGAAAAGTAAATTGTGCATTTTCATATAGTTGCATTAGGGTGTTTCTAACAAGATTCTATTCACACCATCTGAGTTTCATGTCATTACCCTATTGAGTAAATAATAGCCTCTTAAATTTAACACTTTTTAATAAAATTTATTTGACTCATATTTTCTTTTCACTGGTAGCACACCAGCATTAGTCTAGGTTAGGGTCTTAGATTAGGGGCGTAAGGTTAAATTCTCCAAGACCAAGAGACAAACTAAGCATCTTGTAGTATAGAGGGTAAATCCACTTTTAGTGACACGGTATGGGAAGCCCTTCTAACACAAGGGGCAATCACGAGGTCACACTTGAGTCTAGTGGAGTAACATTACCTGCTTCATTGGTATTGGTGGCACAGATTGTGGGATTTTCATGTATTACAAGTAGTGTTATAGCATCTTTGTTGTATCACTTGGGGACCACTTGAGAGGAGTACACCTCAATTATAAGGATCTCCCAGGGGAGTTTTGAACTTTGTTTTCCTAACCTTTCATGTGAATGTGGTTGACAATTTCCCCCCAGGACGTGTTGTTGTTGGTGGTAGCCTTAGTGGCCTTTCTTTAGGAGATTTTACATTGGGTGATGGGGATGGGTTCATCCTCTCTATACCTCAAGTGGATTTTAGGAAGACCCACTTGATCCTCCTAGGGAGTGCTCCATTGTTGATGTTTGAGTGTGGGTACTTGTGCCAAGTTTAAAAAGGTCATTAAGCAAGTACCTGTTATAATTGTCCCAACCACATTTTCACTGTCAACCTATGCCCTAATCAAGAAGGCTCTAGCAGTGGTAAGATCCCTTCTCTATCCCTTTTATTTGTGCGTGATTGGATTTAGGGTTTCTTTTACAGAGTTTTGTTTGGTTTAAGTCATAGTTTGGACATAGGGGTGTCTTAATTGTATTAATTGGATAATAAATATATATTCACCATGATTGAATGAACTAACCATCATTATTGTAGATTGTTATACTTGTCTCCTAAAGAGGAGGGTCCACCACCGCATAGACAAATGTTAATTCTAGTTTCAGAAAATTTAGACCATACTCAGGTTGTGGGGGATAACCTTGGTCATAGGGAGGAAGATTATATTATTGTTGAGGTAATCAATGAAGTTCCTATGCCACACTTTAATCCACCTTTGAATTTCCCTCTTGGCCCATTTATAGTATAGCTAAATCCAAATTATATTAAACCTTATTTCATATGTGTTCCTTACATGGCTAGTGGAAACACTTCTTCTTAAATGGAGGAGGAAAGTCCCACTTTACCTTCTACAACGGTAGTTTATGCTACCATGACATCCTTACCACAAATTAGTGTGGTGAGATCTATCTCTCCTTCTACACCTCTCACGCCTTATTGGGGCATTCAACTAGTTACGTATGTGACCCCATCAAGTTTTCAACCTTTTTCAGTGTTTGTGCCCTTCTCTAGCTTGGTGATTGGAGTGGGGCCAAGCTCTAGTCAATCCACAAGGGTTTTGACAGTCACTCCTATCTCATCTCAAGTTATGATTCCTAACTTGAGTATGGGAATTTTTACTTCAGGAAGCATGATGGGGGGATCATATGTTGCTCCTAGTCAACCTAGGGCCAACTTCACTTATGGAAATACTTCTCAACCTTGGTCAAGTTCTATGTTTGGAGGGGTGTCCTACTTTGGAGGTTCTTTTTTCTCTGGGGGGCTTGTATACTTAGGGTAATTGTCCCCATTATTACCACTATACCTATGAGATATCATGTTTACAATGGTCCTTCTGTACATGGAGGATCTTTTTCTAGTGTTGGGTATAATCCTATGGCCATCCAAGCCTATGGGGGTCCTTTGTTCTCTGGTAGAATTTTCTCTAGGGAGCATAATCCTTACACCTCATCTATTTTCCTATGATATTAGTATCCTAGTATGAACTATAACCTTGGTCATAATACTTTGACTTTTAATTATGGTATGGGGGGAACCTTATGATCCGTTTGGGGGTTTCAGCCCTTATGATCCATATGGTCAATTGCAAATTCCTTTTCTCGAGCCTATTAACTTAGCTAATTTGTATAATATGGCCAATGACCCCATCCATCATGATCCAAGGTGGCTACCTATGCCATCCAAGCTACCTTTAGATATTCCTAAGCTTGAAGGGAAACCTTTGGAGAATCCTTCTACACACATCACCACCTTCAATCTATGGTGTTCATCTAATTATCTAGTGGATGATTCTCTGAAGTTGTGACTTTACTGGTTAACCCTAACACGGGATGCTACCAAATGGCACATCAAACTCGATAGGGAATCCTATATAAATTTTTCTTCCTTGGCTCAAACTTTTCTGAACCATTTTCAGCAACCTACAAGGCAATATCTTGGGACTGACCTTTTACCAAACTTCAAATAGGATGAAACCACTCAAATCTATGATCATATTCATGAGCATAGAAGAAAAAAGAGGTTAGTATGAAATAAACTCCCTGATGATCCTCTTAGATACTAGTTCACCTTATCCCTTCACTCCCAAATTTCCTAGGATGTCGCTATGATTGGGCAGCCACATAGGATTAGGCTATTTTACGTGCTCAACGTCTTGATCTTATTTACTTTCATGTGGGTACATTATATAATATCCTTCCCAACACTCTTCTTCCTTCAAAAAACCCACAATGACCAAGCTAGGACCACCCTCTAATGGAGTGATCGTTCCTCTTTTCGTTGATACTATGAGCCAGCTAGTTGCTCAAGTAGGGAAAATGATGGTCACTTCTAAAGCCCTAGTAATTTTTTGTCACTCTCAACAAGCACCTTCTTCTTCTAAGCAGTCAGTCGAGGTTCTTATAGTGAATTCCACAGCACCTAAGAAGACTCAACAACCTGGCGGGAAAAAGAACAAAAGGAATAATCAAAAGAACAAACTTGTTCAGGATAATCAACAAAATAAACCTACTCAGGGTAGGCGCATGAGTGAACGACATTAAAATATTAAGTTCCCTTGCAATATCTATCAAGGAAATAATTTAACTCATGTTTTCCCATGTATGGATGAAATCCATCATATTCTTTGACCAACGGCAACCACCTAACATCCAGTCATATTGACTCATTCATTCCTCGCCAAGCCACAACAAAAAAAGGATGCATAGGCTCCTCAACCTCATCAAGGGGACAATGGGGAACCACAATTTTATCCTACCACAAATAATTCATAAATCCTTATGTGTTAGGAATAGGTTAATGTGACTATGCAAGCGAAATCCCATGACCCTTCTGAGTTGATTTTTTCTTCAAAGGACTCGACCACCCTTGCTACTTCTCTTGGGTCTCTCACATTAGATAAGCTTATAGAACTAGTATAATGCCCACCTAAGGGTGTAGTATGGAAGTCAACACACAACCCTAATGTGCGGGCTCCCTGGCACTATAATATTAATGAGGACCTAGCCCAGGCACCATGTGCCATGTCTACCCCGGAGATTTTGCAGAGTTTCCCCTAGCAACACAAAGGTTTGTTTACTACCATCAGAGGGGTGGATCCCTCAGAGTCTATTCTAACCATTTTCAATGTTGATTCTCCCTATTATAGACTCTCCCATTAGGTTTCCTTTCAAATATATGTGCAAAATTTTAACAACATATATTGCATCATGCTAGAAATATCTCGAGTCTCCAGCACTCGCAAAGTCTAGTACCACTATACAAGCCTTTAACGAACACCATTTTATGGCTCAAGGGGTTCTTCCAAAGTGTGCATCAAGCTAAGGGGAAAGACTATCTACGTCAATGTTGAAGTTGTATATGCTCCCTTAGATTATAATTTAATCCTTGGCCATAGTTGGTTTTATGCCATATGTGTTGTTATGTTTTTGGTGTTTCATGTGCTTTTCTTTCCCCATGAAGGAAATATTGCCACAATAGATTAGCTTGAGTATTGTATACCATGGACCAATCTATTAAAGTTTCTAAGTCTACTAGTTAGAAACCCTCCATGCACTTTACTGATTTATTCCTACCTACTTGTTCCAATACTTAACGGGTTATTTACAATGTAAATATTGAAAATAAACACCAGTGCATGCTTAACATATTACAGATCATCAACTGAAGGAGACAGAAACAAGCACACAAAATGACACCATTATTTTTGGACCAATGTTCCCGAAAAAACCCAATGCGGGAAAAACGGTGCATCTATCTAAGGGTTTTGTTATTAAGCAATTTCAGAGTACAATTTGGGTGCCAAATCTTGCTTACCCAACAGAGAATTCCCTCAACATTATTACCTCTCAATCTAAGGAAAATATCCTGAATGAAACCCCAGATAAACCCTCCAACAGTTCCTCAACACCAATCTGCCCCAAAAACCCTAGCGCTTACCACTCTGGACTGCATCAGCCTCTCTCTGCCCAGCATTGGCCCTGCGTCACCCTGAATGGGTCTGTGTTAGCCTCAGGAAGCCCTATGTCATCCTTCTGGCCCTCTCCGTCAGCAACGCTGGCCTCTCTGAAGCACTGCGTAGCTCCTAGCTGCCTCTACGTGGCCCTGCGTGATCCCCGGCTGGCTCTACATCACTCTCTCTGGCTCCTGCATTATTCTCCCAGCATTATCTCTTCCTCTCTGTCTCTCTGTACTCAATTCCCCTCAACTCCAACTCTGATCACTAATTCTATCTCTCTTAGCAAACCCCGCTCTAGAGACTAGAATGACTGGTCATCTGGTGTGATCTCCAAGTGACCCTCAAGCCTCCTCTTATACTTTTCTCGTTGATATATCAACGGCTAAGATTAAGTCCCTAATCGATGGCTAATATTAGATCTGGCTTGATCCATGTCTTTTGGACCATTCTAACACAATTTTATAGTAATCGACATTAATATTTTAATTTCCCTAAGTTTAGACTTAGGGACTCCATTAAAAATATTAATTATTTTAATATCTCCTAAACTGTTTAGAAACTTCCCAAACCCTTTTTGGGTATTAGAGATCTCATGTGCCCCAACCCCTCCACCAAATTTTGTGGCTAGACCACATCCGATGCTACCACAAATTAACACAATCCTACCATTATGGGAAGTATTGTGCCAATCATTGGAGATATCTCTAGAATTATGAGAGTGTTGGAGTGGCATTGTTCAAAAAATTGTCTCTTATTGGATTTTTTCCTTTAACCACCACCCAACATTCCTTCTTCTTCTACTACTACTCCCATGCATATGGTCCTTTTTGTACTATGGACCCCATGTGTCTCCTGAACCTTAGGAGCTACCCTCTTTTATAGAAGTATATTAGCATGGTAATCCTATGCCACCTTTAGTGGAATATATTTCCTCTCAAATAGTCTTGTATGTAACTCTTGATGTTGGTAAGAAATTCCATCCCAATATGGAATATGACCAAGATACGTTTCCCATATGGGTCATCACTCTTCCTCTTCCACGTGACTCCCATGATGACAAGTACTCTTCTCGACAATTTATCTTCGAGGTCATCGATTCACATATTGATCATCCTAGGGAGATTATGCCTCTTTATGCCTCTAGTCTTCCCAAATTGGAAAAGGTAGATATTAGCAAACAAAATATTGAATCAATCCAAGGGGCATCGCCTCAACCCTCCTTGGAAGTGCCACCCATGGACTGAGTTAAGTCTTGGGTTTCTAATGTTGAACTTGCCAATGAATTATCCAACTCATCTCCACCTATCAATGAGTTTCTTATACCCCCTTTATGTCTTGACAGTCCTTATCATGGAGCTTCTCTAGCTCACGAGACCACTCACTTTGTATGTCCTCAAGTATTCTTGATAATTCTATGGTTCTAAGTTTTCCCTAGTATCATTAACATTTAGTAACCACGCAGTTCAATTTTTTATGGCATGGTAGCATCTTGGTGCACCATATGATACCTCCACTCCTCGATGACTTCATTATGGGAATCCTTGGCAAATGCCCGACAGTGGTCACACATTGGTGTGACCTATTAGATTGAGTTGTGCTTGTACATATTATACATAGGAGTGTGTGTGTCTCTTTTTTGGTTAGGTGTGTGGTGTGAGAAATTTTCTAGTACATCATACATGCCAAAAATCCAAAAAATAAAAAACATATCATCCTGTTTTTACCAAATCCATGTTTTATTTCTTTCCTTATATGATCTAACCATGGGTCTAGTCATTTCTCGATGGTTTTTACAAGATAGGGTGGCATTTTTATTAGGACATATAATAGTCCTAAGGTATGTATTTTTGAACTGGCATGTAGGGGTAGGTCATGTTAGGGTTCTCTAATAATAGGATTCATAATTTTGAATTAGACATGGTTAGTCTTGTAATATTGTACATATTTTTTCTTTCTGCAAAATGTTTTCCATATTAAAAATTAAAAAAATGTAAAGAGGGTATGTCCTAAAAGAATAATCAAAGGACAAAAAGAAAAAGAAAAGATCAAAAAAGTGAAAAATATGAACCCCAAACAAAAACAGATCATGAAAGTGTGCAAATTCAAGTGCCACTGCTTTTACTTTTATGTGCAAAATAATGGTTGTGTGTAGCTTGTCATAAATGCCACAGCCCATGATAGTCAAATAGCTTAATCTTGACTAATTCATGCTTTAAATTTCATGTTTATAGATAGAGAATAAAGATCTAGCCAAATTGTTTAACCTTGGCAGATCAGTAGTTAGATAGAGAAATAAATGTGCTCAATAGCTTAATCTGAGCCATTGTAAGTTATAAGGTTAGAAATAGATAGTTTGTTTGCAAAAGAAAATGAAATGAAGGGTTTGCTAGCTTAAATGCACCCAATGAAGTGAAGAAAAAATGTTAGAATAAGTAAAGGGTAGGTAGAAGAGAGGTTGCAGAAGTACAAGGTTGTTAAAGCATAAACACCTTTACCATGCTTAATCATATGTTTCAATGTGCAGGAGCAGTTATGAGAGTAAAAGGATGCTCAACAGATTGTTTGATTAACTTCCCCTCATTTCATTTCACCCCCACTACATATTTGCAATTTTCCCCATTATCCCATCATTGCTTATGAAAATACCCTTTTCCATTCATTTTGACCCTTACTCCTTGGTTTCACACATTTTCCTGGAAAATAACCCTCCAAAACTCATTCCCCTACCTAAAGCCCCTTTTCCCTAGTGTGAAACCCACTCCCTATTGAAAAAATCACATTCCCCTTTATTAATTTCCCTAAAAACTCATAAAAACCCTTTATCCTCAGTTTTATTCCCCCCGCATTATTTAATTAATTCCCCGATTTATATGTCCCCGACATAAACCTATTAACCCGCCACCTTTGATGTGGTCAAGAAAACCCCACCACATTTAACCCTGGTCCCACTCCATTAACCTGCTCATTATATTTTTAACCCCCACTTTATTCATTAATTAATAACAGTTAGTTGTAATTAATCCCCGAGGCCCCGCAAATCTTCACCCCGATTTCCCTCCGTGCAGTTTCACCATGCGACAGTTGTTAGATCTCGCACCCCCATATCTTATGGTGTGCATCCATATCGTGCTCATTCCCTCTCCGACCTTTACCAGCCCAAGAGCACGTGAGATTCACGGTTTTTCTCATGCCCTTTTTGGCTACATGGTAGCTCTAGGCGAAATCGCGTGCTCTCAAGGAAATACTACCTGCCTGCCAAAAGTGGTGTGATGGCCCCTGAAACTGTCTCCCTGCCAAAAGCCAAAACCTCTCACTGTTCATTTATGAATTCACACCTAATTCTAACCGTTGTCGGTTAAAATGCCGAAGAAGCCCATTTCAAATCTTTTCGCTCGTTTTCATTGTGAATGTCGCCTAAGCCTTCTTGCTCACCCTGAGCCTTTGCAACTGAAATTGACCGTCATTCATCTCCTGAGCATGCTCCAAACGCCCAATTCAAGCATCCACTACACAGCTAAAGCAGCTGTACCCTCTACAGTCAGCATTGAAACTAGTTTGCAGCTTGAACCACCAATTTCCAAGTATTTTGAGAAAAAACCAGAATGACCCTCTCAATTTGAAAATGTACAGTGAGTTTAAAGATTAATTAATTGAAATTAATTAATACATTTGCCTAATTGAGGGCATTTCCACCTCAATACCCAAACCCCTCTTTTGCAAACTGCAAATTACCCTCTCTAAGTACCAGACTTACTCAAACCTCACTTCCACAGCCTGTATAAGCCTTATTCACACCTTTCCACCTAAAAAATGGTTGCTCAGACCTCTTTGGACGTGAGACCTGTGTCAACCCCTCACCTGGACATCGACCATCTGGCACTAGCAGACAGGGATTTCCAAATAAAAGACACTGCTACTCTAGCCCACCTTCTGAAGCTCCATTTTTGGAGTAAGGACAAATTTCTAAACCATGTAGATGACATCCACATTTGGGAATCCAATTTACCTAAATTCCTATTCCCATAATTTCACCCATTCCCCGATATTGTACATTTTTTTCATGCATGTTATATCACTAGCCAAAGGGCTATTGTTGCCCCAAACCAGAAGTTGTTATTCACTGTTACACCAGAGTCCATCAACCAAATGCTTCAATTCCAGCCTAGCCCTAATCAAACCCATATATCCATTTTAGACCTATTGGACTTATACATCACACTAGATCTGGTTAAGATAAGACAAATATTCCAGACTTTCATCATTGAAGACCGCCATACTCTTACAGATACTCCACCCTATGCTACCACCATTTTTTCAGAGACTAGTAGACAAATAATCACCATGTTCTCATGCATCCTAGGATACACTTCAGATGAGAATGTGGATGGGGTCATCCTGGCCTTCACATCTATTTTCACCCTAGGCAAGCCTCCTACTATCATGTACAATTATGCTCAGTTCATTGCAGACAGAATGCATGAGAAATTCACCAAACTGCCCACTGAAAGAGATTTCAAATACTCTTCAGTGTTGTTTCATATGTTTTTATATTACCAAGCAGACAAGTTCCATCTAAGTATCCAAAAGCTGGATACGAAGGGAAAAGAGAGATCAGGGGTCTACTAGACACCCTTGGTCCAGAAATTTTCCACAACATTTACCTACGAAGAATTCATAGACTCATTTGTATACCCAGTCATGAACATGCTAACTGGTAACGCTCATCCTAGGATCATCCAAGAAATCAAGAGAGTGCTACAATTGGCTAAGAACATCAAGGTGGGAGACTGGTACCTGTACCAGAACCACACTAAAATCAGATTTATGGTTGTCAATTATCCCCTTATAAGTTGCCAAAATACCTCCCTATGAGGATATTTGCACTTGAGTACTTTAGAGAAATCATAAACTCTGATGAGGTCCACTTCCTATCTCCTAGGAAGAAATCCCAATTTAAGATGAAGAACCAATTGGGCCCATTCATTTGCAATAACAAAGAGGCTGGACCAGAGGCTGACAAGATACTATAGAAAATGAAATTCAACAACAGCTTCATGTGGCAGTATGACCCTCATGGTGTTATAAATAAGCTAAGACTCAGGGTCAAGTTGGGACCATACATCCACCAACTAAGACCTGACATTGAACAGTTTTCCAACCAATCTAAGTGGTTGGAAAGCACATTGATTGACATGGATAGCACAGTTGTGGATGTGGAGAACACACTCATTGATCTTGAAAAACAATTTGACCAGAGCTCTTTCCTACGGGTGCCAAAGCTATGAGAGCCAGTGAATGTTCATCCTGTGTTACAGACCCCAGCCAATGAAGAGACGAATCCAAAGAGGAACAGGGAAGAGGCATCCAGCTCTTCCATGGAGACTATAGATGAGTTGCTTGATCTCAGAAAAAAGGCCCAAGTTGAATCCTATGTCTGAACAGGAGGGGAACATTGAATCAGTGGAAATAACTGACACTGAAGCAATGGGGCAGAGAAGCAAAGACACAGCTGCATCAAGTGAAACACAATAGCCATAAACCTCCAACACTCAATTGATTGAAAGAAAAAATAGTGTTTAGGTTTCTTCCTTTGTCAAGCTAGCTGACAAAGAAAATGACATCAAAGACAAGTACAAAGAATTAAAGATGAGGAATGAGAAGTTGAAGGCAGAGACATATGCCCAATACTTCAAACATACACCACTCAATCAGAGAAAATTAATGTCAGCCTTTGACATTAAAGTAGGAAAGATGTAGGTGTGTTATAGACATATTTGGGCACTGCAACCCCAATCACATATGTCCATAAACCAAGGGCTTCTAAGTCCCTAAAAGTGTTGTTTCATACCCTAAAGGTGCAAGGTCAGCTGGTTACATCATCTCCAAAAAGTTCTCCATGAAAAACTACTCAGAACTGGTCAAAGTGGGACCATACAAACTGCCCAGTGCTAAGGGTGTAATGCATGTCACCTGCCACATGCAAAAGTTGTGATGCATACTAGAAAGCCCTTCTGTAGGGTGCGATGAGCGAGAGTAGACAAATGGCACGAGCAGTTTGCTAGGTGGAGACCCTGAGAATCTTCTAGAAGCTGCTCATTTGACACTTGCCTCTCTGAATTCGCCCAAGGATGAGTAAGAGATCATGAAATCTCCAAGTGGAACCAAGAATTATCAGAGAGATGACACTAATCAAAATCCCAGAAGCTGACTCACCCCCCTGCAAACATCTATATATGAATCCCTCATCCCAGAGATCCAGAGGCTGGAATTTTGTAATTTGCAAGGAAGTGTTGTTGGTTTCTCTTTGAAGACATTGTTGGGTGATCTTGCTTTGTATGAGGTGAAGAGGGCTTTCATGCTGGGAGGATGGTGCTAGGTCAGACCAATGGGTTGTAATCCTCTCTTCTACTACTTCTATCAATAAATTTATTTGAGTTTTCCTCCATATTCTTGTATATCTCTGAACCTTGTATTGATATATGCATTTGTATGGTTAATATACATCCAATCCTATATTTTTTATGGTGATAGATCTCTATGCTTTGATGGTATTATGCTACTTTGACTCTAAAGGTGCTCTTTGAAGCGGGACAAGTAAGAAAGAAGTGGCGAGATTCTGTCAAAGGGGAAAGGAAACAAGCAAGGAGCCAAGTGAAAGACTAAGGTTGGTACTCTCTACTTCTTTCTCATCTATCTCTCGTAAAGGAAAACACAAGTAACTTTAGTTTTTTTGTTTCTAAGATAGCTACCCGTCTTAGTGGGACTAGCAGCTCTGAATAGACACTAGTTTTCCCGATAACAAAATGGAGACTCCACTAGGGAGCGAATAGTTTGATTGCTTGTCTCTACTTGTTTGCTTCATAAACCACAGATAGAGCCTAAAGCTAAGCCAGCTAGCCTTCGAACTGTATTTTCTATGCAAGTGCAAAGTAGATCAACGCTGCTTCAGTCAATCTCTGGGTTTGTTTATGAACTGAACAACTAACTTGCAAACATCCTAAGTGCCCTAGAGGTAGCTCAAGTAACCTCATTAGATCAGCCCCTATACTTTGTATTTACTGACTATCATTAGCTCAGCCTAAATCCCTGAACTGCTGCAAACTATGACCAAAAACCAAGGTAAAGTCTCATCCCTGGACCATCGCACTATCTCCTTTTTGCAGACTGGGTGCATCGCACCTCCCATGTGTAGTAGGTGGGATGCATCCCTATTTCCCTGTGTTATAGGTGCAATGATCAGGTAAGACTATTTTTGCCTCCAGATTTTGGTTTTTCTTCACTATCTTCAGCTTTATTCATGAGTTTTGCTATCTGTGATCAGTATACCACTATTGAAACCCCCTTCCTTTGCATCATTCATCCTCCATTGTACAAAGAATTGTGAATGTTTTTTATGTATTTTTCGCCATTTACAGTTCTCCTTTACAAAATAGTAGCTTAATCGAACTGTCATCTTTTGATTTGAAAGTGTCACAAGTGTCATTTTTAGTCAAAGAAAAGAATCCTCTTCTTTTTTATAGTCGATTACACTGTTACTCTTGTATTTGATCTAAATTAATAGCATTTCAAGTGTCGAAAGCAATTTACAATTCAAAATCGAAAAGTGTCGTCTTGTCTTCCTTTCATTTTTTGAAAAGAAAATCGTTAGTACTGTCGCTTTGAAAGAAGATATAATTTAGATTTGTATTTAGCATTCTTTTTGTCATTCACACATTAAGAAAGCGGAAAGCAAATACATGCATGTGCATTTGCATTTACACTGCCTGTTGATTTTGATTTAGCACAGTGCATCTAGTGTGTGCTCTCTACTCTATGTTGAAAAGATTCTGCTTCTCTTTCCTTAGTAGCTAGGATTTTCATTGCAAGAAGAAGAGTAAACGACTGTTTATCATCTTAGATTGCATATTTAGGAGTTGTATATCTACATCACATGGTGAACCTTAAAGGCAAACTTCTTAAGAAAGATAAACTGTAAAATAAATTCAATGAACATAAAAACGCTTTGGAACCTAACGCACAACATCTAGAAGTCTAGGCTAGAGACGTATTCCGGCGTCGTAAAGCTAGGTAACTGTCGCTTTCATCGTAGGTTCGGTGATTCCTCCTCTTTGAGACGACAAGTGCCAGTATGGACTTGTGCTCCCATGTACCGTCGAGTATATATTGGGAGACCACAATAGGCTATATCCTTTATCCTTAGGAAACCGTGTCTACGGCCCTATCGATCGCAAAGCACTGAACACAGCATTCAGGAAGATTGACTGCCATACCATAAAAAGTATTTTGCGGTTTTGCGATTGGTTTGGTAATCCCTCTATCTAGATTTCCAGAGTAGTCTCTTTTGTTCCTTTTCAGACTCCTTAAAGGAAAAGGTCCATCTGAGCACTTGTCACTTCAGGCTCATTAAAAATTGAAGGCGACTAGAGTCATCTTTAGCTTTTTCTTGACTCTTAAAAATTGAAAAAGCAAGTTGTGTCAAAGCATCTAAAATTCATTTAATTCGGAATAACATTTTCCCCCCTTATTTTGAGTTGATCAAATAATCCGCAATCGTGGAAGAAAGTCAATCAAAACCCCGTTGTTCGCAGAGACTGACGAGTCAGCCGTCTTTGACTCCGGAAACGAAACCATTCTGGGCCAAGCGGACTCGTTTAACTGGCTCAAATTCTCCTAGTTTGTTTGAAACTTGTGTTTCAACATCCTTTGAGACTCCAGTTACTCCAACCATTTCTAGTATCCCTGCCTCTACAGAAGAATTTCCGCAGTTACAAGAGGACATTAGAACTGATCCTAGTGTAACAATAAACACCTCTATTCATAAACCAGCACCATCTAGGGTTGATTCGGAAGGTGTTACCCCTCCAGCATCTGTCGCTGCATAATCTATACCTTCTTTAGCACCTGAAATATTTTACGGACTTGACGGTCTACCTCTTCCACCTGGATTGATTGCTACAGAAGAGATTACGGAGGATCTTCCATCTAGTACTCCATCACATTTTGGAACTGGGATCCACCTATATCCTTCTACTTCAGAAGTTAGTACCCCTTCATCACAATTTCTTGTAGAATCTCTAGGAAGTATTTTGGATAGACTCGATATGTCTGGACAACCATCGACATCTAGGAGTGTGTCACCCAATACAGCGGTAGAAGAACCTCCTGCCACCACACCGACGATGTTCGTTGGTATACCATTTGTCCCAACTAGCTCTCAACCGCTAGAGGGAGTCCACCCAGGGACTGTTTCAACAATATGGTCTATTCCCGTTTGTTCATCCAGAATAATATCTGGAATTTCTTATGTTGAGTCTCAGCAAATTGATCCTTCACAACAGTATTAATTTGGGCAGTCTAGTCTCCAAAGGCCAATCTTTCCTTTCAGCACTAGATTGCCACTGTATGGGGGGCAGTATACCCTTTCATTGTTCCCTCTGGGAGAACAACCATATGAGAGTTCACAACCGAATTCGGGTCAAATTGGAATCACATCCAGTGGTTGGGTGCCAATACAACCAAGATTTGTATACTCAATGCAACCAACTCTACCTATGTCAAATATCCCCACTACACCAGCTATTGTGATGGTGTCACAAGTACAAGCATTGCCTGTTGTATGCTAGCCTCAAGTTTCTCAGGTCATAATACAACAGCCTCTTGTCTCCACGATGCAACTGCAATCGTTGATTGGTGGCTCCTTAACTGAAGTGAATCAGGCTCAAACGGGTATTATTATCCCTCATCTTGATCAAATAGCCAGTATTGGGCAACAACAAATGGTTTCACAACCATGGCTGGTGCAACATCAACAATCGCAATTCCAACAAGCTTACCAAGGACCTGAGCAACAAAATTTAGCAGGTAATGGGCAATCGTATATTCAAAACGGTTATCATCAATCATCCCAAAATGGTTATGCCCAGCAACATTATCAAAGTTATCAGCATCAAATGCATTATGCTGGTATGCAAAGACCCACTGCTCAGGCGATCCCATCTTATCCTGGGTATGCTTCGCCGAACCTAAATCAACAGTTGCCCTTTGTGGCGACTTTAGAGTTACCAGATCTAAATTGGCTAACAAACGATCCAATTTCTTATGCCTCTTGGTGGCCGGCGATTCCTCATAAACTTCTGCCAGATATTCCTAAATTCAATGGAAATACGGGTGAATATCTATCGAATCATGTGATGACCTTTCATCTATGGTGTTCCTCCAACACTCTAAATGATGATTCGATTAGGCTTCACCTTTTTCAGAAAACGTTAACTGGTCCGGCAGCAAAATGGTACATCAAATTTCCTAGAGCTTCATTTGATAACTTCGGAGCCCTTGCCATCACCTTTTTAACCCATTTTCAGTTACCAATAAGGTACGAAATAGGAACAGAGCTTTTTACCAATTTCAAGTAGACGACGGCCACTCACATATCTAATCATATTCATGAGTGGTGACATTTTCGTAGAATGGTAAAAACATATGTTCCTAATCGGCTACTAGCTGAATGGTTTATTAAGTCATTGTTACCTTCTATTACAAAAGATGTGGCAAATGGAGGAGTCGTCACTGAATAGAAATTCATTGCTCATGCGCAATATCTAGACTTGATCCATACTCAGTCTGGCACGCTCTATGACAAAATCCCTGATGCTCCCAGACCAGAATTTTTTCCTCCTCCTCCTAAATTAAACAAAGACTCTCATGCCAGCGATGGCATGATAGGTATGACCAGCACGAAATCCATAAAGACTACATCTAAGAAAGCTCGTAAGGTTTCTGGTCAAAATGCAAATGAAGAACTTCTATCCTCGGAGGTTAATGCCATGTCGAAGGACAAAGGAAAAGAACCGAAGCAACTAGGGGGCAAGAAGAAAGAGAAGAGAAAAAAGAAGAAACAGGATGATTTGTCTCCTGAAAATTCTTCTGCAAACCCTTATGGGTAAATGAAACCTAGTTAGCCATGCCTCATATGCGACGAGGACCATTGGATGAGAGATTGTAAATATAAAGTTGAAGTTAAGAAAATCTTTAAGAATTCAAGGACTTCAGCAGTATTGACTAACCCATTTCCGAACCCAGGAATCAATCTGGTTGCTAGCGACAATGCTTCCCCATCCCAAGTGCTTATGTTGTCCATTTCAAAGTAGCAAAATGATGCTTTGATATCAACAAGGAATAAAGATTACGGGAATCTACAGTTGTCGAACAACAAGGCTACTTATCAACCTAGTAGTTCGACAACAACTTCGACCGAAGTTGTGCCACCCATTGTTCCTGAGCTAATGATAAAGCCGCCAAAGGGAGTAGTACAAAAATTTACATTTAATCCTCATGCCAGAGCAACACAGGATTATAATATAGTAGAGGACCTATCCCAATCGTCGTCCGCTATGTCGACACCTGAAGTACTGCAAAATTGCCCCTCCCAAAAGCAGGCTCTATTATCAGCAATAGGTGGGATTGACCCAACGGATTCCAATCTTGTGGCCTTTAATCATAAAGGATATGAACCTAAATTACCAACTCAACTCACTTTCCTCATTCAAGTGAAAGCCCTCAACAAAACTATTCATCGAACAATTATTGATGAGGGGGCATCTACATGTATTATGTCAATGAGTTGCTGGAAACCTTTAGGATCACCACCCTTGTCACGGTCATCAATGACATTAAAAGCATTCGATGGATGAACATACACTCCATACGGGATTTTGAGTAACTTACAAGTTGAACTGGGGGGCAAAAAAGTAGAAATTGATGTTGAATTTATCGATGGATATCTCGATTATAACATCCTACTGGGAAGGCCTTGGATTTATGCTATGGTTGCTGTTGTGTCAATGTATTTTAGAAAGATTGCATTTCCCTTTCAAGGAGGAATTCCAATCGTTGACCAGCAAACCTTTCTCCCCAAAAGTTCACAAGTTATGGGAAGCATCTCGATGATCCACGGAAGCTCTCAGTTGCTTCAAAATATTGGAGTAGGCCTACTAAAAGACCCTACATTGATGGGTACTTTTTCCCTACCACCTCCAAACAACCTGGCGGAAGTGGCCATGGTAGGAACCTGCAATGTGGTATCTTCCATTCAGAAGATGTCCAAACACGATGTTAACATGGATCATCACCAGGCATTACCTCCAAGCCCAATAGAAATATTGTAGCAATCAATGTTCTCGGCATGGGAGGCAAACCCAAATGAACACTCATCAAGCATTTGGGTAGATAGGTCTAAGGAGTATGGTACCTCTACAGATCCTTGGTCGCATGTACATTCTACAGACGAAGGAATTGTTCAGTCAATGATCATAGAGGGGGAACGATGGGAAGATTACCACCATCGTTCCCATCTTCCAGATTACAACGAATATTGCTCCAGTGACCTTAATCATCCATCAGTTTTTTATTTTCTATCAAATACTGTAAATACGGTGCTTTCTGAGTGAAATTTGTCCAATATTGAAGAAACTATCGCCATAAATATCTCGACCAAACCAGATGTTGTAGAGAATATTCATGTCGGCAAATCTTGTTCTTCTTCAGAACTGGAAGTATATCACGCTCTCTTTCGTGAGTTCAGAGATGTCTTTGCATGGTCATATGAAGAAATGCCAGGCATTGACTCGAGCATACTTGAACATGAAATTAAGATGTATTCAGATGTCAAACCAATAAGACAACAACTTCGATAGGTGCACCCAAAGAAAGCCGATGCCATCAAGGCAGAAGTTGAAAAAATTCTCCATGTTGGTTTCATTTACCCAGTTCCTCTAACTGAGAAGAAGAAGAAAGGGAAGGAGAAGAAGAAGAAGGAGCAAACGGCAAAAAGGGGAAACCGTACATCGTCTAGTGACAATCCACACACTGCACCATCCAAACCTAAATCTCCATGTGTCATCTGCAAAGGGGACCACTATCATCGAGATTTTCCTTGCATCCCATGGATCTTAAGGGACTGGTCTCCAAACTTGCACAATCCGGTGTCGTCAACCTTTGACGATCATGTTGAGAGTACACCATCAACTAGTGAAAACGAAGTCACCAGACAAAAAGGAAGATCTAAAATTTCTTATATACTGTGTGAAGACGATCATGCCATCCATCGTTGTCCCTTCCTAGATGAAACTAAAAGAGTCTTAGATAACCACCCTACTTCACCGCTAGGGCTTCCTCCTGGATACAAGAAACTCTTTTCGAGTCCATCACTAGTTGAAAATCCAAGCACCTATCATTGAAGATAAACTCTCTGAGTCCACATCAGACCAAAGTCAACAGGTCGAGACATCCGTCGACCCCATCTTGTCTTCAAAGGATTTACCTTCAGATGATACAGTCACCAAAGAGAATGAGAATGACACCGTTCAAATTATTTTCGTAAACACAGACTCCGATGAACATGGGGGAAATCTACATGTTCCTTTACCATAGGAAGGAAGTTCGTCAGAGATGTATCCAGCCATTTATTCGGTCCCACCTCCAAGCAACCTAGTCATCTCCTTCGATTGGAATCTACTAGGCAGACCCCGTCTACCATCTAATGTACCATTCTGAATCATAGTGCAAACTTACAGAATGGTCATGGTTGGTACCATCATAGATGAAGGGGTTTCTGTGAGTATCCTTTCCTCAACTACTTGGAAAGCGCTTGGTTCGCCATTGCTTTTGCCTGAGATGCGAAATCTGACAGGCTTCGACAAAGGAACCAGTCGACCGTTAGGGATCCTTCCAAATTTGCCTATAACTTTGAGAAGGAAAACCATTTATCTGAATGTAATGGTAGCCCAAGGACCTTTATATTATAATCTACTCCTTGCGCGTGACTACATTTATAGCATGGGAGCTATTGTTTCCTCACTCTTTCAAGTGATGTGTTTTCCGCATGAAGGCAGAGTGGTCCAACTCGTAGACCAACTTTCATTCCCCGGTTCACACATAGCTAATAGTAAAATGCCATCCCTAACTGGTATTTTTGTGCAATGAATGTTTCATCAATCTCTAGTCCGTCCACCTGATGAGCGCAAGTGATTCGGTGATTGTGACTGAAACCCAGGGGGCATGCACCCTGGCCTGCTTCGACAGGAAAAATTCAGGTATAGGGTAGGTTTCCAAAGAGGATATATGACTAGTCTGACACACCTGTCCATTTAGGAAAATGGGATTAGATCGAAATAAGATACCTCTGTCAGAAGGTATTCCTTTCCCGATAGAGCAAATGTTTTGTCTGCAAATTGAAAGGTAACCTGGAAACTCTACTTCGCTATACCTGGGGGCATGCAAACGTTTTTGCATGAAAGTGAAAAGTGGCCATTTATTTTCTTAGTTTGTAGGTTCTTAACCCTTTAAACTCGTAGGATTGGTCGTTCCTAGCTTACATAATGAAAGGATCCAGAGCAAAATTTCGAATGGGGCAAGCTCCCTAAAAAATGAACCTATCAATGAGACATCCTTATTATACGACTAGCATGAGCAGTTTTATGCAAAGTTCAAGATCGTTAAAAAATAAACCTAGAAATGAGCATATGTTCCACCAGAGTTTAAGCTCGTTAAAAAACGAACCCACCTCCGGTAAATAACCATTGTGATCGCATTATTATCAGCTTTTGAGCCTTGGTCGTGTTCTTACCATCACCGCCACTCTTTTTTAGCCGATCATACGCCTCCATTTGATTGTTTACCCCTTTTGAGGAACAACTGCGACGAATGATCCTATTAGCCACCTTCTTTACACTTCCGTGATTGAAAAGTTCCAAACATTACCTAGAACCAGCTGTTATCCGAAAACATCACTCGTTCCTCAAAAAACGAGTCTCCTTTAAGCTCTTTTCATCTGACTCGTAAAATATGAAAATATTGTCGAGCAACTGGCCTCTCCAGCTCATTAAAGTGATTGGAAGTGCCATCTCTCCTCTAGATTTTAATCTTTTTCGACCTGAGGGATTATTACATAAAAAGATCGAGCGTTTGTCTTGTTCGACTTGTTAAAACTATCAAAAAGTCATCCCTTTCGCATTTTTTTATACTTTTTCTGACTTAAGGGATTATATAAAAAGGAATATTGGAGTTTCCTTTCTGTCTCTTTTCAAACTCTCTAAAATTGAAAAGAACCGACTTATCCTTGTCGTTAAACTCTTTAAAACAATAGCGACAAACTTCTCCCTTCAGACAAGAGCGAGTCTCACTGTCACTAGGCTCATTAAAACATAGCGACGGGTTTGCCCGAAGGGAAAATTATAGAACAAGCATATGTTTGTTCGAAATAATACTGAGAGGGGGGGGGGGTGAATCAATATTATTAGATCAATAAAACTTTTTCATTTCCATACTTAGATACATATACGCTACTTCATTCAAGGGAACCCGCGTGTATACGCAGCTGTGTCTAAAGCAACTAGCGTATATCCAAAATACTTATGATTCATTTAATCCATTAAATGTTGATCTTTAGTTAGTGCATCAGAAATTCATTAACCATATGAACAGTAAGTAGGTGCAGTAAAAATAGAACAGATCATCACACACAAGAAGCACACATGAACACCATGATATAAGGTGGAAACCCAATGTGGGTGAAAACCACCTGCTGCAATTCGTTTCTATCTTCCTTTATTAAGAAACTTCTTTTACAATGTACTGGTGCAGTCCTTTACCAACACGCAGGCTACAACCTGCAGAAGGCTACAACCTTCTCTCGTTCTCCAGACTCTCCAGGAAGGGAGCTCCAACCCCCTTTGCTCTTGTACTAGCTAAGATACTAGTACGTAGGCGTCGGCCTACAATATTCTCTCCTCCAGGTACCACGTTTCATAAATTTTCAGACTGGATACTCCTGAAGCACAACACATAATCTGAAAGGCCACGTTTCATCCAATTTTCATACTGGACCCATAACTATCATTGAAGCTCAAAACAATCACTACTAACATCATCAATCTCTGAATCACTGAAACCCTGTCAACAACACAGTCACCAGAACACAGAGCAGACACAGAACTCTGCAAAATCAATTAGACCCAACTGCAACTTCAACATCAAATTTCAAAATGTATACGCTACTACGATGAATCAAAACCATGTACATACGCGCTTTTTCCAAGGTCAACCCGCGTACAGATCTCAAAATATTTTCTTATAAATTTGCAGCTGTATCAGACATCAGTCATACTTATTTATAGAACATTACATGCGTCAATATGTAGATCTAGAATAAGCATAATCATTCATATAAAGATAGTTCATTTCAAACCATTTGATCCCGATCTCTCCTTAGATCTTGTTCTCCATCAACCGGTGAGATCCCTCCTTAGCTCAGATCAAGCAATGTATCATCAACCCATAACCTGCATACTGGATTCATACTTCATCAAATATTCAAGATTTTTCGGATCACCTTGCCTAATGATCTTCTTCTCCTTTTATAGTCTTAGTCCTTGCTCAATACCACGGTCCAAAACCATAATAAATCAATACCAAGAGCCCAATACTTGGGATCAACACACTTGTCGAGATACCATGGTCCGAAACCATAGGTTCAAATACCGAGGACTAACTACCACGGACCAAAAGTAAGCTTTCCGACATGTACGTGCTTTTCCGTGCATGAAACTACGTGTATACCCTACTTGGTATATAGCGAACCTGCGTATACGCAACTTGGTATATAGTGAACTTGCTTGTATACCCTACTTGGTATATAGCGAACCTGCGTATACGCGACTTGGTATATAGTGAACTTGCGTGTATACCCTACTTGGTATATATTTTCTCTTCATACTTGTAGTCTGATCATCAATTCCTTGCTGCTATCCTTCTGCACTATGATTTGTCATCAGTGTGATTTGCCATCAAGGACAACACTTGTCTCATAATGCCAACAATGTTATCCTCCTTAGGCTTGACAAAAATAAAGAGGTACTGGTTAGAAATGACTGGGGAAAATTGGGAAGAAAACTTGAAGAAACTTTATTGGTAGCAGGTCGCTCTTGAACATGAAACTTTCACTCCATCACCATGACTGAGTCGGGCTGGGTTATTCCATTCACCGGTCATTTCACCATTGGTCCACCGTACCATCGACTTTTTGGGTTAATGCTACCAATCCATTTCAGTGTCACCGATATGTTCAAGAGAAGTCGCTCAGAGAATTCACCTACTCAACCTGTGTCTCATCCGCTGCAATACCTTCACGCTTCATTCTTTCATGACTGCCACCCTGAACCTTGTATCATTAGACCATTTTCACCTCCACAAAATCATTTGCTCTGTTCCATGTCATAGATGTGGGATTCATCAATTCCCTTCTACGACGGGTCACTTCTTGTCGACATCAGCTCATTATCCAAGAAGTCGACCTAGGAACAACCCTTTCAGTACTTTGAAGCTTACATGCCTCAATGGAAAGTTTCTCACTTCCGGAGACAGGTTTACATTAATGGCCTTCGACCGAAAGATTTTGCGTGGTGTTTGATATCGACTCATGTATTCACACCACGTGAATTGTACTACAGTACCTTGAGGGTCATCATCATCATCGGTGATTCCTCTCACGCCTATTAACAGCTTACATCATTGGCTGGTAATCAGGCAATGTCTTTCCATGTTCGACATCAGAACATCTTTTCACATGGACCAACTTGTACTTCAGGCGAAGATTGAATGAGTTTGAAGACCCCGGATCTAGTTTCATCCATTCGGGCTGTGATATATTCAGGAAAATAAAGACATCAAATGTACATCATTCCTGCATATATAATCATCCAAACCAAAGGATGATGGCTCTACCAGAATCATCGGTCTGCTACACAGACGGTTGTCTGTCCTTTGTACATGAAAATGAATTTATAAAGCTGAGCATGGGAATGCCCGCCTCAGCTAGATCATGAAAATATTATGAAGATAATGTATTGTATTGTATCTTATTACAGGTCACCTTCCAGTTCGAAAAACCTCGAATCCTCATGATAAAGCATTTCACCCGACATCAAAAAGATTTACGACCTCATGATTTAGGTGGCAACTGTTATAGACATATTTGGGCACTGCAACCCCAATCACATATGTCCATAAACCAAGGGCTTCTAAGTCCCTAAAAGTTTTGTTTCATACCCTAAAGGAGCAAGGTCAGCTGATTACATCATCTCCCAGAAGCTCTCCATGAAAAACTACTCAGAATTGGTTAAAGCAGGACCATATAGATTGCCCAATGCTAAGGGTGCGATGCATCTCACTTGCCACATGCAAAAAGTTCGATGCATACTGGAAAGCCCTTCTGTAGTGTGCAATGAGCGAGAGCAGACAAATGGCACAAGCAGATTGCTGGTGGAGACCCTAAGAATCTTCTAGAAGCTGCTCATTTGACACTTTCTTATCTGAATTCTCCCAAGGATGTGTAAGAGATCATGAAATCTCCAAGTGGAACCAAGAACTATCAGAGATATGACACTAATCAAAATCCCAGAAGCTGACTCACCCCCCTGCAAACATCTATATGTGGATCCCTCATCCCAGAGATCCAGAGGCTGGAATTTTGTAATTTTCAAGGAAGTGTTGTTGGTTTCTTTTTGAATACATTGTTGGGTGATCTTGCTTTGTATGAGGTGAAGAGGGCTTTCATGCTAGGAGGATGGCGATGGGTCAGACCAATGGGTTGTAATCCTCTCTTCTACTACTTCTATCAATAAAGTTATTTGAGTTTTCCTCCATATTCCTGTATATCTCTGAATCTTGTATTGATATATGCATTTGTATGGTTAATATACATCTGATCCTATATTGTTTATGGTGATATATCTATATGCTTTGATGGTATTATGCTTCTTTGATTCTACAGGTGCTCTTTGAAGCAGGACAAGTAAGGAAGAAGTGGCGAGATTCTGTCAAAGGGGAAAGGAAACAAGTAAGGAGCCAAGCGAAAGACTGAGGTTGGTACTCTCTGCTTCTTTCTCATCTATCTCTTGTAAAGGAAAACACAAGTAACTTTAGTTTGTTTATTTCTAAGATAGCTACCCATCTTAGTGGGACTAGCAGCTCTGAATAGACACTAGTTTTCCCGATAACAAGGTGTCATTTTTGCAGCCCACTATATAGCAACCAAAGACCTTGGATGACTATAAGAAGACTAATTTTGAGGTGATGGCCAGGTATGTTCATCCCATTGACCAAATAGAGTTCCACAAATAGGCTAGAGAAATGATTTACCCCACCCTTACAAGAAAGACCATGGCAGCCCACAAGCTGTAGGATTCATTGGATAATGTGACAGCCCAGTACAAATTGGAGAAGGCCTCTTCACAGGCCAAATACAATAGGATAAAGTCATTGGAGGACTTGGTCATTGAACTGGGCCATGATCCAAGTTACATTAAGGCTACTAAAATGCTGATCAAAAATAAAAATGAGGATATAACAGCCCTCAAGAAACAACTTAAGCTATCTCATTTACAACACCCATGGATAAAGGAGGTCCTGGAGAGCCAAACCAATCATGAAGAGATGATGGAACTAGTGCTACAGTTGAACGATCAGTTAAAGGAGATGGAAAAAGAATTAGATAGCTTGATTCAGCTCAAACAAGCTAGTCTTGATTATGCTCCTACAACTGTCATCCCAACAGTTACCATTGTTGTACCTTCTACTTTGGCAGCATCCTTGGCTCCCACAGCTCCAATGGCCACAGCACTTCCAGCATCTACACCAACTACATCAGCAATAAGTTCTACAGGTGATGAAGCAAACAAGTTGGTTAAAGCAATGGAAGAAATGTCCATTCAGACCACTAAGATGAACAGGCTTAAGAAGAAAGTGACCAGCCTGGAAACATATTACAAACTGGCCCAAATCATGCACAAAGAAGAACAATCGAAGTCCACAAGGATGACCGAAAGAATCAAAAGCCTGGAAAAGGAACTAACACTGAATGAACCTCTAGTTCAGGCTAAGGAGAAACTATGGGCCAATATCATTGACTCTATCAATGATATTTGGCCATCCATCCAGATTATTTTTGAAAAAATTGATTTAATAAAGCAAGCTACATAATCCATACAAAGAGTCAAGGCATAACTTGGAGACATGCCAGAGGAAGCTACAAGGATCATTCACTTCATCAACTCCAAGAACAAGTATGAGCTGCAGGAATTAGAGATAGTTGATAGAACAGGTATGATTTGGGAAGTTAAAAAGGTCCTCACTAAGAGGAATTGGATGTTGAACTTAGAGGATAAGTGTCAAACCATGCAACTGGCCATTGACAGATTCATGGTTAAGTTCAAAGTTTTGAGGCAAAAGGGTTTACCAAATCCCTTGGCTATAAACGAAAAATTAATGACACCGGAGGATTATAATAAGAAGATCAGATAAGTGGCCAAATATTAGGTAAATACTTCATCCATGAAGGGTATACCTACTAGCAAAGTATTGTATCAAACTTTTGAGAATTTGTTTTACCTCCAGCGGTAAAACACCTTTTTGTTAATGAGCCTACTTTTGCCAAGTATACAGAGGCAGATGAGATCTACAGGAAGATGCTCAATATCCAATTTCCAGATGTTGAGACATGGGAAGAATAAAACAAAATACTTTAGAAATACACAGTAAAAATGTAAAATGTACAGTAAAAGTAAAAGGTCACAGTAAAAGGATATTGATAGGTCAGTAAGGTCAAAGTGTGTCAGATGAAAGGTCAGAATAAATAGAACATCCAGCATGAAGACCAAACAACAAAACAAATTAAAGTTCAAAATATCAAAAGATCAAAGCCAACAGAACCTAAATAACATGGACAACAACAAGGAAAACTTTAAGGATGAAAAATTATTTTAAAGTTTAGAAACTTTGGCTAATCTCACTAGTACATAATATGCATTTGTAAAATGTTTGGCAATGTTTTGTAAAGCTATTCAAATTTCTAATAATTTTATATAGTATCTATATAAAATTTTGGCGATTTTTAATGTAAAACAAATGTATACTATAAAATTTGGGCGAACAAATTTTATAAAAAATGGAAATTAACGAATCTTTTTTTAGAAAATGCATGGAAAAATAGCCCATTTGCGAATATTAGCCCCTAAAATTTTCCCTGGACAGCAAGCAGCAGTTCAATAGATGTCTCTATCTTCTTGCATGAAGATATTTCTTTCTCCTAGATTAGTTCCCAAGATAGTTTGGGATATTTTGTATAATATTTTTGTATAAATACTTCATAAATCGAAGTATTGAGGGTGGATTGCTATACATTTGTAGAGTTATTTTGATCTCAAACCTAAGGGTTATTGTACCAATTTTCAAGTCAACAGACTGGAGCAAGTAATAAAAAGATTGCACTACAGGATTCATGAGATGAGCTATTGCAGTGAAGTATCTTATTTGTCTGATTTTTGTTACTTTCTTATGTGTTTCATAAACTTGAATTTTATTTTAATTTGAATGAATTAACTAGAAATTTAACTCAGAATTTGTTTAAGTACACTTTGTTTTGCACAGTTAATCATTTATATGTTTTCCTCTGATATCCGGATTTAAGAACCCTTAATTGTTCTCCCATCCCAGTTGACCTCTTTCATTTCTCTTCATAATCCAGTCTAGGGAACCCTTAATTGCTCCCTGGATCCGATTGGAAACCATTTCACCATCAAGCCTTTGAGATCTGTAGTAACTCATTTATCTTGCCCTATAGACATTGTTTTTAGAACTTGATCCAGTCATATTTTTCTGGCATTTTGACCCCATATCCCAATGGTAAAAGCAACCCTCTTTTCATCTATGTAAGCGATCCCACCACCAAAATTCACATCAAAAAGCCAAGCTCAATCATAACTAGCCTGAAATCAAATAACTGAAGAAAGTTAAATTAAAAAGAGAGAGCCCTCTGTGAGATTAGGAAGGCTAGATGATCTCCAAAGTTGGTTTGTGGTTACCTCTATCATTTCTTTTTCTAACAACTTAGAAGAAATTTGGAGTGATAACATAATTGGCGACCATACTGGGGATTCGATCTTCAGTCCAATAAAACTTTAAGGAAACCTCAAATTTCATCTTGAGCCCCTTAAGTCACTTTATAAGTTGTTCTTAAAAGGTTTCATAAGAAAAAATAAAAAATTAAAATTCTGGCTCCCAAGAAGACTCACTATACCAAGGAAAATCCATATCCAAACCCTGCTAATATAGTTGATGACCCAAATAGGATTTTAAGAAAATAAAAAAAGGTAGAAACTCAAGCAAGTAGTAGCCAGTTAGTTAAAGCAAATTCACTCCCTGAAGAATTATCAACATTAGAGGAAATTCCATTTGATTTGTCATTTGATCTCTCATTGTCTAGAACTAAATCAAAGAATGCAATTCATGAAACTGTGTTAGACCCTAATTTTATTCAACTCATTGAATCAAAAAAGATTCATATCCATCCGGATTTAGATAAACTTGTGTTGGACACTTTTGACAAGTTAGAAGCTTTAACCTCTACACTGATAAGCCATATAAATGATGCTTACCTTCAACAATCCGTTGAACTAGCTTCCCTCACTATTACCGCCTCTAAAATTTCTGCACAATCTTCAAACACTATAGATACACCTTCATTTACCACCACCTCACCCATTGTATCTACCACAGTCCATTCCCCTAAACCAGTCATTCATCAGCTTTCTATCCAACCAAACTCCTCATCCTTGTCTAGTTCATCTCCATCTGTTTCAAGCCCTTCCTCAAGTACCAACACTTTACCCCCTAGTCCAACCAGAATCCAAGCCATGGTAGATCGATATGCACCTCTAGTTTTACCTACACAGCTCCATGCCATGCCCCAAGATTATCAAAGAAAAATCTTTTTGTTTGATGCTACTAGTCAGTATACTGCCCAACAACATGTGAACAAAATGACTGACTATTTTGAGTTGCATGAGATAGATGAATCTGATGTCCAAATGAGGTTGTTTGCCCAAACATTAACTGGGGATGTTAAGAAATGGTTCAAAGCTTTACTAGCTAATCATATTGCAAACTTAGCTACTTTTCATAGATTATTCATTGATAGATGGGAGAGAAAGAAAAACCCTCTGCAAATACTTTCTGAATATGATAACATTAGGAGAGCTCCTAATGATTCAGTTCAGGATTATTGTACTAGGTTCAATAGAATCTATAATGCAATCCCTGCTAATATTAAGCCTCCACTTTACCTAGCATTAATCAAATTCCCTAATGGTTTTGACACTGACATGTCATACCAGTTAAGGGAAAGAAACCCTGAATTGGAACAAATGCAAAGTAATGTTGTTAGTGTTGAGGCCAACCTATTAGCTAAGAAATCCAAAATGAGAAATGAAAAGAGAGTTGTAATTAAAGAGGAAAATTCCACTTCTGATGGTAAAATAGATAGTTTAGCGAAGAGTGTAGAGAAAATAATGGATAGATTAGAAAATATGGAAAGAAAAACTCAGTGGGAGAACCAACAGCCACCCCCAATAAGAAACCCCAACTTCAAGAAGAACCCTAAGACTGGAAAGAATGTTATACCAGATCAGCAAATTAGGCCACCCTTCCAGGAAAACTATGTTGAGGGTTCACATAGCCATGCAGGAGAGGATGACACCTAGATAAACTTATTACAAATCAAAAATGAAGATGCTATTTTTCTTACTCAAGAAGAATAAGAATTTTATATGTTGCAACAATTGCAATTAGAATCTGGGGAATCCTTCAACTTTAAACAGGGTTATGAGTCAGGTATATATGAAGTTCACAAACAGTACAACTTAGGAAGTAAAAACAACAATGAAGCTCCCACGAAAATATCAATCCAGACCCAAACTAAAAAGATAACAGAAGCTCATGTCACTCAAATTTTACAAATCCTTCCTAGGGGAACACAGGAGACTTCTAGCCCAAAAATTGTAGATATAACTTCATCTGAAACTCAAACTGAGACAATTACTCAAAACATTCCAAATAGGATTCATCAAAACAAGACTGCTGAAACACAAACTGAAATGCCAAGTACTGAAAAACAAGATAAAAACACACAAACTTCATTTGTTAAGGAACATCTCATCCAAAAAAAAAATCTCAACTTCCTTTCAACCTCAAGACTGAAATAGTAAAATTGAAAATATCAGTCCCTTTGACTGAGCTAGTGAAAAATCAATCCTATAGATCACAAATCACAAAAACTTTAAATATAGGAGAGGGAGAAGATGTTGTCAATTTGAATGATGATCAACCTGAATTATTGTTTGGCCCTGAGGTGAATGGTACTCATCAGCAAGGGGGAATCCCTCCTTTCTACATTAGCCTGAACATTCATGACAAAATATTACATAATGCTATGTTAGACTCAGGGGCATCCCATAACTTGATGCCAAAAGCAATCATGGAGAGACTAAACTTAGATATCACCAGACCATATAAGGATTTGTTTTCCTTTGACTCTAGTCAAGTTAAATGCCTTGGCTTGATTAAAGATTTATGTGTAACTCTAGTCCAATGCCCAACAAAGAGTATTGTGATGGACATAGTAGTTACAGACATCCCACCCAAATATGGAATGTTTTTATCTTGCTCATGGGGAGCAAAATTGCAAGGATCCTTGCAATTAGATATGTCATATGCCACCATATCTATTTTTGGTCAACAAAGAAAACTATATAGAGAGACCTTAATGAAATACATGGTGAGTAGTGCAGAAAAACCACAAAATTTCCCTATATACTCCATGCATTCTGATATGGACTCTTTCATCTTGTACAATTTAGACCATGAAAAAAAGGAAATCCTAGCTGAAGAACAAAAATACTAAACAACTAACAGTGAAAACCTTTTTCATGAGTCCCTATGGCATTTGGATTTTGATGGATCTGTGAATAGGTTAGGGGTAGGTGCAGGAGTATGGATACACAATATGGAGAATAATCATTCTGAAAGTCATGCATTCAGGTTAAATTTCAAATGTACAAATAACATGGCTGAATATGAAGCTCTGATCTTAGGTTTACAAATGGTTAGAAAACTTGGAGCCAAGAGAGTTTCTATACTTGGAGACTCAGAATTGATTATTAAGAAAATTAATGGTGAATACTCTGTAAATAATCCCAGACTGAGTCAATATAGAGAGACTGTCCTAGATTTGATCAAAGACCTTCTAGAAACAAACTTTGTTGCCATTCCTAGAAAGCAGAATATGCAGGCCCACAGTCTGGCCACTTTTGCTAGTACCTGCAAATTGCCCTTTTAGCCCAACCATCAGTACACTGCAGAAGTGAGACATAGACCTGTCATACCAAACAATTTGAAGTATTGACATATTTTCTCACAGGATTCCCAAATTTATGACTTCATGAATGTTGAAGGTGAGTTTCATAATTGTAATATAGATATAGACTGTACAATAGACAATGACATAGATAGTGGGATAGATGTAAATATTTTAGATATAGGTAAACCTACTAATTTCACTAGATTAGAAGTAGATAACTTAGAAAATGTAGAAATAGAAGAAATAATGAATAATGATCTTGAAATTCTTAATCTTAAAAATAATTTTTTGCCTAAGGGATTAGTCCCCTTAGAAGATTTGTTTGACTCAAACGATGTAGCTAGTAAACCAAAAATGGAGCCATTAAGGGCAAATATAGAAGAATCTAACATAGGAACTGAAGAAAAACCTAAACTCATTAAATTATCAAAATCCTTACCTCCATATGAAAAGGTTAAATACATAAATATTTTTAAATAGTTTCAAGATGTATTTGCCTGGAGTTATGAAGACTTGAAGTCTTATGACACCAGCATAATTCAACACAAGATACCTATTAAAGAAGATCATAAACCTTTTAAACAGAAACTTAGGAGAATTAATCCAGTTCCTATGCCATCTATTGAGAAAGAAGTTAAAAGAATGTATGATGCCCAAATCATAGCTCCCATTAGATACTCAGATCGAGCTTCAAACTTAGTCACTACTAGGAAGAAAACTGGAGAAATCAAACTTTGTGTTGATTTTAGAAATATAAACAAGGTCTCATTAAAAGACAACTATTCTCTACCAAAAATGGACCATATCCTTCATAAGGTAGTAGGCTCATCCAAAATTTCACTACTTGATGGATTTTCTGGATATAACTAGATCTTAGTTCAACCAGAGGACCAAGCCAAAACTACATTTACTACTCCTTGGGGTACCTTCATGTATTTGAATATGCCTTTTGGATTAATTAACGCAGGAGCAACATTTCAAAGAGCTATGGTTATAGATTTTGCCAAGGAAATCCATGATTTATTAGTGTTTTACAAAGATGACATCACAGTCTTTTCTAAATCTGATAATGAACACTTAGATCACCTAAGAAGAGTTTTCATTAAATGCAAAAAATTTGGGATTTCCTTAAATCCCAAAAAGACACTCTTTGGTCTAGAAGAGGGTAAACTATTGGGACATATAATATCCAAAGATGGAATTAGAATAGATCCTTCTAGAATAGAGGACATTTTGACCATCACCCATCCTAGAAACATTAAAGAGTTACAGTCATTTTTAGGCAAGATAAATTTTCATAGGAGATTCATTTCAAATTTAGCAGAATTGATTAGAGAACTAAATAACATGTTAAGAAAGGATTCAGCACTTAAATGGAAAGTGGAGACCAAACAGTCCTTTGAAACGATCAAGGAAGCCCTAACCAAGACTCCAGTCCTTGTAAGTCCTAATTTCCAGAAAGATTTTATAATTTTTTCTTTTTCTTCAAAACACACTATTGCAACAGTCTTGTTGCAAAATAATGACCAAGTATATGAACAACCAAGTGCATTTTTCAGTAAATCCTTAAGAAATGTCACACTCAAATACAACATTATGGAAAAACAAGAATTAGCTTTATTAAAGGCTATTAAAGACATCAGAGTGTACATTTTGTATTCTCACATCATTGCTTATGTTCCAAATTTAGTAGTTAAGGACATTTTGACACAAAATGGACCTGAAAGAAAAAGAGGCAAATGGGTTTCCACTATTTTGGAATATGATATAGAAATAAAGCCTACTAAACTTATCAAAGGCTAAGGTTTCGCCAAACTCATGGCTGAATCGAACTGTCAGGCCCTAGATATAAATTTCATTAGTGCCCTTGATGATCAGGAAGAGATGGCAACTCCACAAATCAATGAACCTTTTACTGATTCACCTTGGTATGGAGATATCATATTCGTATTACTGAACTTACAAGCTCCTCCTAGTTTAACAAGAACTAAAGCTATATTTTTTAAAATGAAATCATTAACATACTGTATCACAGATAATGCTTTATTTTGGAAAGACAATGGTTGTATTCTTTTGAATTGTTTACTTAAATATGAAGCTAATAAAATTATGCAAGAATTTCATGCAGGAGATTGTGGAGGACACTTGTATTGGAAAACTACTACTGACAAAACCCTGAGGGTTGGTTTTTACTAGCCTACTCTTTTTGCAGATGTTAAGAAACATGTGACCTCATGTCATAAGCATCAGATATTTGAGGGGAAAATAAAACTTTTACCTTTACCTCTCAAACCCATCTCCACAGAATAGCCATTTCAACAATGGGGGTTAGACTTCATTGGAGAAATACACCTAGCCTCCTCAGCTCAACATAAATAGATTTTGATAGCAACTAATTACTTCACCAAATGGATAGAAGCCATTCCTTCTAGACAAGCCACAGACTTTGTCATTATCTCATTCCTAGAAAACAATATCCTGTCAAGATTTGGATGCCCCCAAAAGCTCATTACTAATAATGCAGCTGCTTTTAAATCCAAGAAAATGGTATACTTTTGTAACAAGTATCACATCACCCTTGGCCATTCCACTACATATTACCCTCAAGGTAATGGACTTGCAGAATCCTCTAACAAAATCCTGGTCAATATCATTAAGAAATTACTGGAAGACAACAAAAAGACATGGAACAAAAAGTTGGTCAATGCCTTATGGGCAGACAGACTAACTACCAAAAATTCCATTAGTACATATCCCTATCAATTGGTATATGCGATGGATTCTATTTTTCCATCCTCTCTTGGAGTTCCAGTGATGAAGATCATCCAGAAATTGCAGGTAGAACCAAATGATATCCAGAGAAGGATAAATCAAACCATACACTTGCAGCAAACCAAAGAAGAAGTATATGTAAAATCACAAGTAATCCAGGACAAAATCAAAAATATATTTGATAAAAAGACCAAAGCTGATGATTTTTAAATAGGTGATAAAGTTATTAAGTGGGATTCAAGAAGAGAATACAAGGGAAAACATGGCAAGTCTAATTTTCTATGGCAAGGCCCTTATGTCATTTATGGTTATAGAGGTAACAATGCTTTTTTCTTGAGAGAGAAAGATGGGTCAAATCTACCAGGAGGACCTGTCAATGGTAGAATACTAAAGCATTATATATCCACAAATTAGCAATAGTTCACTTTACTTTGGTCATTGTATATAACATTGTAGAGTTTAGATTGGATTGGACAGTAATCTTTTGAAGTTGAAGCCCGGAGAGAAGTCCCTAAGCTTTGAAGTATCAATAAAGTATAATCACAGAAGAACAATTTACAAGGTAACTTCAGTCACATTTTCAGAGGCTACTAATCTTAAAGTTCTTGAAATTTCACCAGGAAATGCCATCCCCATGTGGAGCCATTGTTCGGGTCCTATAATAATAGGATTCATAATTTAGAATTGGCTATGGTTAGTCTTGTAATATTGTACATACTTTTTCTTTCTGCAAAATGTTTTCCATATTAAAAATTAAAAAAAATTAAAGAGGGTATGTCCTAAAAGAATAATCAAAGGACAAAAAGAAAAATAAAATAACAAAAAAGTGAAAAATATGAACCCCAAACAAAAACAGATCATGAAAGTGTGCAAATTTAAGTGCCATTGCTTTTACTTTTATGTCTAAAATAATGGTTCTGTGCAACTTGTCATAAATGCCATAGCCCATGATAGTCAAATAGCTTAATCTTGACTAATTCATGCTTTAAATTTCATGTTTATAGATAGAGAATAAAGATCTAGACAAACTGTTTAACCTTGGGAGATCAGTAGTTAGATAGAGAAATAAATGTGCTCAACAGCTTAATCTGAGCCATTGGAAGTTATAAGGTTAGAATTATATAGTTTGTTTGACAAAAGAAAAGGAAATTAAGGGTCTGCTAGCTTAAATGAACCTAATGAAGTGAAGAAAAAAATTTATAATAAGTAAAGGGTAGGTAGGAGAAAGGTTGCATAAGTACAAGGTTGTTAAAGCATAAACACATTTATCATGCTTAATCATATGTTTCAGTGTGCAGGAGTAGTTATTAGAGTAAAAGGATGCTCACAAGCTTGTTTGATTAACTTCCCCTCATTTCATTTCACCCCCACCACATATTTGCTAATTTCCCCATTATCCCATCATTGCTTATGAAAATACCCTTTTCCCTTCATTTTGACCCTTACTCCTTGGTTTCACACATTTTCCTGGAAAATAACCCTCCAAAACTCATTTCCCTACCTAAAGCCCCTTTTCCCAAGTGTGAAACCCACTCCGCATTGAAAAAATCACATTCCCCTTTATTAATTTCCCTAAAAACCCATAAAAACCCTTTATCCTAAGTTGTATTCCCCTCGCATTATTTAATTAATTCCCCAATTTATATGTCCCCGACATAAACCCATTAACCCACCACCTTTGGTGTGGTTAAGAAAACCTGCCACATTTAACCTTGGTCCCACTCCATTAACCCGCTCATTATATTTTTAACCCCCACTTTATTCATTAATTAATTACAATTAGTTGTAATTAATCCCCCGGGCCCCGCAAATATTCACCCTGATTTCCCTCTGTGTAGTTTCACTGCGCGATAGCCATTAGATCTCTCACCCCCAGATCTGACGGTGCACATCCATATCGTGCTCATTCCCTCTCCAACCTTTACAAGCCTGAGAACACGTGAGATTCGTGATTTTGCTCAGGGCCTTTTCGGCTACATGGCAGCTCTAAGCGAAATCACATGCTCTCAACAAAATACCACCCGCCTGCCAAAAGCGGTGCGATGGCCCCTGAAACTGCCTCCCCGCCAAAAGCCAAAACCAGTCACTATTCATTTATGAATTTCGCGCCAAATTCTAAACGTTGTCGGTTAAAAGGCTAAAGAAGCCCATTTCAACTCTTTTCGCTCGTTTGCACTGTGGATGCTTCCTAAGCCTTCCTCTGCCACCCTAAGCCTTTGCAACTGAAATTGACCATTTTTCATCTCTCAAACACGCTCCGGATGCCCAATTCAAGCAACCACTACATAGCTAAAGAAATTGTACCCTCTATAAACACCATTGAAACCAGTTTGTAGCTTGAACCACCAATTTCCAGGTATTTTGAGAAAAAACTGGAACGACCCTCTCAATTTGAAAATGTACAGTCAATTTAAAGATTAATTAATTGAAATTAATTGATACATTTGCCTAATTGAGGGTATTTCCACCTAAATACCCAAACCCCTCTTTTTCAAACTGCAAATTACCCTCTCTCAGTACCAGACTTACTCAAACCTCACTTCCACAGCCTGTATAAGCCTTATTCACACCTTACCCCCTAAAAAATGGCTTCTCAGACCTATTTGGATGTGAGACCTGTGTCAACCCCTCACCTGGACATCGACCATCTAGCACTAGCAGGGAGGGATTTCCAAATAAAAGACATTGCTACTCTAGCCCACCTTTTGAAGCTCCACTATTGGAGTAAGGACAGATTTCTAAGCCATGCAGATGACATCCACCTTTTGGAATCCAATCTATCTAAATACCTATTCCCAGAAGTTCACCCATTCCCTAATATTTTACATTTTTGTCATGCCTGTTATATCCCTACCCAAAGGGCTATTGTTGCCCCAAACCAGCAGTTGTTATTCACCGTTACACCAGAGTCCATCAACCAAATTCTTCAAGTCTAGCCTAGCCCTAATCAAACCCTTATATCCATTGGAAGCCTATTGGACTTATACATCACACTAGACCTGGTTAAGATAAGGCAAATATGCCATACTTTCATCATTGAAGACCGCCATACTCCTACAGAAACTCCACCCTATGCTACCACCATTTTTTCAGAGACTGGCAGACACATAATCATCATGCTCTCATGCATCCTAGGATACACTTCAAATGAACATGTGGATGAGGTCATCCTGGCCTTCTTGTCCATTTTCACCCCAGGCAAGCCTTCTGCTATCATGTACAATTATGCTCAGTTCATTGCAGACAAAATGCATGAGCAATTCACCAGACTACCCACTAAAAGAGTTTTCAAATACTCTTCAGTGTTGTTTCATATGTTTTATATTACCAAGTAGACAAGTTCCCTGTGAGTATCCAGAAGTTGGATACCAAGGGAAAATAGAGATCAGTGGTCTACTGGACCCCCTTGGTTTAGAAATTTTCCACAGCATTTACCTACAAAGACTTCATAGACTCATTTGTATACCCAGTCATGAACATGCTGACTGGTAACACTCAACCTAGGATCAACCAAGAAATCAAGAGAGTGCTACAGTTGGCTAAGAACAAAAAGGTGGGAGATAGGTACCTGTACTAGAACCACAATAAAATCAGAGTTTATGGCTACCAATTAGCCCCTTATAATTTGCCCAAATACCTCCCTATGAGGATATTTGCACTTAAGTACTTCAGACAAATCATCAAATCTAATGAGGTCCACTTCCTATCTGCTAGGAATAAAACCCAATTTAAGATGAAGAATCAATTGTGCCCATTCATTTGCAATAACAAAGAGGTTGGACCAGAGGCTGACAAGATACTATATCAAATGAAATTCAGCAACAACTTCATGTGGTAGTATGACCCTCATGGTGTTATAAATAAGCTAAGACTCAGGGTCAAGTTGGGACCATACATCCACCACCAAAGACCTGACATTGAACAATTTGCCAACTAATCTAAGTGGTTGGAAAACACATTGATTGACATGGATAGTGTAGTTGTGGATGTGGAGAACACACTCTTTGATTTTGAAAAACAATTTGACCAGAGCTCTTTCTTGCAAGTGCTAGAGCTAAGAGAGCCAATGAATGTTCATCCTTTGTTACAGACCCCAGCTAATGAAGAGAAGAATCCAAAGAGGAACAAGGAAGAGACATTCAGCTCTGCCATGGAGACTACAGATGAGTTGTTTGAGATCATAAAAAGGCCCAAGTTGAATCCTGTGTCTAAACAGGAGGAGAATTTTTAATTAGTGGAAATAACTGACACTGAAACAATGGGGCAGAGAAGAAAATACACAGTTGTATCAGGTGAAACACAACATCCATCAACCTCCAACACTCAATTGATTGAAAGAAAACACAGTGTTGAGGTTTCTTCCTTTGTCAGGCCAGCTGACAGAGAAAATGACATCAAAGACAGGTACAAAGAAATAAAGATGAGGAATGAGAAGTTGAAGGCAAAGACATATGCCCAATACTTCAAACATACACCACCCAACCAGAGTAGATTAATGTCAACCTTTGACACTAAAGCAGGAAAGATGTAGGTGTCATTTTTGTAGCCCACTGTATAGCAACCAAAGACCTCGGCTCACTACAAGAAGACTAATTTTGAGGGGATGGACAGGGATTTTCATCCCCTTGACCAAATAGAGTTCCACAAACAAGCTGGAGAAATGATTTACTCCACCCTTATAGGAAAGGCCATGGCTGCCCACAAGCTGCAAGATTCACTGGATAATGTGACAACCCAGTACAAATTGGAGAAGGCCTCTTCACAGGCCAAAGACAATAGGATAAAGTCATTGGAGGACTTGGTCATTGAACTGGGCCATGATCCAAGTGACATTAAGGCTGCTGAAATGTTGATCAAAAAGAAAATGAGGATATAGCAACCCTCAAGAAACAACTTAAGTTGCCTCATTTACAACACCCACAGACAAAGGAGGTCCTGGAGAGCCAAACCAATCATGAAGAGATGATGGACCTAGTGTTGCAGTTGAACGATCAGTTAAAGGAGATGGAAAAAGAATTGGATAGCTTGATTCAGCTCAAACAAGCTAGTCTTGATGATGCTCCTGCAACTGTCATCCCAATAGTTACCACTATTGTACCTTCTACTTTGGCAGCATCCTTGGCTCCCACAGCTCCAATGGCCACAACACTGCCAGCATCTACACCAACTACATCAGCAACAGGGTCTACAGCAAAAGGTTCTATAAGTGATGAAGCAAACAGGTTGGTCAAAGTAATGGAAGAAATTTCCATTCAGACCACTGAGATGAACAGGCTTAAGGAGAAAGTGACCAGCCTAGAAATAGATTACAAACTGGCCCAAATCATGCACAAATAAGAATAGCAAAAGTCCACAAGGATGACCGAAAGAATCAAAATCTTGGAGAAGGAACTGACATTGAATGAACCTTTATGTTAGGCTAAGGAGAAAATGTGTGCCAATATCATTGACTCTATCAATGATATTTGGCCATTCATCCACGTTGTTTTTGAACAAACTGATTTAATAAAGCAAGCTATAGAAGCCATACAAAGAGTCAAGGCAGAACTTGGAGACATGCTAGAGGAAGCTGCGAGGATCATTCACTTCCTCAACTCCAAGAACAAGTATGAGCTATAGGAATTAGAGATACCTGATAGAACAGGTACAATTTTAGAAGTTAAAAAGGTCCTCACTAAGAGGAATTTGATGTTGAACTTAGAGGATAAGTGTCAAACCATGCAACTAGTCATTGACAGATTCATGGTTAAGTTCGAAGTTTTGAGGCAAAAGGGTTTATAAAATCCCTTGGTTATAAACAACAAATTAATGACACATGAGGATTATAATAATAAGATCAGAGAAGTGGCGAGAGATCAAGTAAATACTTCATCCATGAAGGGTATACCTACTGGAAAAGTATTGTATCAAACTTTTGAGAATTTGTTTTACCTCCAGCATGAGGTAAAACACCTTTTTGTCAATAAGCCTACTTTTGCCAAGTATACAGAGGCAGATGAGATCTACAGGAAGATGCTCAATATCCAATTACCAGATGCTGAGACATGGGAAAAACTAAATGATTTATTGTAGAAATACACAGTAAAAATGTAAAATGTACAGTAAAAGTAAAAGGGCACAGTAAAAGGATATTGACAGGTTAGCCAGGTCAAAGTGTATCAGATGAAAGGTCAGAGTAAATAGAACATCTAGCATGAAGACCAAACAGTAAAGTAGATTAAAGTGCAAAATATCAAAAGATCAGAGCCAGGAGAACCTAAATAACAGGGACAGCCAGCAGCAATTCAATAGATGTCTCTATCTTCTTGCATGAAGATATTTCTTTCTCCAAGATTAGTTTCCAAGAAAGTTTGGGATATTTTGTATAATATTTTTGTATAAATACTTCATAAATCAAAGTATTGAGGGTGGATTGCTATACATTTGTACAGTTATTTTAATCTCAAACCTAAGGTTTATTGTACCAATGTTCAAGTCAACAGACTGGAGCAAGTAATAAAAAGATTGCACTACACGATTCATGAGATGAGCTATTGCAGTGAAGTATCTTCTTTGTCTGATTTTTGTTAATTTCTTATGTGTTTCATAAAATTAAATGTTATCTTAATTTGAATGAATTAACTATAAATTTAACTCAGAATTTGTTTAACTACACTCTATTTTGCACAGTTAATCATTTATATGTTTTCCTCTGATATCCGAATTTGAGAACCCTTAATTGCTCTCCCATCCCAATTGACCTCTTTCATTTCTCTTCATAATCCAGTCTAGGGAACCCTTAATTTCTCCCTGGATGCAATTGGAAACTGTTTCACCATCAAGCCTTTGAGATCTGTAGTAACTCCTCTTTCTTGCCCTGTAGACACTGTTTTTAAAACTTGATCCAGTCTTGTTTGTCTGGCATTTTGACCCCATATCCCAATGGTAAAAGCAACCCTCTTTTCATCTAAGTAAGCAATCCCACCACCCAAATTCAAATCAAAAACCCAAGCTTAATCATAACTAGCCTAAAATCAAATAACTAAACAAAGTTAAATTAAAAAGAGAGAGCAGTCTCTGAGATTAGGAAGGCTAGATCCTGATCTCCAAAGTTGGTTTGTGGTTACCTCTATCATTTCTTTTTATGACAACCTAGAAGAAATTTTGGAGTGATAACATGTCACATATCGTCATCTTTGTTGCATTATCGACCATCATTTCCACTTTCATTATGTCTTAGGACCAATCTCGTTAGGTTGTGACATTCACCTCTCTCTTTTATGCATGTTGTAATTTGATGGTAGAGCTTATGTTGTGGCTAAATCTTGCACCTATAACACAAGTGCAGCAAGAGACAAGGAATCTCCCTAGAGAGAACCTCTTGGTTGATTGTACACCAGTGCTTAGGGCATATTATATAAAGGAGTGCTTGTAAGGTTATATGTGAGGGGTTCGCAGCACTCCAATTGTCATGTAATGAAAGATAATGAGGGGGCTTGGTTCATTCCTCCAAAGGTATGAGTTATGGATTTTAGGTACTCCCACACACACAAAGTTCCCAGTAGTATCACATAGAACAGCGGAGGATGATTACTTCAAAGGGGATTACAGCTTAATAGGATTTGTTGAGTAAATGAAAGAGGATTAGGAGAAAGCATAACTCATCATATAGAGCCCAAAAAATCCATAATTCTATATTGAACACATAGAGCTGCAAGCAATGGGAAATTCTACACTTGTTTGAGTTACAAGTGGAATTAATGGACTGGAGAGAAGATGGGTGCTATGATTCTTATATAGAAGTTTAAAGATATACTTCAGTGCTTCATACTAGCATTATGCATTAATAAATCAATACACATGGATCCGTAAGGAAGCATGAAATAATTTCTAGCAGCTATTGTTGCACACATGCAGAGAAGAATATGAACATAATGGAATTAACATAAGGAAAAACAAATTGTTGTGCTAAGAAGGAGGAATCAACACCATTTATGTGATAGTATAAATATATGTCTATGTAAAGTAATACAATCTAAGATAATAGTCATTCACTTACAGAGTTATGAACCAAAATATGGTATCACAGAGTTCAGCCCTCACGGGTGAGAAATTCTGTAACCCTTGTATATATTGCTTCCCCCTATTTATAAGAGGAGGGGGAGTTGAAATTACAATTTACAAAATATCTGAACCTGAACCCCAGCTATCATTATAGACTAGCTATCTCGGTCATTCTAAGGCTCTGCTGCCCCGAAAATATTACAATCATATCAAATCCCTTTCTTGGAAATAAACAAAGATAAATGCATAGAGAAAGAAAATGGAAAGGGGAAGGAGGAGGTGTCCCCTTGTTGTTTCAGTGGAAGCCCATGATTTAGCCACATCCCTACTGTCATCATGATTCTCACTGTTGTTGAGGTAGTTCATTGTTGCTCGGCCAGTTTCTATCCATTTTGCCTTAACTACCTGAGTGAGTTGTTCAGTGGAGAAGTGATGGACTGTGAAACTTGCCTGTCCAAGCAGTCATTTTCTACATGATGGAGTGGAGCACCATGTTGTGCCAATAAGACTTCCTGAATCCTCCCCATATCGATCTATAGATGCACCATGCCTCATTAAAGTCCTTAGTTGCCGGCCTATCCACCCATTTAATCTCTGTGACAGCGCTCTCCTAGCAATAGTCACGAGCCTTTAATATTAAAAACAGAAGAATAGGCGGGAATTTTTCATTTCCTCTTTGGCCCCTATGCTTTTAGTTTATTCATTCATGTGATCGGGGGCTTGAATCAAGCACTTAGCCCTTCAGGCACTAAGGCTCTCAACTTTCACGCATGGGCCTTATTCCTTTGTTATCGCAAATCCACATATTAGTGCTTTAAACCTTGCTTTACCCTTTTCCTTGGAGTAGGACGACAATCTGCACGCAAGGTCCATATAGACCCTACCCTAGTCATTTATCGCATCCGGGGAGGAGTCCCACACATCACAATCGCTCTGCACCAATGTCTTAAGCTTTTCCCCTTAACAGTTGTGATTGTCGATCTACAGGGTGATGTCATCATTTCCACATGTCACCTTATGATTCATGACATGTGGCACACGGAAATGGCCCCATGTAACCCTTGAAAACACTAAAACCGGGTTACACATTTCCTCTACCACGTCATCAACCGTACTTCCACATTACTGCTAATGTCAACTGCCCTGTCAGCTTAGAGGACCAATTAGAGGTCGCCACATGGCCCTTAAAGGAGAGAGAAAAGAGCCTACCTGATGTTGTTTTGTAAGCCTTTCCCATGTTAAAATTTTCAGCCCTCTCCTGGTGATACAACACTATATCACAATATCGGCCCTCGCATGGTCTATCAATTTTGGAAGTCCGTCGATATAACTATCTCACAGGATGTGGGAACCCGCCACGTGGAGGAGAGAGAAAGGGGAGACCCGACCCTTGTTTTGTCGGACATTTCCTTTGTATTTGGTTTTCTTGTCCTCCCCCACTGCAAATGCACCACTCTATCGCATGACCGGTAGTTTGCGAGTCTTTTGAACGGTGAACCGTGCCGATTGCCGATATCGCCTGACTGCGAGACTGTGATATAGGCCTTTGGCGCCAAGAACCGCCGATAATCCTTAAGTGTGAGCCTCGAGACTCTGTCGATAGCCGATTTCCGATGCCACGTGGAGGAAAGAGAAAGGGGGCTGCTTTCCTTTTTTTTTTTCCTACTTTCCTTTGTTAGCTCTTTCCAGTCCTTCCCTGGCAGTGCAACAATATATCGCAAATTGGCCCCCGCATGCTTTGGAGTTTTTTGTGACTACAGGACTTTTGGATTTGTGGGATGTGGGGGACCTGATGGATGCAGGATGCGAGATGCAATATCGGCATTTGAGAGTACGACGTGTTGATAACCTTAGTTTTGTGCCCCAAGGATCCTGTCGATGGCCAATTGTGATAAATGCTCCGTCTGGACCCGCCAACCGCTAATATGCGATATCAGTGATAGACAGATCATTGTTTCATGCTTTTTCAATGCCCCATACCCATTTGAACGTCGATATGCAATATGAAATGAGCCTCCTGGGTCCCAATTGCAGTTTTTCTCCATACTTAGCCATTTTCCCTATTTTCTAGCTTTTTAAAGGAATTCTTCAATAGGGTCCAACTTTTGATCCAAGAACCCTTTTTTGGACTTCTATATACCGCCGAAAAGCTTATTCCGAGCACTACACAATGGAGAGGGTATCCTCAAGCTCTAATAGCTTTTGTGGATTAGAATTTTTCATCAAACATCACTGTTATTTGGCTTTTGAAGCAACTAGTGACTGAAAAAGAAGTGGCTGACAACATTGGCTCCTACTGGGGACAATGCCTTGCTGGCAAGGTGTTGAGAACCTGTAGACTAGTATCCTTCACCATTGAGCATGGATTTAGTAATACATACCTCTTTGTAATCAGAAAAATCTCTAGGAGACTTTCCTCAATCTAGAATGCAGAAATAAAAATTCTAATAATTGAAAATTAAATGCTCAGCTAGTGAGATTATTTATGTACAATCCTACTTATGCACAGTGCTTAATTCAGCTAAGTATGTTCAATTTTCCAATAGAACTAGGTCAGCATAAGAGTGCAGGACCACATGCCTTCATACTGCTGAAAAAGAAAAATTAAAACAGGCATGAAACATGAAAAATCTGCAAATGTGGAACCTGATACATGCTCATGAAATAACCTCTGGTGCTAACTGAAGAATATTCTTATGTACTCAGCCATAGGGTCTTGGAATAGAAAAGGAATGTTTCTAGCAGCCTCTTCTTCACATACAGTATGATGGCCGATGTCTTTATGGTCATGGCAGCCACAAACACCACTTAGCTCTTTGGCATCTTCAAAGATGAGCCAAGAAGGGGAGGGTGACTTCTCTTCTTTGAGGACTTTGGGTTTAAAGCCATTTGTATCTAGAAGTCCCTTTCCTTTTTCAACTGGCCTAGGAGGCTCCTCAGAGGAAGTGCCTTCATTTTTGTCATGTCCCCTTGATGTATTTCTAGATAACCGAAGAGCAATTCTCCTGTGCAATAGAGCAATCATGAAATCGGAGAATTTCTTGTAGTAATCATCCATCTCATCATCATTTAGTATTACATCAAGCTCATCCTCCTCTTCTTCATGTGTCTTGGCTTCTTGTTCTTTGTCAGAGAAAGAGGAATATTTTTGTCGAAGCCTTTTGTTTTCTAACTCTATTTTCATTAGTCCATATAAGGAGTTCTTTATTAAGCTAACCTTCTCTTCTATCGTCTCTTACATGTCTTGACAAAGGTAGTTTCCAGAGTGTTTATGATTGATATTCAAACAGTGGATTCTACAGGATGTTTACCATAATTTGACAATGGAATCGCCAAGGTGAGACATCTTCAACCCACACTTCCTATGCTCACCTAATAGAGGAAATGAAATTTTTTGTCGTACCCACGGAAAAATATTCTAATCCATTACCCGGAAATGGAATTAGAAAGATGTTGTGGCTAAATCTTGCACCTACAGCATAAGTGCAGTAGGAGACAAGGAATCTTCCTAGAGACAGCCTCTTGGTTGATTGTAGACCAGTGCCTAGGACATATTAAATAGAGGAGTGCTTGTAGGGTTATATGTGAGGGGTTTGAAGCACTCCAATTGTCATGTAATGAAAGATAATGAGGGGGCTTGGTTCATTCCTCCAAAGGTAAGAGTTATGGATTTTAGGTACTCCCTCACACACAGTTCCTAGTAGTGTCACATAGAACAGCGGAGGTTGATAACATCAAAGGGGCTTACAGCTTAATAGGCTTTGTTGAGTAAAAGAAAGAGGATTAGGAGAAAACATAACTCATCATATAGAGCCCAAAACATCCAGAATTATATATTTAACAAATAGAGTTGCAAGCAATGGGAAATTCTACACTTGTTTAAGTTACAAGCGGAATTAATGGATTGGAGAGAAGATGGGTTATATTATTCTTATAGAGAATTTTAAATATATACTTCAGCCCTTCATACAGGCATTATGCATTAATAAATCAATACACATGGATCTGTAAGGAAGCATGAAATAATTTCTAGTAGTTATTGTAGCACACATGCAAAGAAGAATATGAACATAATGGAATTAACATAAGGAAAAACATAATGTGATGCTAAGAAGGAGGAATCACCACCATTTCTGTGATATTTTGAAGATATGCCTATGTAAATTAATACAATATAAGATAACAATCATTCACTTACACAGTTGTGAGCCAAAATATGGTATCACAAAGTTCAGCCGTCACGGGTAAGAAATTCCAGAACACTTGTATAATATTGCTTCCCCCTATTTATAAGAGGAGGGGGACATGGAATTACAATTTACAAAATATTTGAGCCCAAGCCCCAACTATCATGCTAGACTAGCTGTCTCGGTCAGTCTAAGGTTGTGCTGCCCCAAAAATATTACATTAGGGTTCGAATCCCTTTCTTGGAAACAAACAAAGATAAATTCATAGAGAAAGAAAAAGGAAAGGGGAAGGAGGAGGTGCCCCCTTGTTGTTTCAGTGGAAGCCTTTGAATTAGCCATGTTCGTATTGTCATCATGATTCTAACTATTGTTGAGGTAGTTCACTGTTGCTCGGTCAGTTTCTGTCCATTCTGCCTTAACTGCCTTAGTGATTTTTCAGTCGAGAAGTGATGGAGTGTGAAATTCATGCACCCAAGCAGTCATTTTCTGCATGATAGAGTGGAGCACCATGTCATGCCATTAAGGCTTCGTGAATCCTCCTCATAATGATCTATAGTCATGCCATGCCTCATTAAAGTCCTTAGCTGCTGGCCCATCCACCCATTTAAATCTTTGTGACAGTGCACTCCACGCAACACAGTCACGAGCCTTTAACATTAAAAACAAATGAATAGGAAAGTATTTTTAATTTTCCCTTTAACCCCTAGGCTTTCAATTTATTCATTCATGTGATCAGGGGCCTGAATCAAGCGCTTAGCCCTTTAGTTGTTAAGGCTCTCAACTGTCGTGTGAGGGCCTTATTCCTTTGTTATTGCAAAATCACATATCAATGCTTTAAACCTTGCTTTACCCTTTTCCTTAGCGCGGGCCGACAATCCGGACACGAGGTCCATATAGACCCTACCCTAGTCATTTATCGCATCTGGGGAGGAGTCCCACACATTGCAATCACTTTTCACCAATGTCTTAATATTTTCCCCTTAACAGTTGTGATTTCCAATCTACGAGCTGACATCATCACTGCCACATGTCACCATGTGAGTGGTGACATGTGGCACCTGAAAATGGCCCCATGTAACCCCTGAAAACACTGAAACGAGGTGACACATGTCCTTTTCCATGTCATCAACCATACTACCATGTTATTGTTAACATTAGCTGCCTTGTCAGCTCAGAGGAACAATCAAAGGCCGCCACGTGGCCCCATGAAGGAGAAAGAAAAGGGCCTACCTGGCCCTATTTTGTAAGCCTTTCATGTGTTAAAATTATCGGCCTTCTCCCAGCGATACAACACTATATCACAATATCAGCCCTTGCATGGTCTATCAAGTTTGGAACTCTGCCAATATGACTATCTTGCTGTTAGAAAATTATATATTACGGAGCAATGGAACACATAAAATATTGCAGAAATATAAACACAGAAAACACATAAAACAAGAGAGACACAGATATACGTGGTTCACCCAGCTTGGGCTACGTCCACGAGGAAATAGCCAGTCCTTCTTTTATTATATTATCCAGCAAACTTAAGAGATACAACTTACAACAGATCTGTTGTAACACCCTCTTCACTCTCAATCTCCTCTCTCTTCCTCACTCAGAATACATATATACATAGATGCAATACAATTCCCTCAAAAATAGTGAGGGGTTTCCTTCTAGGGCAAAAAACCCTAAATTAAACATAACTTCTACCGTCAAATCATTCGCCTAATGAACGGCCTAGATTGACTATAAATTACTAGACTTTTACAAGGCATTTTTACATCTATTTTTAGCTTCGGGGGCGCTGCCCCCAAACCCCCGCTAGCCCCCGAACCCCCCAGCCGAGGGGGATTTACCCCCCTAGACACCCGCGGGGGGGAAAGTCCCCCCCACGTAGAGGGGTGTACAGTATTCCTGTGGTATACATCTGGCTGAAACCTTTGAATACAGAAGATAATCAGGCTCCACAACCAACAATCTCCCACTTGGAGACTGATTATAGCAACTCCATCGCTGCTTCATTTGCTAGACAATGACTCCACTTTGGACCTGGCTATTTCTCATCTTATTTATCATACTTGAAGACCAATTGAAACTGAGCATATTCTCAGTTTATCCCTAGTTACAACTTTTGTTAGCATATCTGCAGGATTCTGGCTAGTGTGTATCTTTTCCAGCTTCAACTGTACATCTTCCAATGCTGACCATATGAAATGGTACTTGAGCTGTATATGTTTAGTCTTGGAATGAAATGCAGAGTTCTTTTCAAGATGTATGGCACTATGGTTGTCACTGTATAACCTGCCCAACTCCTGCTTCTTACCCAATTCATCCAGGAACCTTTCTAACCAAATCATTTCTTTACTAGCCTTTGTAGCAGCAACATACTCTGCTTCTGTTGTTGAAAGTGCAACAACACTTTGGATTTTTGAAACCCAACTGACAGCAGTTCCACCTACAGTAAATACATATCCTATAGTACTCCTCTTGTTATCTTTGTCACCTGCTATATCTACATCAACATATCCCTGTAGAGCAATGTTTGAACCACAAAAGCATAATGCTTGATTTGTGGTACCTCTCAAATACCTGAGAATCCACTTCACTGCCATCCAATGTTCTATTCTTGGATTGTTCATGTACCTGCTTACAACTCCCACTGCATGTGCAATATTAGGCCTTATGCAGACCATTGCATGCATTAAGCTTCCAACTGCTGATTCATATGGAACTTTAGACATATGAGCCATTTCTTCCTGAGTCTTGGGACACGCCTCCTTACTTAATTTGAAATGGCTAGCCAAAGGTATACTAACTGGTTTTGCATTCTGCATATTAAACATTTTCAACACCTTTTCTATGTACTCACTTTGAGACAATGTTAATTTGCAATTCTTCCTATCTCTAGTTATTCTCATACCAAGGATTTGTTTTGCAGCACCCAAGTCCTTCATTGCAAATGAGTTTGCCAATTTTCTTTTGAGCACATTTATTTCCTGCGTGTTAGAACCTGCAACAAGCATGTCATCTACATACAATAACAATATAATATAGCTGCCACCATTTTTCCTTTTGAGATAAACACAATGATCAGAGTGAAATCTAGTATAACCTTGTTCAGACATAAACCTGTCAAATTTTAGATACCATTGCCTTGGAGCCTGTTTTAAGCCATACAAGCTCTTCTTCAACCTGCACACTAGTTTCTCCTTCCCTTTTACCTCATATCCTTGTGGTTGCTGCATATATATCTCTTCCTCCAAATCCCCATGGAGAAAGGTTGTCTTTACATCTAACTGCTCAAGATGCAAATCCTCAGCTGCTACTAGACTTAGAATAGTTTTGATTGAAGTCATTTTCACAACAGGAGAAAATATCTCATCAAAGTCTATACCATTTTTCTGTGCAAACCCTTTCACCACAAGTCTAGCTTTATACCTTTTCCTACCTCCATCTTCTTCCTTCAACTTGTAAACCCATTTATTCTGCAATGCTGTTTTACCTGCAGGTAACCTGACTAAGTCCCAAGTCTGGTTATGTGCTAAGGAGTCCATCTCTTCTTTCATGGCTTGCTCCCACTTCTTCCTGGTTTCTACCTGCACTGCTTCTTCATAACATTCAGGTTCACCAGAATCAATCAACAATACATAATATAATGAAGGAGAGTATCGTTCATGGGGTCTACTTATCCTGGTAGATCTTCTAACACCACTTTCAGGTGTCTGAAGTGCTTGTTGCTGTTGTGGTCGTTGTTCTGGCTGTTGATCATTATGATTTTCAGGCACCATCACTTTTCCTGTGATATCGTCAAGCACTGTGTATTCTTTGTTTTCTTTTTCCTGTTTCTTTTCTTGCAACTGATTCTTATACAAGACCTTTTCATTGAATATTACATCTATGCTCCTAATTATTTTGTGATTTTCATAATCATATAAGCGATAACCAAAATCATTAACACCATATCCAATAAAGGTACATTTCTTTGATTTTGCCTCAAGATTTGTTCTATTTTCTTTGTTAATGTGGACAAAGGCTTCACAACCAAAAGTCTTTAAAAATGAGTAGTTTACCTTTTTATCTGTCCATGCCCCCTCTGGAATACCACCATCCAAGGAACTTGAAGGCCCTCTATTTATTAGATAAACAACAGTATCTACAACATCTGCAGAAAATTGTAAAAGCAATCCTGAATGCAATCTCATGCACCTTGCACGCTCCATGATTGTCCTGTTTATCCTTTCTGACACACCATTTTCTTGTGGTGTTCTTGGAACTGTCTTCTTTCTACGAATTCCATTCTCTGAACAGTACCTATCAAACTCTTTGCTGCAATATTCACCTCCATTATCTAATCTGAAACACTTCAACCTTTTCCCTGTCTCATTTTCAACCAAAGCTTTCCATTTCTTGAAAGTATCAAATACATCAGATTTATTTCGAATAAAATAAATCCAGGTTTTTCTGGTTGAATTATCAATAAAAGTAACATAATAACGAGAGCCACCAAGAGATGATACCTAAGCAGGTCCCCACACATCTGTATGCACAAGCTCTAATTTTTCGCTCTTCTTTTCTTTCCCAACTCTAAGGAATCTGACTCTCTTCTGTTTTCCATAAAGATAATTCTCACAAAATTTTAAATCAACATGCTTCAAACCTGGCAACAAATTTCTTAAGTGAAGAATCTGCATCCCCCTCTCACTCATGTGCCCGAGCCTATGATGCCACAATGCCATATCTTCTCCTGTAAAGGTTAAATCATTAACAAAATTAGAAATACCATTGCATAAATACAATGTACCAACATTTTCTCCTTTCGTTATTACCATGGATCCTTTAGTGACCTTCTAGGATTTATCTGTGAAAGTACTTACACAACATCCACCTCCCAACTGCCCCGTTGAAATCTGATTTTTCTTTAAATATGGATGCTCAAAACTGGTTCAAAGTTGAACGACTAGAAATTTCTCGTATTCCTGATTCCGGCCCCGCAAACGGTTCGAAAAACGGTCCCCGTATGAGGAAGTTATGGCAAAAAGAAGAATTTGTCAATAACATTGAAAATTTTAATTTTTCAAAAAAAATAAAAAAGGAATATTTCGTAGAATATTCCTTGGAATATTCCAAAGAATATTCCCTTTGCACACCCAATCACAGGATGCCACGTGGCAGGCCCAGAGGCCGCCACGTGGCCCTAGATGACGTCAGCAAGCATTATGGGCGCATATTTAAAATTTTGTGGCATTGGCAAGTTTTGAACCCGCAACCTCTTCCCCACCAGCCAAGCGCGTTACCAACACGCCACAAGCTTCACATGTGTTCATGGAGTGGTGGAATATGTTTAAAATTTTGACTTTCTGTTGAGTGGGGCCCGAAGGGGGCCAGCCCCCCATTCCATATGACCGCGGGCCCAGAACCGTGGGCTCAACCCCCTAACTGTCGGGCACGAAATCCGAGATAAACCACCATCCATGCATAGCATTTAATGTAACTGCAATTTGTTTGGCGGAGATTCTAGCAGGAGCGCCAAAATTGGCGGGCCCGCCATATTTTGCGGGCCTAACTGGACTCCAACTAAAGTTAGCTGGAGTGTTTCTAGGCATAACTGGAGGAAAACTTTAATTGGCCATAACTTTGGCTAGGAAAGGCGGTTTTGGACGAATTTTTTTTTAATTTTGGGTATTTTCGACCTTCTGAAACGATTGGTGCAGGTCTTACAGCCATCTGAGGTCATTTGTAGAGGTTTTGGAGCCGTGAAAGTTCTAGGAGCCACTAGGGCCCAATATTGTGAAGACTGTATAGGGTTGCAGGTATCCATTGGAGGTGAACCAGTAGTCAATCCTGAAGGATTCAAGTGTTCTGAATCCATTTTTTCCATCTATTCCACCTGTAGATGCTTCTATTCAGCTGTATATTCAATTTTATCATTTAATTAAAACAAGGACAGGCCCATTTGGGGGCTTTGGACCCAGCAGACGTAGCCCAGGAGGGGTGAACTGCTTTATCAACTTCTTTTGCATCTGTGGTTGATTTATTTTGCAGAAAAAATTCGTTTTAGTGTGTTAAATAGTAAAAGGAAATAAATCTGCTATGCTTAAATGGGTCATGAACAGTTGAAAATTTCATTAGTTTTCTTTCTGCAAGACATGGAAATCTTTTTAAAATGTATATTTCTGAATTGAATACCTTGCAAACAATTTACAAGTAGTTTCAAATTCAGATCAAGTTGGTATCATAGCTCAGTTTTTTGTGCAAAGATCTTCTAACTGTCTTGCAAGTATTGATGCTTACCAGGTTGAAACTTAAAACAGGGGAAGGACAGTTGACTAGAGAACGAGAGAATCCTCAGTCAAGGAAGGCCAGAGAGCCATCACCTCCACCTTCAATTTCACCCTCAAGAGTCTCAGCAGAAGCTTCAAGAATGTCTGCACATGAAGGAGAAATTCCTGCAGACATGGATCCAAAAGAAGAAGAAAGAGTCTTTAGAAAGGCTTTCTTGGACCTCACTGAAATGGTGAGGATATTGTACCAAGAAAGAAATGAGAAATTGGCTGGAGAAGGGTCCAAACATCCACATGAAGGAGAGGGCTCTTGAGGAGGTAAGAAGGATGATGATCATTCCAAGAAAGGACATGGAGGAAATGGTGATCCACCACCCCCATCATCACCTTCTTCCTCTTCATCCTCGTCTTCTTCTTTTGTGCATCAGCATAGATCCTCTGGAAAAAGTCCTTTTTTGAAGCTTGATGTAAAATTCGAATTACCTATGTTTAATGGTGAAGTGAATGCAGAAAAGCTTGACAACTGGATTACGTAGTTGGAAGTTTACTTGAGGATCCAAAATATGCATGATGATGCCACAAAGATTCAGTTGGCTTCTTTGAGAATGGATGGAGCAGCATTGGTCTGGTGAGAGGCCAAGACTAAAGAGGAAATCAAGAAATTTGGTAAGGTTACCTTAACATGGCCTGAATTTCTGTTAGCCATTAAAAAATAGTTTTATCCTCTTGCTCACATGCAGAAAGCCATTATGAATTGGCAAAATTTCAGACAACTTAAGGGTCAGAGTGTCCAAGACTACACCCAAGAATTCAGTAGAAGAGCTCTCTTGTTAGGGGTAGATTTACAGACCCAAGAAACCTTGCTGAAATACATTGGGGGCTTGCATGGTTACCTTAGACACACCATCTTGATGTTTAACCCTACTAGCTTGGACGAGGTTTGTGTCCAAGCTACCCATTTAGAGGCAAGGGGAAAAAACACATTTGAAGAGCGTATAAACAAGCCCCCCAAGGGGAAAAACAAAGAGAAAACCTCCAAGGGAAAGGGCAAAAGGAATGCATCTGTCAAACAGGAGGGTGAGAAAGTGATTTGTAAACATTGTTCTAAACCAGGCCATGAGGAGAAAAATTGTTGGAAATTACATCCTGAAAAAAGACCTCAAACTAACAAATCCAAAGGGAAATAGAAAACTGTTGCTACTACATCTACACCACAGGATTTAGGGGATGATTCAGGTGATGAAACCAAAATTGCAGCCATGGGTTTGAAAAACTTGAAGGGAAAAGAAATTGAAACTCAAGCCAGCACTAGTACCTCAAACTGTCATGTACAAGCTCCTAATGAGGAAGAAAGAATTGAATTGTTTCATGTGAGGGTGATTTCAAAACATACTAAAATTGACACACTTTTTGATAGTGGGTCACAAGCAAACCTTATATCATAGGACTTGGTCAAGCAGCTTAAACTTGAGACCATTCCACATCCGAAGCCATATCCACTTGGATGGATTTGCAAGGATGCAAATTTGCAAGTTTCAAGAAAGTGCACATTGCACTTTACAATTACTGCACATTTTATTGACACAGTTGAACTTGATGTGGTACCTTTTGATATAGCAGGAATTGTTTTGGGAAGTCCTTACTTGTTTGACAGGAAAGCTATCTTTCATCACCATGAAAAAAAATATCATCTTTCCAAAGATGGCAAGGAGTTCATTGTTATAGCTCATCGCAAGAAGACAAATATAGCGATGGTGAATGCAGGACAGGTAAAAAGGCTAGTCAATTCAAGTAAGAATTTTGTTCTTCTTATGATTAAGCCCAAGGTTGATGTGAATCATGAGTCATTTGACAATTGTGATCCAAAACTTAAGTCAGAACTGTATGATGTAGTTGATGCATATCATGAGATGTTTCAGGAGCCAACAGGTTTGCCTCCTAAGAGGGAGATTCAGCATGAAATCCATTTGCATCCAGATTGTCCTCTTCCAAACATAGGCATGTACCGCATGTCTATTATGGAGAATGTTGAAATAAAGAAGCAAATCAAGGACTTGTTGGACAAGGGTTTCGTAAGGCCAAGTACTTCGCCATGTGGGTCACCGATTGTATTGATTCCAAAGAAAGATGGCACTTGGCGTATGTGTGTTGATTTCAGGGCCTTGAACAAGATAACGGTAAAGAATCGTTACCCACTCCCAAGGATAGATGATTTGCTAGACCAGCTGAAAGATGCTCGATATTTCGCTAAGTTAGACTTGTGCAGTGGATATTATCAAGTAAGAATTGAAGAAAGTGACATTTGGAAGACAGCTTTTAAAACCAAACAATGACTCTTTGAGTGGCTTCTGATGCCGTTTGGTTTGTACAATGCACCTGCAACTTTCATGCGAGTAATGGATGATGTCTTGCGTCCTTTTCTTGATGATTTCGTTATTGTCTACTTAGATGACATCTTAATTTTCAGCAAGTCTAGAGAAGATCATGTCATGCATGTTAGGAAAGTGCTTGATGTTTTGAAGAAGAATCAGTTATTTCTTAAAATGTCAAAGTGTCAATTTGGAAAGACTTCTTTGGTTTATTTGGGACACATAGTAGGAGGAGGTGCTTTGAGAATAGATCCTGCTAAAATAGAGGCTATTTTGAATTGGCCTACTCCCAAATCCATAACAGAGGTAAGAAGTTTTTTGGGTGCAGCTCAATATTGGAGGAAGTTCATCTCTAACTTCTCTTCTATAGCAGCTCCTATGCATGCAGTGACAAGTGTGAAACATGCTTTCCAATGGGGAGGCAAGCAGCAAAAAGCTTTCAAATCTTTGAAAGAGAATATTAGTTCAGCTCCGGTCCTTACATTACCGGATTTGAGAGAGCCATTTGAGATACAAACTGATGCTAGTGATTATGCCATGGGTGCAGTTCTTCTACAGCATGGTAAGCCTATTGCTTTTCATTCTGAAACTTTTAATGGTGCTATTGTAAATTATCCTACATATGATAAGGAGTTGTATGCATTGGTACAAAGCGTCAAAAAGTGGAAACACTATTTGATGGGCAAAGAAACTGTTATACATACCGATCATCAGCCCTTACAGTACTTGCAATCACAAAGCAAGTTACAACAGTCACGACACTTCAGATGGATGGGATTCTTGCAACAGTTCCATTTGGTAATAAGGTACAAGAAAGGTACTTTGAATAAGGTTGTTGATATGCTTTCAAGGCCTATTATTGGTGTTGTTACTTTACTTAAGAATGATTCCATTGTACATGATAGTTACATAGAACAATATGCATCTGATGATGACTTTAAAGATGTGTATGCTAACTTGAGTAAAGGGAATCATGTAGAGGAAAATGAATATCACATGCATAACCATTTGCTGTTTCATTTGGGCAAGTTGTGTATACCACAGGGGGAGAGAATAAATGTCATAAGAGAAGCCCATTCTTCTCTTATTGCTGGCCATTTTGGTGTAAGAAAAACAGTCGCACATCTACAGAGGTATTGCTATTGGCCTCGCATGGTAGATTCTATTTCAAGGTTCATAAGAGGATGTTCATTATGTGCTACAAGCAAGCCTAGTAATAGGAAGTTTGGTTTGTATACTCCTTTGCTGGTGCCTTCTAGACCATGGGAGAGCATCTCTATGGATTTTGTAGGAGGTTTGCCAAAATCTAGAAAGCAGCATGATTATTTATATGTAGTAGTTGATTGTTTTAGCAAAATGTGTATACTTATGCCTTCTAAGAAAACTATAACTGCTGAACAAACTGTTGAATTATTTTTTCATCATGTATGGATTCACTTTGGTTTGCCTACTTCCATTATTAGTGATAGGGATTCCAGATTTGTGGGGAATTTTTGGTCCAACCTATGGGAGATGATGGACACAAAGTTGAAGAAAAGTACTGCTTTCCATCCGCAAATAGATGGACAAACTGAAGTTGTGAACAGAACCATTGTGCACCTCTTGAGAGGATATTGCAGCAAGCATCCCAAGCTGTGGGATGAACATTTTCACTACATACAGCATGCTTACAACCGTGCCAAGCACTCTTCCACAAACACCTCACTGTTTGAAGCTTGTTTTGGTTACTTGCCAAAATCACCTCTTGATTTCATTCTTGAGAAAGATGTTGCCATTGAGGGACATAGTGATATTGACAAAGCTCGTTCATTCATTGAAAGAATTCAGCAAATACATCAGCAAATTCAAGAATAGCTTGAGAAGAGTCAAGGCAAGTACAAGGAAAGACACAACAAGCATAGAGTCGATCACAAGTTTCAAGAAGGGGATGAGGTATGGTTGTACATTAGTAAGGAAAGGATGCAAGGAGAAGGTAAAAAGCTGAAGCCTATTCGTTATGGTCCATTCAAAATCCTCAAGAAGGTTGGAAATAATGCTTTTCAATTAGATTTGCCTTCCTACATGCAAATGTATTCTGTTGTCAATGTGGAGAACTTACATTTGTATGAACCTCCTTTGATTGTTGATCATGAAAGTGTTGTTCAGCTGCCATCTATAGAAGATTTCTCGCAAGAATTCTTAGATGAGCTGAAAGAAGATACAATCCTTGACAGAAGGACATGCAGTTCAAGGAGGGGCAGTGTAGATTATGTTCGGGTTGGTTTCAAAGGCAGCAAACCGAACAAGGCAAAGTGGATGGAGGTGGACAGAGTGAGGGAGTTGTACCCTCACCTCATTAATAGGTAGTTGAAGGCTTTTGGGGTCCAAAAGCTTCCCAATCGGGAGGTGTGATCAGGTGCTCATGTCCTAAGTGTCGTAAAATGCTCAAAATTTAAAATGCTCAGAACTGGTTCAAAATTGAACGACTGGAAAGTGCGCGTCTTCCTGATTCCGGCGCCTTAAACGGTTCGAAAAACGGTCCCCGTTTGAGGAAGTTATGGCAAAAAGAAGAATTTGTCAATAACATTGAAAATTTTAATTTTTCAAAAAAAAATTTAAAAAGGAATATTCCACAGAATATTCCTTGGAATATTCCCTTTGCACAGCCAATCATAGGATGCCACGTGGTAGGCCCGGAGACCGCCACATGGCCCCAGATGATGTCAGCAAGCATTATGGCGCATATTTAAAATTTTGTGGCATTGGCAAGTTTTGAACCCGCAACCTCTTCCCCACCAGCCAAGCGCTTTACCAACGCGCCACAAGCTTCACATGTGTTCATGGAGTGGCAGAATATGTTTAAAAGGTTTGAATTTCTGTTGGGCGGGGCCCGAAGGGGGCCAGCCCCTAAGGGCCAGCCCCCCATTCCATATGACCGCGAGCCCAGAACCGTGGGCTCAACCCCCTAACCGTCGGGCACGAAATCTGAGATAAACTACCATTCATGCATAGAATTTAATGTAACTACAGTTTGTTTGGCGCAGATTCTGGCAGGAGCGCCAAAATTGGCGGGCCCGCCATATTTGGCGAGCCTAACTGGACTCCAACTAAAGTTAGCTGGAGTGTTTCTAGGCATAACTGGAGGAAAACTTTAATTGGCCATAACTTCGGCTAGGAAAGGCGGTTTTGGACGAATTTTTTTTTATTTTGGGTATTTTCGACCTTCTGAAGTGATTGGTGTAGGTCTTACAGCCATATGATGTTATTTGTAGAAGTTTTGGAGCCGTGAAAGTTCTAGGAGCCACTAGGGCCCAATATTGTGAAGACTGTATAGGGTTGCAGGTATCCATTGGAGGTGAACCAGTAGTCAATCCTGAAGGATTCAAGTGCTTTGAATCAATTTTTACCATCTATTCCACCTGTAGATGCTTCTATTCAGCTGTATATTAAATTTTAGCATTTAATTAAAACAAGGACAGGCCCATTTGGGGGCTTTGGACCCAGCAGACGTAGCCCAGGAGGGGTGAACTGCTTTATCAACTTCTTTTGCATCTGTGGTTGATTTATTTTGCAGAAAAAATTCGTTTTAGTGTGTTAAACAGTAAAAGGAAATAAATCTGCTATGCTTAAATGGGTCATGAACAGCTGAAAATTTCATTAGTTTTCTTTCTGCAAGACATGGAAATCTTTTAAAAATGTATATTTCTGAATTGAATACCTTGCAAACAATTTACAAGTAGTTTCAAATTCATATCAATGGAACATGCCTTACCTTCTTCAATAGCCATTGATTTCCATTTTGTTTCTTTATGAAAATTGTACCCATTCCAACGATTTTACAGGGTTTATCATCACCCAACCGAACCTGTCCAAAATCTCCTTGAACATAATCATGAAAATGTTTCCTAACAGGTGTGGCATGGAATGAGGCCCCTGAATCTACCACCCAGGCATCAATAATATTTTCTAATGAAAGAATCAAAGCATCTTGCAACACATCACCTGTTACATTCGCTTCATGATTTTTTTCTTGTTGCGCGTCTCCTTATTTTCCCTTCCGAGACTTGCAGTCTTTCTTCAGGTGTTCTTTCTTCCCATATTTCCAGCACACTATCCCCGATCTGGACTTGGATATGCCTTTTCTTGACTTACTGCGATATCCTGGGCTCTTTCCTCTTTCCATTTTTCTTCCTCTAGTCTCTGCAGTCAAAGCATTACCTGATGTCTCACCGGAGCTTTTCCGTCGCATTTCCATGCTAAGGATTGTACCGACAACATCATCAAACTTTAAAGTACTAGATCCAGAGACAGAGTTACTAATGGCCATAACTAAGCCATTCCAACTTTCTAGCAATGAGCACAGAAATAACAGAGCCCTAACTTCGTCATCAAAATTTAACCCTAGAGAACTTAACTGACTTGTAACTGTATTAAAATCATTTAAATGGTCTACAACAGATCCACCTTTTGACATCTTCATATTAAATAAAAGCTTCATAAGAAATACCTTATTTTAGGCCGATGGTTTTTCATATAGTTTGGCCAATGCCAACATTAAACCCTGTGTTGTCATTTCCTTTGAAATATTAAACGCTATCGACACTGCTAGGCACAGTCGTATTGATCCAAGTGCCTTTCTGTCAAGAATATCCTATTATGTGTCTGTCATACTCATCGGCTTCTTTGTCTTTACGCTCAATGGTAGGTACAGATCTCTCTGATACAAATAATCTTCCATTTGCATCTTCCACAATTGGTAGTTTTGGCCATTAAATTTTTCGACCCTAAACCTACCATCTTCTGCCATTTCTCCCACTCGAACCAGGAACCCTTCTCTCCTATGAGTTTATCAGCCAAATAGACCTTCGGCTCTGATACAAGTTGTTATAAAATTATATATTACGGAGCAACGGAACACATAAAATATTGCAGAAATATAAACACAGAAAATGCATAAAACAAGAGAGACACAGATATACGTGGTTCACCCAGCTTGGGTTATGTCCACGGAGAAACAGCCAGTCCTTCTTTTGTTATATTATCCAGTAAATTAAAGAGATACAACCTACAACAAATCCGTTGTAACACCCTCTTCACTCTCAATCTCCTCTCTCTTCCTCACTCAAAATACAGATATACATAGATGCAATACAATTCCCTCATATATAGTGAGGGGTTTCCTTCTAGGGAAAAAAACCCTAAATTAAACATAACTTCTACCGTCAGATCATCTGCCTAACGAACGGCCCAGATTGACTAGAAAATACTAGACTTTTACAAGGCATTTTTACATATATTTTTAGCTTCGGGGGCGCTGGCCCCTGGACCCCCCAGCCGAAGGAGATTTACCCCCCCGGACCCCCGCGAGGGGGACAAGTCCCCCCCGCACCCCCCCCTGTGGAGGGTTGTACAATCTTATTGGGGTATACATCCGGCTGAAACCTTTGAATACAAAAGATAATCAAGCTCCACACCCAACACTTGCAGGATGCGAGGTCGTCAGGATGCGGGAACCCACCACGTGGAGGAGAGAGAAAGGGGAGGCCCGACCCTTTTTTGTCGGCCATTTCCTTTGTATTTGGTTTTCTCCACCCCCCCTCGCTCCCCCCAGCAATGCACCACTTTATCACATGATTAGCGGTTTGTGAGTCACTTTAGTATCGTGTTTTTATGTGTCCGGGGGAATTCTCAAACTGTGTCGGCCTTCTACATTCCTTGTTAACCTTTCTGTGTCAGTTATCGATGTGTCATTTTTACTTCATCATATCATTACTTCATCCATTCCCATCATCTCTCATTTCGTTCCATGTCTATTGATGGGGGATACATCAGGGCCCTATCTCCTTCAACGAATATTCTCCTATTGACTTTAGCTCGTTATCTAAGAGCTTGATATGGGAACTAGTACTACCTTGGAGATTTCAATCCTTAGTGGCAGGCATCCTCATGATCAATAGTGGGTTTTCCTCATTGACTCCTGATCAGTCGAGTCCATGGATGTTCAATGCCATCTCATCTATTCACACTTAGTGGATTGTGTTAGGTACCTTGGGGTCCATTTTCATCATTGATGGGTCTCCTCACATCTATTAATGGTACATCTCATTGACTGATAATCAAAAAATTTCTACCATGCTCGACATCATCACATCCATTCACATGATGTATATTCATACCATCAAGGTTGTGTAGAAGACCCTGGGTTAGGGACCTCTCACTCTTATATGGCACCCTTCTCAAGATACATTGGAGTTATGTATCATTTATGTAATTTGAGGACTATTTTGAGCACCTCCTGTCTTATATGTCCATATTCCTACTTATGTATACTATAACATAGATCCACACTGTATTTGCTGGTGGATATGATCCTTTTTTATAAGTCACATGGATCCACTATGTATTGTTCATGGCCATGTCTTAGCATTTCATATCATGGATCTATAGAGCATGTTTGGTGTCCATGTTTAGTTGCTCTTTATGAGTAAGCATGGGTATTCCCCCTTGGGGTTGTACAGAGTTGAGACTCCAACATTTGGGTTCCTTCGATCTAGCTTTGTAGTTTTGTCTCCTTCCTCCCATTTTGACATTCTAGACTTATTGTAATGAATTTCGTCCATCATTTAATCATATGACCTCATGCATTAGGGAGCGTCTTTTATCAGCCTAATTTCCTCCTTTGAGTTAGTGTACATGAGAACCTATGTTATTGACCTTTTCGCAAATGTCGAGCCCTTGTTTTTTTCTCATTTTTATGTATCTTTGTTGGGATCTAATGCTTAACAAAGTGATGATACCCTAATTTCTCTAGGAACCTTTGTCATCCCAGTGAACATCATCTAGTATTTATAGCAGCAACGATGGTTAAGCTTCTAGAGCCTTATGTTCCCTAGGAGATCATATTATAATATCACTTTTGAGAGTTAGCTTGGGTGCATTATTGGAGAAACTTCTTAAATTGTCTCTTTCCTAAGCATCCAAATTCATTCTCTTTGGGAGGTCTCTAAGCCTATTTATATTGGTTATTCCAAAGGGTCGGTCTAGTTTTGGGGTTTCTGGGTTTTGGTAGGGATTAATAGAATTATAGTCATCTTGATCTGAGATCTCAAGCCTAGGTCATCAAAGAGCCTTTGTCGCACTTGGAGGAGACTATGATGAAAGCTTGAGGAGAGAGCCTCATTGACTGGAGGTATATAACTTTTTATTCCATTCATGATTAATAGATTATTTTTCCCTTCCTATAATTTTGATCTGATCATGTTCTTTGCTTGTAAATGTTTTTTTGAGGCTGACAAGCCTTCTGCGGAAGGCTATTGTGTGCTTGGTTGTTGGAGTATGTGTGCAAGGTCTTGATTGGCGGCAACTAGGAGAGATATATTCAACTAGGAGTGAGTCTCTCTCCACATTAGGTCCAAAAGACTTCACCAATCTACAAGGGTTCCTGGTATTAGCGTTCAAACACTTTCCTTATAGTATCACGTATAAGTGTGGAAGTTGCTTGCTTATATACGAATAAACTAGGGCTGGATCTGTTGATCTCTCTTCACCATTACACAAACCACTCTAGGTAGATCCTTAGTTGATCTACTGGGTTAAAAGTAGTGTGCTAGTTCAGGTGAAATTCTCCCATTAACAATTTTTTCCCCTACTTATTAGAATTATATGCTTCAACCATTTTGATGAGTAAAAACTAGCCTTGTGTAAGTTACTCATCTTGAAATTTCACGAAAAGAAAACCCAAGTGGTGGATATTCTATAAGGAGTTCCAACAAAAGGTTTTCCCATATATTTTTTTATCTAATAAAGATCTCTGAAAAGAGAATCAAAAGGAATTCTTGAACTTCATCAAACACCAACCTTGAAATCCTAGAGGACATAAGAACTCTTTTCATTAATTTTCAATGGTAAGCATAGTGGCCACTCAACCATGGGTTACACTTAATTCCTATAAGGCCTTCGACATGTCTAGGATAGAAGGATACCCTCATGATTTTCATAATAAGTATAACTAGTGGAAACCAAAATTTTCAATCAATAATGTTAATTGAAGATACCTAACACATTTGTACAATGTGTAAAAATTCCTTGTAGATTCAAATTGCTTATGTAATATTCTAAAACAAAAGACTTGAATCTAATCTACTCATCAACAGAAACTATTAAACTATCAAGAAATCACAACATAAACATGAGACAAGATTCAATCACATATGCTCAGATATTTATCTAAGGGGAAAGAAACTGCGCAAGACCCCTTCCTATTTGTATTTCATTAGTCAGATAATAGAGAAGAAATACAATGCTTGCTCAAACCTGAGCAACCTCTGCACTATTATAATCTATCTCACTGCTTCCTAAACAAGATCTGGTCAATATTTAACCAAATCCAAGCATGCCAAAGTCCTTGTTTTTCTTACGATGTTCCTCAAGGGATTAGCCCATATTAATTAGGGAATTCCCAATTAGAATTGTGCAATCCCTGTAGGCCCTTCTCTGACTACATGCACCACCTGTACAATGTGTAATTGTCTACAACTGATAGTACAATGTACTTGAACTCCAATCTCAACTGGGTAACTCGAGTTATCTGCATGCATAATTTATTATGGGATGATTGATGAATTAACTCAAAGATCAGCTGAAGTTACACCCCACTACTAGACCCTCCACTACTTCTTAATCAGTTAGAACTAGTTAAACTTATAATAACTCAAATTAACTGAACTTGATTGCTAGAAATTAGAAATCAATCATAACTACACATAACTTGAGTGTCTCCAACTAACTGGGTTAACTAAGTGAAAAGGCCATGTCACCTCAGTTGACTACCTCGAAGTATTTTTATGAAATTAGAATTTAAATTTCTCCTAATTAATTTTGGGAAAAATTAAATTAGGAATTTCTTGCTACATTTTTCAACACTCCCTCTCACCAAGAAAGGTATTATTTTCTACCCTGATCCTACCTCTTTGGAACTTGAATTTGCATCTTAACAATGCCTTTGTCAAAATATCTACATCTTGTTTCTCTATAGGAATGTACTCCAACAACATGATTCTCCTTAGCACACAATCTTATAGTTTGTGATACCAGATGTCGATATGCTTGGAGCGATCATGAAAAATTGGATTCTCAGAGAGTTAGATACAACTCTGGTTGTCACAACAAATCACTGTAGGATCCATCATCTAACCAAATAAACCAATAAGGATCTTTCTCATCCAGATAGCCTCACATGTTGCTTGGCTAGAAGCCATGTACTCTGCCTCTACTAAGATGAGTGCAATAGATTGTTTCTTCTTATTGTACCAAGAAACCGCTGCTAACCCAACACTAAAAATAGCTCTTGGTGTGCTCTTCCTGTCTGATGGACTACTCGCCCAATATGCATCTGTGAAGCCTTGCAGCTTCACTCCCTCTATCCACTTATACCAAAGACCAAACTAAGTGGTGCCTCTAAGTGTTGGGTTGTGTTATATTCTTTCCACGACTAACCCACTTAGTTAACCGGGGGTTAGAAGGGGGGCGGAGCCCCACCATCATTGTGCCAATTGCGCAGTAGCGAGAGTCATAGGGGTTTGAGGGGTGCAGGTAATCCCACTCTATGGGGTCTGAAGCAGCGCCCCAGAAAATTTTGGTTTTGGACCCTATATTAGGTTGGGCGTACCTACCTATGGTTTTATGCATGTTTTTCGCACATGTTTTTGGATGTGATGGTTTTCGGTCCATGGTTTTGGAAACGATGGTTTTTCGGTACGTGGTATTGGATGCTTTGGCATGTATAAATATGTATTGTAACATTGAAAGGAAAATAATGAAAATCAAGCTGGTAGTCATGGTTTTGGGATCCATGGGAAAATCTCTGTGTATATGTGTTTTATGTGTTATGCTCTCGCATTGTTTATTTTATGTGTTTTAGAATTCGTATGCAAGTAATTTTTGTAAGGGGTTAAAACCTAGATTTGGTATCAAATTAGTTTTGGCTTCAAGGGGACGCCTTTGTTGTTGAAGGGTTTTGTTCGGGCCTGTGGTCGACCCCATTCAGTGGGAGATCTGCGGGATCGATTTTGGTGGTGAAAGAAGATGGCGAGCAATGAAAAGATAGAGATTGAGAAATTTAATGGTCAGAGTTTTGAGTTGTGGAAACTCAAGATGGAGGATCTATTAGTGGATAAAGATCAGTGGATTGCAGTAGATATAGGTACTAAACCAACGGGAGTGTCTGATGAAGAATGGAAGAAGTTGGATCAGAAGGAAAAGAGAACAATATGATTATGTGTCTTAGATTCAGTATTGTTGAATATATCAGGGGAAGCTATGACGAAGGCTTGTGGGAGAAGTTAGGGACTTTGTACCAATCTAAGTCTCTGGTGAATAAACTGTTCCTACGGAAAACGTTATTTTACCTGAGGATGAAAGATGGAGACTCGATGACAGAGCATCTGAATGTGTTTAATACTGTGGTAAGTCAGTTATCGTTTGTTAATATCAAACTTTTAGATGAAGATAAGTGAATTAGTTTTTTGTGTTCTCTACCAAATTCGTGGGATAGTCTGGTTATTGCAATAGGTAACAATGCAACTTCCTTGCGGTTTGATGAAATAGTCTCATCCTTGCTGACGGAGGAAATGAGATGGAAAAATATGGAGAGCCAAAATGGTGATGCCTTGTTTGTATGAGGACGGTCCTAGAACAGAAACAAAAATAAGTCATCGAGTGGGAGGTCTAAATCTAGAGGGAGATCTAAATCTATAGGAAAACCTATAAAGGTGGTGTTCTATAAATGCAGAAAGGAAGGGCACTACAAAAGGGACTGTAAATCTAAAGCTCCTGATAAAGGAAAGGGATCTGATGATGCTCCTTCTACAGAGGCAAAAACCACCTCAGATGAAGGTGGGGATGTGTACTTGGCTTCTTCAAGTACACATGTAGATCACGAGGCATAGTTGATTGACTCAGGTGCATCCTTTCACTTCACTCCCCATAGAGAGTGGTTCCGTGAGTATGAGAAATATGATGGTGGTGATGTCTTCTTGGGGGATGACAGGAAGGCTAAAATCATTGGTTGTGGAAAATTAAAGTTGAAGTTGCAAGGTGGAAGGGTTAGAACACTTCCAAGTGTTCTGCATATTCCTGCATTAGCCAAAAATCTGATTTCTGTAAGCAAGTTGGATGATGCAGGTGTAAAAATAGTGTTCAAGAAGGATACTTGTAAGATGGTTGGGGGGGAACTGGTATTGATGCATGGAGTTCGAATTGGAACTTTGTACAAGCTGCAAGGTAGCACTATTATTGATGGGTACAACAGTTCTGTGGTTCCTGAAAGTGGAGAAGAAAATCTAGTGGTCTCTGGAGAGAAGACCATGTTATGGAATCAAAGGCTTGGACATATTGGAGAGAAGGGCCTTCGAATACTTCATGGTAAAGGTATGGTAGAAGGTATGAGTAATATCTCTATAGATTTTGATTTCTGTGAAAATTGTGTATATGGGAAGTAGAATCAGGTGAGTTTCCCCTTTAGTGGTAATAGGGTGAAACAGATATTATAGCTTGTGCATAGTGATGTGTTTGGACCTGTGAAGGTTCCACCATTGGGTAAGTTTGTGTACTATGTATCCTTTATAGATGACTTCTCAAGGAATACATGAATATATTTCCTTAAGAAGAAATCTGAAGTCTTTGACAGGTTTAAAGAATTTATGTCTTTGGGGGGAAACCAGAAAGAGAAGAAGATAAAGGTGTTGAGGACAGATAACGGTGGAGAGTTTTGAAATAAGAAATTTGAAGAATTCTGTAAGAAGTGTGGTATAGCACGGCAGAATACTATTCCATACACACCTAAGCAAAATGGAGTTGAAAAAAGAATGAACAAGACGTTGCTGGAAAGGGCAAGAAGCATGCTCAGTGGTGTCGGGTTAGGATAGGAATTCTAGGCAGAGGCGGTGGAGACAGCATGTTACCTGGTCAACAGTGCACCTTCATCAGTGTTGGAGGATAAGACTCCACAAGTGGTATGGATTGGTAAGAAACCCTCTCTTTCACATCTGAGGGTATTTGGATGTGATGCATATGTACATGTTCCAAAGGAGAAACAAACCAAGTTGGATAGTAAATTTGAAAAGTGCATCTTTATTGGGTATAAGGATGGTTTAAAGGATTATAAGCTTTGGAACCCAGTAACAAGGAAGGTTGTGTACAGCCGAGATGTGTGGTGTTCAGAGAGGTAAAATATGTTATTAAACATGAAGTGTTAGGGTCCCACCCTAACCCCCTTATTTATGTAGTAGGATCGAGTCATAGTTATAGTTAAGTAAGGAGTCAATAAAGCCCATATTAATAATTGTAAGTGGTTAACCCGCAATTAATGATAGGACCATAGTTAGTTGCAAATGGGCCATGGTATTAGATAGATGGTATTAATAAGAACCATGGTATTGATCCATGGTATTGCATGAATGAGTCATATATAAAGGATAGAGACTCCCTGCGAGGAGCATCGTGTCTTATTTTGTAATCGAGCTCTGCTCTATTGGAGGTTGCCCCCTAGAAGAGGCAAGTGAACATTGTTTTCTGAATAATAAAATACTTGCTGTGTTTCTCACTATTCTATGTTCTGGGTATATTTCTTCGCATATTCTGTATTCCGGTATCATCTTGCAGGTTAAGAGCATAACATGAAGTCCAACCAAAAGAACCTGAGAAGATAGAGTTTGAGCTAAAGGAGGAAGAATCAGATTCTACAACAGAGGAGGAATCAGAAGATGAAGAGCCACAAATTCTAGGTGTGATAAGATCAGTTCGAGAAAGAAGGCAACCAGAAAGGTATAGTCCATTTGCTTTCTGTTCAAATTTTTCTTTATCTATTATTGATGATGATCCCAGAACTGTGAAGGAAGCAGTAGATTCAGAGGATGGAAAACTCTAGAAAGAGGCCATGGTTGATGAAATGGAATCTTTGCACAAAAAAGAGGCTTGGGATCTGGTGGAGTTGTTGGCTGGAAGATAACCCATTGGCAGCAAATGGGTGTTCAAGAAGAATACAAATGCAGAAGGAAAGGTGGATAAATACAAATCTCGGTTGGTAGCAAAAGGTTATTCCCAGGTGTCAGGAATTGATTTTGGTGATATTTTTTTCTCCTATTGCCAAGGTAACTTCTATTAGATTACTTTTATCTGTTGTTGTTGCTTTTGATTTTGAGGTAGAACAGATGGATGTGAAGCCAACATTTCTTCATGGGGATTTGGAGGAGGAGATATACATGAAGAAAACTGAAGGCTTTGCGGTGAAGGGTAAGGAAGAACTAGTATGCAAGTTAAAGAAGTCTTTGTATGGGTTAAAACAGTCACCAAGGATGTGGTATCAGAAATTTGATACATTTATACGGGGACTTGGCTTCACCAGAAGCAAAGAAAATCACTGTGTGTATTTTAAATTAATTGGTGACCATGTTATTTATCTGGTCTTGTATGTGGATGATATATTGCTGGTTGAAAATGACAAAGAAATTATCCAGGATTTGAAGAACCATTTGTCCTCCAAACTTGACATGAAAGATCTTGGTGCTGCAAACTATATTTTGGGCATGGAAATTAAAAGAGATCGGACAAAGAGGAAGCTCTGGTTAAACCAGAGGAAGTATGACGAGACAATATTGCAGAGGTTTAATATGCAGGATAGTAAACCAGTGAAGGTTCCTATTCCTGTAGGTGTAAATTTATCTGTTGAACAGTGTCCCAAGACACAAGAAGAGGAAGAGGACATGTCCCGTGTTCCATATGCAAGTACAGTCGATAGCCTAATGTATGTGATGGTTTGTGTTGGGTCCCTATAATACTAGTGATTACCCCATTACTATTGTAGTTATACCCCTTATTTATATTTTTGTGCCCCTATTACCCCCATATTGTTATTTCTATGCCCCATAGAATCCCTCTATTGTTATTTTTGTGGCTTTATATTATTATTGTTAGGTCGGCTGGATTATATTGTGGCTCCTTAGACTCCTATATATAGAAAGGAGGTTGTGTCATTTGTATCATCTAAGAATTGTTCATTTATGTAATGTAAAGGAGGTTGCCCCCTCGAAGAGGTTGAATTCTAAGGCGTTGATCTATCTTTTCTATCTTTTCTTGAGCTGGTTTCATAACATTTGGTATCAGAGCTTTGGATTCTAGGGTTTCGCTGCTCCAAACAGGCCATCCTGGCATTTTCGCTATAACTTTTTTTCTGTGACTTTTCAGAAGTCGCAAAAAAAACCCCATTTGAGAAGAATTGGTGCTGAACCTTGGGTCCGAATTTTAGAGCTTTTCACGCTATATTTTCGGAGATATGATCTGAGGAAGTTGGCCTTTTTGCAGATTCCTGAATTACATTCAAAACAGGTGACCTGGGGAAAATCGTCATAACTCTCTCTCTGAGGATCGGATTGAAATTTCGTAAAAAGGTACAGAAAGAGGACGAACTGTAGTTTCTTGTATGTGTGTTTCAGATTCAAAGGTTGAAACAGTGACTCGTGGCACGTCGTACAAGTTCGCTCTACTAAACCAGTCTAAAAGCAAGTCACTGTGGGAGATTTCACATAACTCTTACTTGGAGAATCCAATTTGGCTCAGACTTGTGGCATTGGAAAGAGGACACAGAAGGCTAATAAAAGTAGCAATTCCAGAATTGGATGATCCGAAATTACAGAGATACATCAGATTCAATATCAGGCTTCTATAAAGTGAAAAAAGGTGTGTAGTTTTTTTTTTTAATTTTTTATCTAATCTTGGTTTAACGGAATTCAAAGGGCATAGTAAAGCATTATTATCGGTAACTGATGCCCCGAGGAAGAAAATGCAAACACCTAGTAAGGAACCTGAAAGCTCTAGCATGAATCATGAAGAAGAGGAAGAAATGCTACATGATATATCAAAATTACAAGAACAAGTGCAACAAATGTCACGCTCACAAAAGCTAAAAGAAGCTAAGATAAGTGGCGTGGAATCTAAGATAAATGGCGTGGAATCTAAGATAAAGGGCATGGAAGATAAGATGGAGGATTCGATGGTAAATTTTAAGATAGATTTGAAGACAGACATGGAAGAATTGAAGAACTTGCTACAAGAAAGGGTCACTAATGGTGAAAAGGTAGTAAAGGAAACTCATGATGAGAACAAAAGAAATGTTAATCATGATTCCATAGACTCTAATGTTGGATCGAAGACTCAACATGTTCCAAAAATCGATATGAGGAAGTTTGATGGCAAGGATCCCGCCACATGGATATTACAGATGGAGCAATTCTTCGATCTCAATAATGTGCAAAACACACAAAAGGTACGTATGGCAACTTTATATTTGGAACCAAATCAGTTTGTATGGTATCAATGGCTTTGTTCTCGTAAACAATTTATCACTTGGGCAATTTTTACGGAAGAATTGATAGCACATTATGAGGATACAAAAAGCAACACTTTTTTTAGCCAATTGATAAGTCTCAAACAAAAGGGTTCAATAATGGAGCACATTGAGGAGTTCCAAAAATTGAACATAAGGGTAAAAGATATTCCAGAGGAGCATAGGATTGATGTGTTCATAGGGTCTTTAAAGGATAATATCCAACATGATGTGCGCCTTTGGGAACCTGATTCATTAGAGAAGGCATTCAGGTTAGCAAGAAAAATGGAAAGCAAAATTATGGCAACTAGGAAGCATACCATTCACAACTATAAAGATGGAAGTGTTGTTGCCCATAGTCTTCCACAACCTACAAGGTTGACACCACAACAATTGGAAGAAAAAAGAGCAAAAGGGCTTTGTTACAATTGTGATAGAAAATACACAAAAGGTCATAAGTGTGCTGAGAAGAAATTATTCTACATAGATTGTGAAGAGGAAGAAGAAAAGGAGCAAGAAAGGTCAAAAGAAGAGGATATATTCCAGGAACAAAGCCTAGATGAAGAACAAATAAATCCGACCATATCTTGTAATGCATTGGCGGGAATTACCACTCCTCAAACCATCAAGATAGAAGGACAAATCAAGAAGAAAAAGGTAATAGTGTTGATTGATTCAGGAAGCACCCACAATTTTATTCATTGTAGGGTAGCAAAAGAATTGAATTGCTTCCTATATCCAGCACCAGAGTGTCAAGTGATGATTGCAAATGGAGGAACAATAAATTGCTCTGGAAAGTGCCATAATATCAAGCTATCCATGGGAGAATATGTATTGACTAGCCCAATGCTTTCCATTCCAATGGGAGGTGCTGATGTTGTACTAGGAGTCCAATGGCTACAATCCTTGGGTACAATAGCTTTTAATTTTCAAGAACTTTTCATCAAATTTTCTTCGGAAGGAAAGGAAGTTGAATTAAGGGGTATTGCAGGGAAACCAGGAAAGATAATCAGCTCTAATGGTATGACAAAGCTTCTAAAAAAGGAGCAAAGAGGTGTAATTGCACAATTATGTTCGCTAGATGTTTCCACATTGGAATCATCTATTTCTCCAGATCTCCAAAAAGTCTTGGACAATCATTCCAAGGTATTTGAGACTCCCAAGGGTCTCCCACCTATGCGTGATCATGATCATGCTATTCATCTGATTCCAGGAAGTGTTCCTCCAAACATCAGGCCGTACAGATATCCCTATGTCCAAAAAAGTGAAATTGAACGTATGGTTGCAGAAATGCTAGAGGCTGGTATAATTCAACCGAGTCAAAGTTCTTTCTCAGCTCCAGTAGTATTGGTGCACAAGAAGGATGGATCATGGCGCATGTGTCCAGATTATAGGGAGCTCAACAAGCTCACTATTAAAGATAAGTTCCCCATTCCTGTTATTGATGAATTACTGGATGAATTGCATGGATCAATTTACTTCACCAAGTTGGATCTTCGTTCGGGATATCATCAAATCAGAATGAAGATTGAAGACATTCCAAAAATGGCATTTAGAACTCATGAGGGTCATTATGAATTTTTGGTCATGCCTTTTGGCCTTACCAATGCACCTTCAACATTTCAAGGTTTGATGAATTCAATTTTCAAACCATTCCTTAGAAAATTTGTGTTAGTATTTTTTGATGATATACTAATCTACAGCAAGTCTTGGAAGGATCATGTTGAACATGTTGACAGGGTGCTACAACTATTGGAGGAGAAACAATTATATGCAAAAAGATCCAAATGTTTCTTTGGAGTCCAGGAGGTGGAATATTTGGGTCATATTGTATCTCATGAAGGAGTTAAGGTAGACCCTAGCAAAATTAAAGCCATTAAGGAATGGAAAATCCCCACATCCATAAAGCATCTGCGAGGATTTCTTGGGTTGACAGGGTATTATCGCAAGTTTGTTAAGAATTATGGGAGAATAGCAGCACCTCTAACAACATTATTGAAGAAAGATTCATTTTCATGGACTTCGGAAGCAACAAAGGCCTTTGAACATCTTAAAGAGGCAATGTGCCAAGCACCGGTCTTAGCTACACCGGACTTCACAAAAACCTTTATTGTGGAATGTGATGCTTCAGGAAATGGAATTGGTGCTGTTCTAATGCAAGATGAAAGACCCATTGCTTTTGAAAGTCGTCCAATCAAGGGAAAGTTTTTAAGCAAAGCTATTTATGAGAAGGAAATGTTGGCAATACTCCATGCACTTAAGAAATGGCGACCCTACCTAATGGGAAGACACTTCAAGGTAAAAACGGATCATGATAGCCTTAAATACTTTTTAGAACAAAGATTATCCTCTGAAGAGCAACAAAAGTGGGTCACAAAGATGTTGGGTTATGACTTTGAAATCATCTACAAAAAAGGGAAGCAAAATGTGGTGGCAGATGCACTCTCAAGAAAGGATGAGGATGTGGAAGCATTGTTGTGTGCCATTTCTATTATCCAACCAGATTGGATAAACGAAGCAAGGGAGGAATGGAAGAATGACGAAGAAGTGTGGGCACTTATTCGAAAGCTACAACAAGATTCCAGTACTTCTGATACATTTAGCTGGAAAAATGATTCGTTATGGTACAAAGATCGCTTATACCTCTGTAAGAATTCCCAGCTAAAACAAAAGATTCTTATGGAATTGCACACTTCTCCCTTAGGAGGGCACTCAGGATTTTTAAAAACTTACCACAGGGTTAAGAAGGAATTTTTTTGGGATGGCCTTAAATCAGATATTCAAAAGTTTGTGGCGGAATGTTTGGTTTGCCAGCAAAATAAAGTTGAAACAATTAAGACACCGGGTCTATTACAACCTTTATCCATTCCAAGCCAACGTTGGGAGGAGGTTTCAATGGATTTTATCACAGGTTTACCCAAGTCTGAGGGAAAGAGTGTCATCATGGTGGTAGTTGACAGACTTACCAAGTATGCACACTTTTGTGCATTATCACATCCATTTAAAGCCAGTACAGTTTCTACTGCATTTATGGAAACAGTTCAAAAGCTACATGGAAACCCAAAGATTATTGTAAGTGACAGAGATCCCATTTTCACTGGAAATTTTTGGACAGAATTATTTTCTTGTCTTGGTACTCAGTTAGCTCATAGCTCATCTTATCATCCTCAATCTGATGGGAAAACTGAGATAGTAAACAAATGTTTGGAAGGATATCTTCGTTGCTTTGTATCTGATAAACAGACACAATGGGTCAAATGGTTGCCTCTGGCTGAATGGTGGTATAACACTTCCTTCCATACAGCAACAAAAATGACCCCATTTATGGCACTTTATGGGTATCAACCACCATCCATCACATCATATTTAAGAGAAAATTCTAAGGTTCAGGCAGTGGAACATCACATCGAACATCAACAACAAGTCCTCCAACTCTTAAAGGATAACCTCGTGTTGGCACAAAATAGAATGAAACAACAGGCAGATCAACATCGCAGTGAAAGAAGTTTTGATGTAGGTGATTGGGTATTCCTACGGCTACAACCATATAAGCAAATGTCCCTAAAGCAAGCTAAGAAGGATAATAAATTATCACCAAAGTATTATGGTCCATACAAGGTGTTGCAAAAGATTGGTACTATGGCATACAAATTGGAGCTTCCTGCAGCTTCTCGATTGCACCCAGTTTTCCATGTTTCATGTTTAAAGAAGGTTATAGGTGACAAGCTCCCAATTCAAACAATATTGCCAGAACTTGATGAGGAAGGAAAAATTATATTGGAACCGGAAGCAGTCACAGAAACAAGAACTCGACAGCTACGAAATCGATCAATTTCAGAGTATCTTATCAAGTGGAAGAACTTATCCGCTGAAGATTCCACATGGGAGGATGAGAATTTTATGCAGAAGTATCCAGAACTACTCAAGTGTTGAGGACAACACTTTTTTGAAGGAGAGGGGCATGTTGGGTCCCTATAATACTAGTGATTACCCCATTGCTATTGTAGTTATGCCCCTTATTTATATTGTTGTGCCCCTATTACCCCCATATTGTTATTTCTGTGCCCCATAGAATCCCTCTATTGTTATTTTTGTGGCTTTATATTATTATTGTTAGGTTGGCTGGATTATATTGTGGCTCCTTAGACTCCTATATATAGAAATGAGGTTGTGTCATTTGTATCATCCAAGAATTGTTCATTTATGTAATGTAAAGGAGGTTTCCCCCTCGAAGAGGCTGAATTCTAAGGCGTTGATCTATCTTTTGTATCTTTTCTTGAGCTGGTTTCATAACAGTTTGCACTATACCAGACATTGCACATGCAGTGGGAGTATTGAGCAGGTTTATGTAAAAACTAGGGAAGAAGCAGTGGACAGTAGTGAAGCTGGTTTTTAGGTATTTGAGTGGCACTAGTGATTATGGTTTGTGCTACCAAGGAAGACCAGGATTGGACAGAGTGTTGGATATTCATGGATTTGTTGATGCAGACTGGGCTGGAGATCTAGATCAGAGAAGATCTACAAGTGGGTATGTGTTTAACCTATTTGGAGGTGCAGTCAATTGGATGAGTAAGAAACAATCTATAGTGGCACTATCAACTACAGAGGCAAAATACATGGCAGCCACTCATGCAAGCAAGGAAGCAGTTTGGTTGCAGAGATTGTGTTCAAGTATGGGGTTAGTACATGGAGCTATAAGGATATACTGTGATAGCCAAAGTGCAATTTTCTTCGCAAAGAACCTTGCATATCATTCAAAGGCAAAGCACATTGATGTTCAGTATCACTTTGTGAGGGATATGATAGAAGACAAAAAGGTGTTGCTGGTAAAGGTGGACACTTTGAAGAACAATACAGATGCATTGACAAAATTTGTGAGCTTTGAGAAGTTCTCTTGGCGTAGAGAAACAATGGGCATTGCAGGGCTAGATAAATGACTAAGCTCCCTTGTGGCCCCCTGTGGAAGGAAAACAACAAGTGGGAGAATGTTGGGTTCTGTTATATTCTTTCCACGACTAGCCCAAGTAGTTAACCAGGGGGTTAGAAGGGGGGCAAAGCCCCCCCTTCATTGCGCCGATTACATAGTGGGGGGAGTCACAGGGGGTTTGAGGGGTGCAGGTAACCCCACTCTATGGGGTTAATTTTGGTTTTGGACCCTATATTAGGTTGGGCGGACCTACCTATGGTTTTGTGCATGTTTTTCACACATGGTTTTGGACGTGATGGTTTTTGGTCCATGGTTTTGGACACGATGGTTTTTCGGTCCATGGTATTGAATGCTTGAACATGTATAAATATGTATTGTAACATTGAAAGGAAAACAATGAAAAATCAAGCTAGTAGTTTTCTGGTTTTGGGAGGGAAAAATCTTTGTGTATATGTGCTTTATGTGTTATTCTCTCGCATTGTTTATTTTCTGTGTTTTAGAATTCGTATGAAGGTAATTTCTGTACGGGGTTAAAACCTACACTAAGGTATCTCAACACATGCTTTTCTTCCTTCCAATACAGTTTGGTTGGATTGACCATAGCTTGACTAAGTTGGTTAAATGCAGAATACATGTTTGGTCATGCATTCACCAAATACTTAAGTGAACCCACAAGCTCCCTATATATGGTAGACTCCACTACTTCACCTGAAGTATCATCTTCCTTCCTCCAATTCCCTGCTAGAGGAGTCTCCATGGGTTTGTTTCTCTCCATGTGGAACTTCTTCAGTATCTTTTTGGCATGCTTTCCTTGAGAGACAAACAGTCCCCCATATCCTTGCCATAATTCCATGCTGAAGAAATAATGCATGAGCCCCGAGTCCTTCATCTCGAATTCTCTTGCAAAATCCTCTTTGCAAGACTTGATCGGCTTCTCATCACTGGTTAAAATTAAATCATCGATATATAATACTATAATCAATAATTTACCTTCAACAACAATATGGTAAATGTTTGCATCTGCTTCACTTTTGGCGAAGCCCAACCCAGTGAGATAATTGTCGATCCTAGTGTACCAAACATGGGGTGCTTGTTTCAATCCATACAATGCTCACTTGATTCTGCACACATGCAACTCTCTGTCAAAGGTCTCAAATACTTATGGTTTCTCAATGTACACCTCTTCCTCAATAGCTCCATTGAGGAATGTTTTCTTCACATCCATCCAATGGAGATTCCAACCCATTTGTGTTGCAAGAGCTAGAATATATCTAATTGAAGAGTACCTTGTAACTAGAGCAAAGGTATCCTCATAGTCAATTCCCTACACCTGAGAGAACCCCTTGGCCACAAATTTGGCCTTGTGATTCTCGATGCTTTCATCTACTACATGCTTCACCTTGTACATCCACCTGGAACCTACCACTAACTTGTCCTTTTCTCTTGGGACCACTTCCCGAACATTGTTTTAGATAATGGAGTCATACTCCTCTACCATGGCATAAACCCATACTTACTTCTGCATTTCTTCCTCAAATTAGGTTGGCTCAGTATATACAAGCTCACTCATCATAGCCGTGTAGCTAGCGTATCAATCTTGTGACCTCCTTTCTCTATGATGTGATGTGGATGCTCCCACGTTATCTCTAGCATCATGCAATAATTTGTCAGCTTCTCTAGTATGCTTCCTTCCATCTTTGGATGTCTATGCTTGAGTGGAAGTCTCCACTCTCTACCTCTACTCGTGATTGCTCCAAAACTTCCTAAGGTTCCACATTTGGAGCCAAAATCTATTACACTAAATGCAACTGAAGCTCCCTATCAAGGGAACACCTCACTGCCTTATCCTCATCAAATTTTACATCTCTTCTGACAATTTTCATCTTGAGAGATGGAAAGTACACACGATGGATGTGAGGTTTTTCTACGTACCGCACAAATATTCCCAACGCAATTGTAGGCTATAGCTTTTTCCTTGCATCCTTGGAAATATGATAGTAAACTAATGATTCAAAGATCCTAAAGTGTGACACATCTAGTTTCTTCCCTGAAAAAGCTTCCTCTGGTGTACACATGCCAAGAATCCTGTGAGGACTCATGTTCTACAAATAAACAATTGTGTTCCATGATTTATCCCATAAGTGCAATGGTAGGCTCTAATCATACAAAATGGCCTGTGCAACTCCCACAATACTTTTGTTCTTCCTCTCAGCCACCCCATTCCGTTGTGGGTTATGAGGTGTTGTCAACTCCCATTGAATGCCTTCTTTTGCTAAGAAGGTCTTAAATTCATTTGACATATATTCTCCATTGTTATCGCTTCTGGGAACCTTCACTTTCCTGCTAGTCTCTTTCTCAAAAAGTGCTTTAAATTTAACAAATTTGGAGAATTGTTGGTCTTTCTTCTTCATGAAGAAGATCCAACACTTTTGTGAGAAATCATCTACAAATATCACATAATACATGTGCTTGGCCTTGTCAAGAAATCTCCACATGCATCTAAGTGAACTCTTTCAAGGACTTCTTGCGCCTTACTGTCTTGATCATTGAATGTGCCTTTCGTGTACTTCCCCAATGTACATCATTTGCATGCATCTTGCTTCTCTAATGCACCCTTAGGAAGTCCTATATAAATTTGTTGTATGATCTTCAAGGCTCCATGGTGCAAATGGCCCAATCATCTATGCGATAATTCATTGATGACTTGTCTCTGCACCTTCTCTGCTTTTGTTCTCAATGCTGCACAATATTCTACATCTAATTTGTATATATTCTTCACCTGAACCCTAACCCGCTTCACATGTCCTATGGTGATGTGTCTAAATAAATCCTTTCCTTTGCTAAATATCACACCGTAGCCACAGTCTTCCAACATAGCAACTGACACGAGATTCTTCTTTAGACCTGGAACATACATCATATATTTTAATTTGAGGGGGTAGCCATACTCCCTCTAAAAAGTAACTATACCAATACTGATAGCACTATACCTTTTGTCATCTCCCATTTCGATGTGCATCTGGAGGTCCTTCTCCTCCAAGTCACTGAAGAAATCTTAGTTGCCCTTCATATGGAATGAGGCTCCACTATCCAAATACCACACACTACTCATCACGGTTTTCACCATACAAGCGATGAGGGTGAAATCAAGTTCGAATTGTGAAGCAAGAGCTTCACCTGCCTCTCCTCCTAAGATATTTTTACCCGCCTTCTTGTGCGAACACTTCGTGGCATAGTGTCCCAGTTCATGACAGTGAAAGCACTTGATCTTCAACAAGTATTTCTTTTTGCATCCTTGAATAGAATCCCCTTTAGATTAGGATTTCCTCCCTTTCCATTTCTTTATCTTTCTAGCCAAGGCACAGTTATCCTCATCATCATGCTTGGATGAGGTACCATCTCTGGTGTTTTGCTTTATTTCTTCTTACACCAAGTCATACCACAATCTCTCCCAATTTGGTAGCTTCTCCCTCCCATTTACTGAATCTTGGTAGTTGTGCCAGCTCTTGGGAAGGACTAGAAGTGTTAGGCTTACCAAATCATCCTCAACAATTGTAATACCAACATTCCCAAGTTCATCTTGACATTTGGTGAACTTTCTCAAGTACTGTGGTATTATTTCGCCCTTCTCCATCTTGATCTTCCAAATCTTTTCCTTTAGTTCCATCTTCATGTGGTCAATGTTGTTCTAAAAGAAGTCTATCAAGGCTTCCATATTTCATATGGGGTATCCTTCCCATGGATATTCGAGACAATATGATCCTAAACTCTTTCTAGTATGATCCTCCTCGCCTTTGCCACACATTTCTTCAACTTTACCAAATCTTGAGCATCATTTGTTGGATGATTAGGAATATCATTGTCTATGAATTTCTTCAACTCGTTATCTTCCAACACTGCCTCCATCCTATCCTTACAAGCAATATAATTTGAGCTACCCTCAAGGGCATACTCGAGTCTCAATCCATAGAACAAAATCTTGCTAGATCTAAAGAATGATATTGCAAATTTGATTCACCTACAAAGACAAACTTGAATTCTTATCTTCTCTTTTAATTCGTGCTCTAATACCATGTCGAAATTCCTTGTAGATTCAAATTTCCTATGTAATATGCTAAAACAAAATACTTTAATCTACTCTACTCGCCAGTAGAAACTATTAAACGATCGAGAAATCACAACATAAACATGAGACAAGATTCAATCTCATATGCTTAGAGATTTTTCTAAGGGGAAAGAAACTTCTCAAACCCCCTTCCTATTTGTATTGCATTAGTCCGAAAATAGAGAATAAATACAATGCTTCCTCAAGCTTGAGAAACCTTTGCACTAGTATACTCTATCTCACTACTTCCGAGACAAGCTCTACTCAATACTTAACCAAATCCAAGCCTGCCCAAGTCCTTATTTCCTTGTGATGTTCCTCAAGGAATTAGCCCCTTATTAATTTGGGAAATTCCCAATTAGAATTTCTCAATCACTTTAGTCCCTTCTCTGACTACATGCATGAGTTGTACAATTTTGAATTGTCTACAACTAATAGTATATTTCCCTTGAACTCCAATATCGACTGGGTAACTCAATTTATCTACATGCATCAATTATTCTGGGATGATTGATGAGTTAATTGAAATATCAATTGAAGTTACACCCCACTAATGGACCCTCCACTAGCCCTTAATCAGTTAGAACTAGTTAAACTCATAATAACTCAAATTAATTGAACCCGATTGCTAGAAATTAGCAATCAATCTTAACTAAACATAACTCAAGTATCTCAAAATTTAATTAACTGAGTGACATGGCCATGTCACCTCAGTTAACTACCTTCAAGTATTTTTATGAAATTAGAATTCGAATTTCTCCTAATTAATTTTGGGCAAAATTAAATTAGGAATTTCTTGTTGCAATTTCAACACAATGCCCTTGATGCACATGAAATCCCAAATTAACTTGAATATGTAGCTATGAAACTCTTTTGTATATCCTTAGAAGGAAATTTTAAGTCATGGTATAGTAGGTTTCCTACCAATAGCATTATATCTTGGCAAGCCTTACATGGTGCCTTCATGAAAATATGGGCAATGAGAAAGGATGGTAGATTGATGCTAACACAAATCCATGAGATGAAAAGAATGACAATGAAAATGTATGTGAGTTTGATGAAATATTTAGTAGGTTAATTGAATAAATTCCTAGAAATATTAAACTAAGAAATAATGTCATCCTCCTACAATAGACCAACATGTGATTTCATGTTGAGAGACTAATTCCCAAACATAGTCTTGGATAAATCTCAAGATTCGGTCAATAGCTTGAAGAAAATATGTTGGCCTCTAAGGTGGAGCCTTTCAGTGTGCCACGTGCATCTACATCAAGGGCAGAGACTAATCCTAGGTATATGAACAATGTCAATTTTACCCAAGATCCTATATTTTCCCTGGCTCAAAAGTTTAATAAGGTAACTTCTAATATCTTGCAAACACATGCCACTCTCCTAAAAAAGGTAACAATTCTAAAAAGAGAAAGGAAAAATAAACAAAATTTTCCACTTAGACCTCAAAAAAATTACCATCAACAATGAGGAAATCAAGGGTGGAATATAAATATACCTCATCCTAAACAAAGAGTGCCCAATAGTCTCTCCCCTCATAACATTGTGAATCAAGAGGGGGTTCCATGAATTAATGGGAATGTCCTCAAAATCAATTCTATGGATATAGTTAAGAACCTAGTGGCCCTAAGTGTATGAAATTTTATGTAGGTTTGGATCCCATGCACAATATTCAAAAAAATGAATGGAAATGTCTTTAAAATAAAGATTATGGATATAGTCCAAAACCTAGTGACCCTAAGTATATGAAATTTGTTGAAGCCTTGGATCTCATATAAAATATACAAAATAAAAACCATGCGATCACTAGTGATAAAATGAGATAATTCAAACAAATAATTATTTAGATGGATAGGTTGGATAGATTGGAAATTTTAAACTCCATGTATGAAGAATCTAAGAATAAGTTCAGGAAATACAAATTTCTCCAATACATGAGAAGAAACAAAGCACCTAAGGCTTTAGTGGCCTAGCCGCTATGAGCCACCAAGGAAACATTAGACTAGACCACCATTGCCTTCGTATACTAATCCAATGCCTCAATCAACAACAAATGAAAATGAAGATGTACAATTAAATGTTGAGGTGACTATTGTCTTGGATAAAGTCATAGTCCATGCTCCCCTTTCTAAGTTAATCAAGATTTCTTTGTGGATAGATAAATTGAAAAAATTCCTAATATTGAAGAAACAACAAAAGATCATCTTATAGTGTTACATACAATTAATTAGGATGGAAGACATGCACCTTAATTTATTACATTAACAATGAACAACCTTCTTCTCCATGATTGAATGTTAAATTCTAGGGCCTCCACCAATTTGATGTCTTACAAAGTCATGAAGCACTTGGGCCTAAAACCCACCATACCTTATAGGGATGTGAGTAGAATGGATTCAAGAGAATTCAAGGTTTGTGGTGTCATTTAGAGCTGGAGTTTTTATCTAGTTTCATATACAAATATATCCCTATTGATAGATGTTACAATCATGGATGTACTCGATGCTTTGGGGATGTTGTTTTTTAGAAGGTGGGTTATGAATTTGGGAGGTAGATTTCAAGTTGGTTTATCTTACACTGCCACCCCAACTTTTGAAGGAAATCTCGGCATCCTTCATAGGGAACCAATATTGAGATACAAAGTAGGAGATCCTAAAGACCTTCGAATGATTTGATGTCAGTAGATGAAAAGTTTGGAAAATTGTGTGGTTTTTAGAGCTTATTAGTTCTATAAAAGGAAGAAAACCAATGAATTGAAAAGATGGAATTAAGGATGGAGATATGAATAGAGAGAAATTGTGCCCAACCAACAAGTTCATGAATGAAGTAACTTCTCTACAAAAAAAATTCAATAATCATGTGTTGACGGTGTTGGACCTGCCAACATGTCAGGGGATCTCCCCAGTTAGAAGTCCCAACTAGACCTCAAACCATTTGGTGTAGGAGCCCCAGCAGTGGGTCATACGGTATCGCCTTGACTGCAGTTTCACATAGAGGCAAGTAATATGTCCCTATTGGTAGCAAGGGTGTGACATATGCAGCAAGTCAAGGAAGGTGCATGAACAGTTCTAAGGCACTGAAGGTGAGGTGAGTGTTCCCCTTGGAAACCTGTGAAAGCACGGAGTTAAGAAGGGAACACATGAGCTAAGATGCATCACAAACTAGAAGGCAAGTGAGCTAGAAATCCAAAGTGATGGTTAAACCAACAACACATTTCAATAAGATTCATACATACATATACATAAAATAGCTACACATGCATGTGTAAGAAAACAAATACATATATCATTTAGAGTAAACAAGATAGCTGAAATACAATACGGCATATGCATGAAACATGTTGGCTCTGTTATATTAATAAGTTTAAGTTCCAGTCATACAATACAACCATGACCAACCACTAGTTCTGACAGCGGAACGTTACATTCACTTTCGCCTGCTCTTCCAAAGAGATATACTAACTCTACATAGTGGAGAAGCCAAGGCTCACTACAAAACTTTCCAAGCTTTCTCTAAGTTACTCCTATCGGAAGCTTGGTTGACGAAAATCCTATACAATGAGTTATGAGGGACTATATATAGCAAAGGGTGGGGTGGCCCTTGACATTCCCCTTTGTGATTGTTCATCTACCCTCATGACTCTTCATCTACTCTATGGCTGTTACATCCAACTATCGACAATTGAACTTCTACTTGACAAGACATTACATACAATTTGCACGTGTACCCATGTGAGACAAAATAGGCTTAAGAAAGCCATTCAAGATATCAGTATGACTCGGAAAACTGTGGGAAGACCAGCTCTTCAACATCCTCACGATGGTCAACAGTAGTGAACTGATGCCATGCTTGGTAGTCTACGATAGTGTCCATTTACTCTATGGTGACATATTTCTGGAAACGAACTCTTACCTCCATTGCATACAAGTACATTGCTCAGGCTCCTCTGTCCAACTCATCTGATAACATGTGCATCATTGTCTTGAGTGTGGCCATACTAGCAACATATTGATGCATTGTGTTTGCACTGATCACCAAGTCTATGTTGGTGGTTATGTGCATCAACTCGTCAAAGTACAAGTTAAGCTCCAGTCAAACAGTGCCTTTGTATTTGCCTCAGTGAGTGTCCCAATATATGGGATCGCATGTGCATGCACAACAAAATCCATACACCTGGTACTCGTGCATGCGAAGCCTGCAAACTAGTGATGAGTTGCGGGAGATCTTCATAGTTCCGGATCTAACTCTAGATGCATGCCTTCAGCTCAACTGCTCTAGGCTTCATCATCTTGGGCAAGTGTAACGGGGCTCCCTTGTATCTCATTGTCCATGTTTTCATGTATTCAACTGCAGTATGCACATTTGACAAGATACGTGCTCTCCTAGCACATCGTTGTTGCCAACCGTTGAGATGGAAAACTTCCTTATGCACGGTGCCAAACTTGGAATACAACGCATGCATCACTGACTCAAGGGACAATACTTCATCCAATATTGGCTTCTTCAACTCTACTCGGGTGAATGTTGTAACTAGTTCTCCTCCTTGCTTGGCTATTTGTAGCTCCTTAGCCATTCACTCGTTCTTAGCAATCAAGAAGTGAACACTTGAACTAGTGGCTTTGACATATGCTCTGGTAGCATCGACCAATGTTACTAGATGCTTGCGCATGTCAAACATGATCACTCATTCCTCAAACTGTGTAGGAGATGTGTCATCATCTGGAGTAGACACTCTGCGAGATTGCATAACTCTATGTTGCGACTCGTCGAATGATATGTTGTGCATCTCTCCTTCCAGATTGTCTCTAAGGATCTCAGTGTCTCCTTGGTTGCTTGGGACTTGCTCTGCTTCTGGATCTGGTGAAGCTGGTGAGTCGACCTCTTGATGATAAGGAATGAGTTTGATATCTTGTTCTAACTCTTGTTGCTCCATATCAGTATCCATCTGTTCAAGTGTTTTCTCTATCTCTTGAGCGAAATCCTGCTCCTAAAACTGCTCACCCTGTCTGCTTAGTGCTAGCTATTTTAATGAGTCTACTACCTATATGGGCACAATTTCATTTGTATGCACATGTTACACCCCCTAATGTACCTGTTCTTGTTGTGCTTCCTTCTCCTGTCTACGTAGCTCATGTTCCTTCTAGAGTTGCTCCTTCAAATCATGCAACCCCTTCTTTGTTTCCTCCATTCTCTGTTTTTCTCTCTACCTTTGTGCGTTCCTCTTGTCGCGTTGTTGTCTCTTCACGTCTATTGCCAAAGATGTTTTTTGCACAAGTGGTTAATTACCTCAGCTATTGTTGCTATTGGTGCTACTTCGTTAACCATTCCACAGTGATGCTGACCAGTTCATTAGGCCTGGAGAAACTATAACAATATCTCTATGGGTCTTCCTTCACCCAATGACATGCCTCGTGGATCCACTGAAACTGTACTCTCGCACATTGATCTTTCACAATACAGTGTGGGTCATACATATTGAAGCTTTGGACATCGAAAGGATGTTCCTTGATCTCCTCTGTTTCAACATCTACATGCTTGAGGTTTTGTATCTCGTATAACCTAATCTGTAATGGAAGAGCGAGCCAAGGTGCCTTCTTCTTCCAGTGCAACCTAGCTAACAATCCTGTCGAGATCTGTTATGATACTTCTTGCATGACGAACTTGTCCATGGAAAACTTCAGCAAAACATGCAGAGGCTTTTCTGCGTTGTACATCTGTATGAAGGTGCCGGATGGTGAGGCATACCAATCCGCTATGTCGATTAGTTCCTCCATTGTTGCCTTCGACATGCAAAGTGGATCCTGCTCAAATATCATCTTGTACACCGGGGTGACAAAATGATCTGACAGTTCTGTCATAACTCCTCTGAAGTTGCATTCAGAAAAAAGTTTGCAATACGTGTTCACAGAGGTCTTCGTCGATGTCCATGCCCACTTCATGCCTAGGAACTACTAATAGGAACAGATTGCATCCAAGATGTATGTGGACATGTAGATTTCTTCTTACTAACCTTTGGGTGGCTGCCAAGCTCATGTTACCTGTTCCTTCAACCTATGAGCCAACATGTCGGACTAGTTGCATGCTTTTCCTTCACTGGCCAATTGGTCCAATGTGATCACCCAACTCTGCGGGAAGGTCTCCATGCTCTCTTGGCTATACAAGCGACATGCAAAGATGACCAAGTATTGATATGCCTTCCGTAGTATCTTTGTCTTGTAAATCTGGTTGGGTGTCATCCTGAATTTGGCCAGCTCCTTTACCCAATTCTTCAATATATCCCTTGAGTTGGAATTGCTGCTGAGTACGCTGAAAGGTGTCTCCATGGTGATCATTACCTTCAACAAATGATACATCTATTAATAATCCTGTGCCTTGAAGGTAGCAATCTTCGTCCTGCTGACATTGCTCAATGTCATCATCTTGGGATCAGTGTGTGAGATGATCCAATGTATCATGTCCGCGTAAGGTAACGCAGGGTACCTGCATGTAATCTGGTACAAGCCGGACTCGTGAATGTTCACATAGACTTGGCGGTCTTTGAGGTCTTCCCAAAATGTACCTGTGAATGCATCACTTACCTCTTTCCATTTCAACTTGATGTCTTTGTCTACGATCGGCTTGGTGTCTTCATAGATCGGCAAACTTGTAGACGCTCAATTGCTACTCCAGTTGCACTTCCGTCAGTGTCCTTTAATCCTTCTCTCTTGGAGGCCATTGATCCTGAACTACTGAGAGACAGACGAACATCTACTATATCTAGAGACATGGCGACATTCAGGGCAAGAAATATGTCAACTAAAACCAAAGCAAACTTGAGGGAAGACATGCTACATACCTAGGTATTGACTGGCAAGGATTACACAATTTTTCCTGGGAGGCTCAGGAGACTAGCTGCTGAAACTATGCAAAAGGCAGTCCATACTACTGTTATACTGGTTGGCTACTGGAATTACGCAATCCATAATCCAAACAGGCCTGTTGGGTGCTGGGATTGCCCAATGCGCGATTCCATCTCACAAGTCATGCAAGCCCAAGGACTGCATTGCGCAATTTTCTGGGCTAGTAGTCACTGCCTCTCAAAATTGGGAAAGGAAAGACTGGAGGATAGTAACTGGGTAGAAATGCACATTTTTTGGGAGGAAGGCAGATCCTTCCCTCTCAGGATTGTGCAATGTTGTCTTAGCGAGGCAGAGTGCGGGCCAAGACTACCCAGACCCACCGATGGGCAACTGAAAGTAAATGTGGATGTGAATGCATGGTTATATTGAGTGTTAGTAGGAGCGATTGATCATGCATGAAAATAGTGAATGCAAGATTCAGAAAATGGAACAACATGCATGTGTGTGAAACAAGTCGCCGTATTGGCGACCGTTCGTGCAAAACAGTGTCATGCATGCGATAGTAGTGAAATGCTAACGAAAACTGAAACGGTGCTAGTACAAGCTAATATGCATGCAAACAATAGTAAGCATTCACAGAAATCAAGCAGACAACACTCACACAAGCCAAAACACAAAAAGTGACAGAAATGTTTCAAAACACAAGTTAAGAGGACTTACCCGAAAATAGATTAGCTAGACATGTCGAAGACTACTGGATGTGCTGTGGGATGTCAAAGCTCCAAGATTGATGTGAAAAAATGAGCTCTGAAGTGTCAAATAAATAAGTTCGAGGCTCATGACGCGCATGCCACAAATCTAGGAAAAAGCAACACTTGGAGGAAGGTTTCTAAAACGATCTTTTCATGTAACCTCCAGCTACTAAAAATAGCTCCCTAAAATCTAGGGATGAATTTTTCATGTTGCTTTTTTCTATTTCAGGAAAAAGTAGTCCATGCATGCAACTCAATTTTTCTCGGTCTCGATTGGAACCGGTCAATCTAATGGCACATGCAACGGCCCGCTTGTCTGAGGGAGAAATTTGCACATTTCTGGAAGGGAGTTGGGTTGGATGCCCAAGGAATTGCACAATTTCTGGGAGGAGGAGCTGACTGCTGCCCAGAATTGTACAATTTTTGGGCTGAGCAGTCCTGCTGGGTCAAATGCGCTGGGAAGGTTGACTGACAGGATTGCAGTTTTGAGCCCAGCAGGTTGTCAGTCAGGATTGTGCACTTTCTAAAGGAAAGACTTGTTCCCTTCCATAATTGCCCAATTTCTTGAGGGAGTTGCTCAACCTGCAGAAGGACCAAGTCTGGAGAAACAGCCTGTGAGGGGAGTGAAATAATTTATCATGCATGGGCTGGCAATCTGCAAGAAAACCATTGAATCTCATGTACTTGACAGTGAAAAACATGTTCTTGAGGATGGTTGGTAGGGAGGCTCCAAAACGAAGCTAAGGAAAAATTTTGGAGGGTGGTTGTAGCCACTACAACATCATGACATGTATAAAGTTAAACAAATTGTTTATTAGTCTAATGAACTTGTTAACTTTTTCCCTAGGGTGATCAAGAGAAAAAAGATAACTATACATGATGGAAGCAATATTGAAAATCATATATGAAAGTACTAAGAAGGATTGTATGAAAATTTAGGGGGTTATGAATAAAACAAGAAAATGGGATGATATATTTAGGAAAAATGAATGAGATATCAACCCAAAGTTAGGCCCTTTAATCCAAAAGAAACAATAAAAATGGCTAGTGTAAGAGATTCCTGTTTAATAACCTTGTCTAAATTTTGTTTTGACTATGGTGTTGTCATAAATATCATTTAGAATATTGAGGCCGAAAATAAAATGACTTGGAATACTAAGATAAGGCATGTAGTATAAGAAGAGAATATCACAACCATTATGTAACACACTCATAATATTAGGACTATGGGGTGTAATTAGACCCAAGCTTAAAGGTTTATTATGAATATGGTGTTATCAAAAAAAAATATTTCCTTCATCTCCTCAAATCACAATTATGAAACCATCATAGTCTTGTGCTTATCCAAATCTTTCCAATGATATAAATTTCATCTCATTCTAAGCTCCAAGAACAAATTTATTCCCATATGATTTTTTCCCCATAGGGCCACATCACCATCCATGGATGTCCATGTGGCTAACACATCGCAAATACTGGACACATGTAATCCCTACACCGTTTCATGTCTCCAAGCCCATGTTTCACACTGAGCCTCATCATATTAATAATTTCCATAAGCCCACACTATCCAGTTCTCATGGGTTTCAATCTCCTGATATTCCCAATATATTGATATGGTCAATATGGTTGATATACTAGTCGCCCAGACTACTCATATATTGATATAAATTAGTGATCCCGAACTCCAACATGTCGGTAAGCCAATATAGTGTTATTTCAATGTAGAATACAAGAGACTTAGAAAAATCATTATAACTGGAAACCTTTGCAAAACACCAATATGTTGCTAGGCTCGTGGCCAAGTCAACATGCTACCTCATTTACCTAATGCTCAATCACACCCCACAACATGTTGAAGGTCTTTGTGTCTAACACATGGCATGATCATTGACTTGTACGTCAGGATATCCAAATATCAACGAATTTCCAAGATGTAGAGCTCCTAAAATCCTAATTGTTGATATGTCAATATGACAGCTTAACATGCCATGTCAATCTTGAATATCCAATTACTTCTTGGAATGCGGCACGCGTTGATGTGTCCACTGCCACATGTCACTCATATTCACAGGGTAGGCATGTCAAAAGGGCTAATTCCAAGTGACAAATCATAAATGTGGAATCACCACATCATCAATGGTGACATGATCATGACATCATCCCTCAAAACTTTTAGTTTACCGATACTCCATATTCTTTGATGTTTTTATGTCCTAGATGCATTATTTGATGTCCTTGGTTAATGTAATCTAATGTTGTCAACTTATGTTCTGTCACTCAAGGCCATTCCATACTGATATTTTCCCATATAAAGTAGTTCTTGATTCTTTTTAGACCGATATAATGATAATCCCCCCTTCAACACTAGGTCTCAGTCACAACCACTTTATTGGCCATGTGACCAAGGGATAGGGCCAAGGCCTCAATGACTCCAAATTCCTAAGGAACTCAGGGTATCTCCCTAGCTTTCTGTTCATTAACATAGTATTTCTCTTCCATCTTCAACAAACAACCTACTACCTTTAACTAGATGATGATCAACTTCTCACTTCTGGCACACATATTTACCACACCTTTTACAATATTTACAACAAACAATTTGAAACATTAATGAATATATCCATTACAGCCCAAGGATAACTCTTCATTTTATGAATATACAACACATAATATTATCAATTAACACATATGCAAGGCACCCATTTCCCATGGAATTTATATTTATAAAAGAATGCATTTCAACACTCGAGAAATCCATATTAGCTACTCAACACACTAATCATGCATAGTTATTCAAATTAACATTTCAGCATCATTCCCTGTTGTTATGTATATACACAGTAAATTACAGCATGACATTCAAACATAAAGCATTGAGCCTATTTCTCATTTCATTCATAGGGAAGGTAAATGTTCTTGTATGTTTCCATTAAAATTGTTGGAAACTGAAAGAGTTGCCACTCTCCACCCAACTGTAGCCATAATTACATTGTAAATTTCTTGTAGTTTTCCACCCTTGATCTGGATCTAATGTCTAAAGGATGCTTCACTAAGTTTATTACACCGAAGATAAATTTAGTTATAGAGGATGGAGTCCAATATCCTTCACTAGTTAGGAATACAACAATGTCACTTCTAAAGCATTGATTCTAGCCTAAATACATAGAAAAATAAGGCTACTAAGGGCCTACACAACAAAAAGGGAGACCCTTTCACTACTTCCTATGATTCCCTCAAAGACCCTCCCTCTTTCCAATTCTTCATGTTCAAGAAAAAAACCAAATGGTTGAATTCTTCTTGGTCTATATGACTCAGGCATAGGCTCTCTCTTGTTTCCTCGACTATCACAACAAAATCCTGGACTATACAGCAAAACTTCCAAACATGGGTTTATAGGTTCATGGGTTCATAATATTTTTTGTTGCACCATTTTTGGGTCATACAATACTCCACACTCGACTTCCAAAATTGACATATTTCTCCCCTACAAGAAATGCTTCATGCAAGAGAGGTTTGGGGTCCCTTTCTCAAGTTATAGATTCAAACAAGTTGCCGTGAGGTACATAGCTTATGTCAGGGTGATTTATGAACCTCCTTCATGCCATCCTCTCTTAACTACTCAAGGAAGTTGGTAGTTCAACAAAAACATTGCGAGACAAAACATTACATTAGGCGAACATAGTAAACTTCCCAATCTTCCTTACAAGCTTCCTAAGTAAGCTATCCTTCTAGACATCAGGATCCTTATATCATTTCCCTTCTTCTTTAGCTGTTCCGTATGGGGAGAGGTTTCATTTGTTAGTTAAGGAAAAACTTCTCTAGTCTCACTTTGCAATTGGCACTTAGTTTTGAGAGTAGCATAGAGTCAGATGAATAAGATTCTTATAAAAAATGGATTGATTGTGTTTTTTATTTTATGTATGTCGCTTCTGCTTCCTTGTGTTACTATCTTGTTTCGAATTATTGCTTGACATTATGTATCGTTGGTTGCACATAATTTTTTTTTCATATCTAAAAGAAAAATTAAATAAAGGATTTTTATCACATTTCCTTTTATGTTCCTAGACAAAGTTGACTATCTCATATTGCCTTGTTGTTACTAATGTATTCATGGTGAAGAATTAACATGAATTGATGATTGATGTAGAGTGCATATCTTCAATTTCTAGAAATTTCTGAGAACCTCATGCACTCTGTTATGAAACCAGCTCAAGAAAAGATAGAAAAGATAGATCAACACCTTAGAATTCAGCCTCTTCGAGGGGGCAACCTCCTTTACATTACATAAATGAACAATTCTTCGATGATACAAATGACAAAACCTCCTTTCTATATATAGGAGTCTAAGGAGTCACAATATAACCTAGCCGACCTAACAATAATAATATAAAGCCACAAAAATAACAATAGAGGGATTCTATGGGGCACAGTAATAACAATATGGGGATAATAGGGGCACAACAATATTAATAAGGGGTACAATTACAATAGTAATGGGGTAATATAGGGACCCAACATGCCCCTCTCCTTCAAAAAAGTGTTGTCCTCAACACTTGAGTAGTTCTGGATACTTCTGTATAAAATTCTCATCCTCCCATGTGGAATCGTCAGCGGATAAGTTCTTCCACTTGATAAGATACTCCGAAATTGATCAATTTCGTAGCTGTCGAGTTCCTGATTCTATAACTGCTTTTGGTTCCAATATAATTTTTCCTTCCTCGTCAAGTTCTGGAAATATTGTTTGAACTGGGAGCTTGTCGCCTATAACCTTCTTTAAACATGAAACATGGAAAACTGGGTGCAATCGAGAAGCTACAGGAAGCTCCAATATGTATGCCATAGTACCAATCTTTTGCAACACCTTATATGAACCATAATACTTTGGTGATAATTTATTATCCTTCTTAGCTTAGTTGAGGGACATTTTCTTATATGGTTGTAGCTGTAGGAATACCCAATCACCTGCATCAAAACTTCTTCCGTTGCGATGTTCATCTGCCTGTTGTTTCATTCTATTCTGTGCCAACATGAGGTTATCCTTTAAGAGTTGGAGGACTTGTTGTTGATGTTCGATGTGATGTTCCACTGCCTGAACCTTAGAATTTTCTCTTAAATATGATGTGATGGATGGTGGCTGATACCCATAAAGTGCCATAAATGGGGTCATTTTTGTTGTTGTATGGAAGGAAGTGTTATACCATCATTCAGTCAGAGGCAACCATTTGATCCATTGTGTCTGTTTATCAGATACAAAGCAACAAAGATATCCTTCCAAACATTTGTTTACTATCTCAGTTTGCCCAACAGATTGAGGATGATAAGATGAGCTATGAGCTAACTGAGTAGCAATACAAGAAAATAATTCTGTCCAAAAATTTCCAGTGAAAATGGGATCTCTGTCACTTACAGTAATCTTTGGGTTTCCATGTAGATTTTGAATTGTTCCCATAAATGCAATAGAAACTGTACTGGCTTTAAATGGATGTGATAATGCACAAAAGTGTGCATACTTGGTAAGTCTGTCAATTACCACCACGATGACACTCTTTCCCTCAAACTTGGGTAAACCTGTGATAAAATCCATTGAAACCTCCTCCCAACGTTGGCTTGGAATGGATAAAGGTTGTAATAGACCTGGTGTCTTAATTGTTTCAACTTTATTTTGTTGGAAAACCAAACATTCCGCCACAAACTTTTGAATATCAGATTTAAGGCCATCCCAAAAAAATTCCTTCTTAACCCTGTGGTAAGTTTTTAAAAATCCTGAGTGCCCTCCTAAGGGAGAAGTGTGCAATTCCATAAGAATATTTTGTTTTAGCTCGGAATTCTTACACAGGTATAAGCAAACTTTGTACCATAACGAATCATTTTTCCAGCTAAATGTATCAGACGTACTGGAATCTTGTTGTAACTTTCGAATAAGTGCCCACACTTATTCGTCATTCTTCCATTCCTCCCTTGCTTCGTTTATCCAATCTGATTGGATAATATAAATGGCACTCAAAAATTCTTCCACATCCTCATCCTTTCTTGAGAGTGCATCTGCCACCACATTTTGCTTCCCTTTTTTGTAGATGATTTCAAAGTCATAACCCAGCATCTTTGCGACCCACTTTTGTTGCTCTTCAGAGGATAATCTTTGTTCTAAAAAGTATTTAAGGCTATCATGATCTGTTTTTACCTTGAAGTGTCTTCCCATTAGGTGTTGGAAATAATACTGAGGGGGGGGGGAATCAGTATTATCTAGCAATTTACCAAATCTTCCTTATTTGATCTTTTGAAATATTCTTGCATATCAGTACCATAAAACAATGAGCATGAATAAAGAAAATAGACAGTCTCACCAAAGAACACAAGATGTAAGGTGGAAACCCAATGCGGGAGAAAAACCACCTGCTGCAATAATGTCTCTATCTTCTTTCAAGAAATTCTTTTTACAATGATTTTGTACTGGTGCAGTCCTTTACCAGCACGCAGGCTGCAACCTGCAAAGAGCTACAACTCCTTCTTGTTTTCCAGACTTCTCCTGGAAGGGAGCTACAACCCCCTACTTCTTTTCAAAATGATCAACAAGTATACAACAGATACAGTCTACTACAGATATCAGATCAGTAATTACAGAAACAACCCAGAACACCTTATGAACAGAAATATACAGTTAACAGATCATCTTGAGACAGGGACGCATATTTTCTTTCTGTGGCCTGCGACTGGACGCAGTATACCTTATGCTGTTCTGCGTGCAGACGCACTGTTTCTTTTGCTTGTCTGCGACCGACGCACACATCAACACTATCGCGCCGCGTCTTTTGCTTCAGAGACGCACCCAATACCACAGTCGCGCCGCGTCCTTCGCTTCAGAGACGCACCTGATCCTTTACTGTACTGCGTCCCGGCGCACTTTCCCTTCACTGAATCTGCGTCCCTTTAGATATAGAAGATAAGAGGACTTCAGAACCAACCCAAACACTCAGATCCACAGATCTGATCATGCGCCATATAGATCGTAGTCCATTAGAAGATTTACCCTTAAAGATATGGACTAGATCACACCAAGAGATGATCAACCAAGATGATCCCTAATCCAAATGAACTCCTTTGCTTTATATAGGCAAGCTTCTCCCCAAAGCGTGGAACAATACCACGAGCCGACACCAGAGAAACACGCAACCGTCGGCTAGATACCACACAAGAAGCCCCCACGAGTTTTTCTCTACCTTGAAATGTGTGCACTGGGCGGACGCACCTTCGGAACGGCTGGCCGGCGTCCCTAGACGCGGGTTCTGTATGGAATACCTGCGGGGACGCGCTTGCTAAACAAAATTTCCTGCGTCCTTCTTGATTTACCACCTGAAGGCGTTTGCCATCAAGTACAACACCTGAATCATAATGCCAACAAACTCCCCCTTTGGACTTGATGGCAACCACATAAACTTTCAGCTTCATCATTCTCCCCCTTTGACATCAAGAGCAAAGGGTATGCTCCCCCTATGCTCATGCTTCTCCAAAATTGTAACCAGAAATCCATCATGAAGAAGACAGAGACATATTGCAGCTATTTCCAAGATCTCCTTCTCCATAATGCCAACAATGCATTATGTGCTCCCCCTGAGCCTATACCATCAATAGGAAGATGGTCAACAGTGAGATGATGCATCAACAACCCCCAGCTTTTGCCTGAGGTATTCAAAAGTGTCCCTGGGCAACGGTTTGGTGAAAATATCAGCAACTTGTTCCTTAGAAGGAACATACTCCAACTTGACCTTCTGTTCAAGTACTTGTTCCCGGAGAAAATGGTACTTGATTGGTATGTGCTTGGTTTTTGAATGCATAACCGGATTCTTTGAGATGCTGATTGCACTTGTGTTGTCACATAAGATAGGAATAAGAGGTGTACAAGTGATTTGATAATCCTGCAAAGTCTGCATCATCCAAAGAAGTTGGGTGCAACAAGATGCAGCCGCAACATATTCCGCTTCAGCTGTAGACAAGGCAATTGAACTCTGTTTCTTGCTGAACCAAGATACCAGTCTAGAACCCATAAAGAATGCACCACCACTTGTGCTTTTCCTGTCATCCACGCTTCCGGCCCAATCTGCATCTGTATAAGCATGAAGAGTGAGATCTGGATCTCTAGGATACCATAGGCCATAATTTTGAGTCCCTTGAAGATATTTGAAGATTCTCTTTACTGCTTGAAGATGAGTCTCCTTTGGATTTGCCTGAAACCTTCCAACTATTCCAACTGCATGCATGATGTCTGGTCGGGTACCTGTCAAATATAGTAGACTTCCAATCATAGATCTGTAGGTTGGTTGATGAACTGCTGCAGATTCGTCATTTGCACTGAGACTACATCCTGTGACCATGGGTGTACATACTGGTTTTGCATCTTCCATGCCATATTTCTTCAAAATTTGCTTGAGATACTTGGTTTGAGATAAAAGGATTCCTCCTTTCTTTTGTTGGATTTGCAAACCAAGAAAGTATGTCAGTTCTCCTAGCAAGGACATCTCAAATTCTTTCTGCATGACTGAGGCAAAGCTTTGACTCATAGCTTCTTCATTACTGCCAAAAATAATGTCATCTACATACACAACAAGTATTAGTAATTTGTCATTTTCAACTTTTATATAAAGATTGCTATCTGCTGAACCTTTTGAGAAACCTTGTTGATGAAGATATTTGTCCAACCGGTAGTACCAAGCCCTTGGAGCTTGTTTGAGACCATAGAGAGCCTTTTTTAATCGGCATACAAGATTTGGATCGTTTCCAAGAATGAAACCATCTGGCTGTTCAATGTACACTTCTTCATCCAAGTCTCCATTCAGAAAAGCTGATTTCACATCCATTTGAAATACTTTGAAGTTCTGACAACTTGAGAGAGCAAGAAACATTCGGATGGCCTCAAGTCTTGCAACAGGAGCAAAAGTTTCTTCAAAGTCTATTCCTTCTTGCTGTGCATACCCTTTACAAACAAGTCTGGCTTTGTTTCTAATTACTTCTCCATTTTCATTCAATTTATTTTTGAACACCCATTTTGTTCCGATAACATTCTTATCCTTTGGTCTAGGAACCAGCTCCCAAGTATTGTTCTTTTCGATTTGCTCAAGTTCTTCATCCATTGCTTTCACCCAACATTCATCTTTGCATGCTTCTTTCACATTTTGTGGTTCAGTAGAGGAGAGTAATGCCAAATAACTTGAAGCTTCTGCAACTGTTCTTCTAGTTTGTATACCTGCTTCCTTTTGTCCCATGATCTGAGATTCTGGATGGTTCTTTTGAACATATCTGGATGGAGTCTTTTCTTCTATTCTTGTTCTTTCTTCTGCTTCTTCGTGAGGTCCGTCTTGAAATTGTTCTTGCGGTTCTTCTTCTTCATCATTCTGTCTTTGAGGGTAGCTTTCATCTTCTTCAATGTCTTCACGATGTATTTGCCTAGGAATGTATCCTTTCTCATCAACCACTACATCAATGCTTTCAACAATTCTGCCAAGTCTTTTATTGTAGCATTTGTATGCTTTGCTATGTGGAGAGTAGCCAAGAAGAATTCCTTCATCTGCTCTAGGATCAAGTTTGCCAAGCTGCTCCTCAGTATTTTTGATATAGCATTTTCTCCCAAAGATTTTGAAGTGCTTTACTGAAGGAGTTTTACCACTCCAGAGCTCATGAGGAGTTTGAGTGCTGTTCACTCGAACATTTGTCTTGTTGAGAATAATAACTGCCGCATGTGCAGCTTCACCCCAGAAGGTTGCAGGAGTTCCTGATTCATCAAGCATAGCACGAGCCATTTGCTGGACTGTTCTGTTCATTCTTTCCACTACTCCATTTTGCTGAGGAGTTCTAGCTGTAGAAAATTCTCTCCTTATTCCATGTTCATCACAGAAATCGAAAAATTCATTTGAAGTAAATTCTCCACCTCTGTCGGATCTGAGGCACTTAATCTTGTGACCTGATTCATTTTCAGCCAAGGCTTTGAAGGATTTGAATTTTTCGAAAGCTTCATCTTTGTGCTTCATAAGTCCCAACCAAACAAACCTGGAGAAATCGTCAATAAATAATATCAAGTATTCCTCTCCTCTAGGTGTTCTTTTTCTGAATGGTCCACATACATCTGTATGTACTAGCTCCAGAGGCATACTGGCTGATCCTTCTTTCTCTGGAAAGTTAGTTCTAGTCTGTTTTCCAAACTGACATGATCTGCACATGGTGTTGTCAGGAATTTTGATATCTGGAAGATCGCGAACTGCCTGATATTTGCAAGCTTTCCTTATTTGTGAGAAACTTAGATGTCCCAATCTTCGATGCCATAACCAGTGCTCTTCATCCTTGCTTAAATAGCATTGTTGTTGTTCTTCATCAAAAATGTATAGATTATTTGAAGTTCTTTTTCCTTTGAGAACTGTTTTACCTGTATCAAGATCACGAACAAGACATCCATTTGATCTGAATATAACCTCGGTTCTTTGATCACACATCTGGCTTACACTTAGAAGATTATGCTTTAGTCCATCAACAAACAAAACATTTCCAGCCTTAACATCTTCTTTTAAAGGAGCAATACCTTTTCCTTTTATAGTTGCAGGAGTATCATTTCCAAAAGAGACTTTCTTTCCCTTTTCTAAATTAGAATAAGATTCAAGTTTTTCTTTATCACCTGTCATGTGCTTTGAACATCCACTGTCAATGTACCATAGATTTTCTTGTCCTTCTGCATAGAATGCTATCCCACATCTTTCTGTTTGAGGTTCCTTTATTTTCCATGTTTTGGTGCCTGAGGTTTGTTCCCTTTTTTGTTCTTGTACCTTTCTTTCCGGAAACCTGCTTCTGCATTCAACATCTTCATGTCCAAAATTATTGCAAATAGAGCATTCAACTTCATTTTCAAGAGCTGAAAAATTGTTATAGGTCCTTTTTGTATTCCCTGTCATGCTTCTTTGTTTTTGAGCTTCCCTAGTCATGATTGTTTTATACGCAACACATTGGGCTGCTTTGTGACCAAAGTTATGGCAAGAAAAGCATTGTCCATTGAAGAAGTTTCTGCGATTATTGAATCTACGAGCTGACTGATTGTAATTTCTATTTTCATCTATTCTTGAACCAAATTGAGAAGGTTTTACCTGTGGCTGGTTGTGGCTTTTGTTTAAGCTGGATTGCCCCTGATAGTTTGAAGTTTGTCCCTGCTTTACCTGATGATCTTCCTTGTGTTCTTGCTCATTTCTTCTTGCGGCATCAAGATAACTTTTTGAAGTGGAAGCTTGAGAAGTTTCTCCATTGTAGCCCAGACCTGTCTTATTTAGAGGAGATCGCTGCACACTGATAATCTCATTCAACGTTTCAGATCCTTTGACAAACTTGAGATTAATAGTTTTTGTTTTCTCAATTTCTTTTCTAAGACCAACAATTTCACCTTCTAATTTTTCAAGATGTTTTTCCTTTTCATCAATCTGAAATTGTAGAGTATCAATAATCATGTTCTTTTCTTCTATACATCTCTTGAGTCTAGTAATTTCATCATAAAGGTTATCCACATCTATAGCATCCTCATAATTGTCATCTTCAAATGCCATTAACAATCTATATTTGTTACCTTGTTCATCTTCATCACTGTTTGATAAGCCATCGCTATCTTCATGGGTGTAGTAGCTTTTCTTATTTGTACCCTGTTTCTTGTTCCATCTAACTGGTTCCTTTCCTTTATCCTTATAAGAGCATTTTGCAGCATAATGACCTACTCTTCCACAAGCAAAACATTTGAAAGGTAGCTTACCTCTGAACCTTCCGGAACCCCTTTGAAGATTTCTGACAAAGTTTGATTCTTCTTCCTCTTCTTCTGGAACATGACATGCTTCATAGTGATCTTCTTTGCCTGATGCTTTAAAAGCAGCTTCCCTTCTATCTGATGGACCTCCCTTTCTCATTTCATAAGCAGTTAGAATTCCATGCAGCTGAGACATAGTGAGAACACGGAGATTTTCCTTTTCTTCTACTGCAGATACTTTAGATTCAAACTTGGGAGATAAAGATCTTAGAATCTTTTGAACTACTATAGTCTCTTTTATCTCTTCACCCAAATTTTTCATACAATTAACAATCTCATCTACTCGAAGAAAATAATTAGCCACACTTTCATCATTATACATCTTGAGAGTCTCATATTGAATCCTGAGAGTTTGAAGTTTAGCTTCTTTTACCTGTTCATCTCCTTCATAGCTAGTGATCATTTTGTCCCATATCTCTTTTGCTGATTTGAAGTGCATGACCTTCATGAACTCTGTTTGAGATATACTTCCTAATAGAGTGCTGACTGCTTTTGCATTTGTTTCATACTGCTTTTTCTCAGCTGGATCTGTAGGAGTAACTGAAGGAAAGGCATAGCCTGATTCTACAATGTTCCAAACTTCTGTACCAAGAGATTGAAGATATGCAGTAACTCTTACCTTCCAATAATTGAAGTTTGTTCCATCGAAGACGGGTGGCCTGATTGATGCTTCTCTCTCGTAGTTGCTCATGATGAACGATCTACCTTCAAGCGATCAAGCTGTTCTGAAGGACCTGCTCTGATACCAATTGTTGGAAATAATACTGAGGGGGGGGGGAATCAGTATTATCTAGCAATTTACCAAATCTTCCTTATTTGATCTTTTGAAATATTCTTGCATATCAGTACCATAAAACAATGAGCATGAATAAAGAAAATAGACAGTCTCACCAAAGAACACAAGATGTAAGGTGGAAACCCAATGCGGGAGAAAAACCACCTGCTGCAATAATGTCTCTATCTTCTTTCAAGAAATTCTTTTTACAATGATTTTGTACTGGTGCAGTCCTTTACCAGCACGCAGGCTGCAACCTGCAAAGAGCTACAACTCCTTCTTGTTTTCCAGACTTCTCCTGGAAGGGAGCTACAACCCCCTACTTCTTTTCAAAATGATCAACAAGTATACAACAGATACAGTCTACTACAGATATCAGATCAGTAATTACAGAAACAACCCAGAACACCTTATGAACAGAAATATACAGTTAACAGATCATCTTGAGACAGGGACGCATATTTTCTTTCTGTGGCCTGCGACTGGACGCAGTATACCTTATGCTGTTCTGCGTGCAGACGCACTGTTTCTTTTGCTTGTCTGCGACCGACGCACACATCAACACTATCGCGCCGCGTCTTTTGCTTCAGAGACGCACCCAATACCACAGTCGCGCCGCGTCCTTCGCTTCAGAGACGCACCTGATCCTTTACTGTACTGCGTCCCGGCGCACTTTCCCTTCACTGAATCTGCGTCCCTTTAGATATAGAAGATAAGAGGACTTCAGAACCAACCCAAACACTCAGATCCACAGATCTGATCATGCGCCATATAGATCGTAGTCCATTAGAAGATTTACCCTTAAAGATATGGACTAGATCACACCAAGAGATGATCAACCAAGATGATCCCTAATCCAAATGAACTCCTTTGCTTTATATAGGCAAGCTTCTCCCCAAAGCGTGGAACAATACCACGAGCCGACACCAGAGAAACACGCAACCGTCGGCTAGATACCACACAAGAAGCCCCCACGAGTTTTTCTCTACCTTGAAATGTGTGCACTGGGCGGACGCACCTTCGGAACGGCTGGCCGGCGTCCCTAGACGCGGGTTCTGTATGGAATACCTGCGGGGACGCGCTTGCTAAACAAAATTTCCTGCGTCCTTCTTGATTTACCACCTGAAGGCGTTTGCCATCAAGTACAACACCTGAATCATAATGCCAACATTAGGTAGGGTCGCCATTTCTTAAGTGCATGGAGTATTGCCAACATTTCCTTCTCATAAATAGCTTTGTGTAAAATCTTTCCCTTGATTGGACGACTTTCAAAAGCAATGGGTCTTTCATCTTGCATTAGAACAGCACCAATTCCATTTCCTGAAGCATCACATTCCACAATAAAGGTTTTTGTGAAGTCAGGTGTAGCTAAGACCGGTGCTTGGCACATTGCCTCTTTAATATGTTTGAAGGCTTTTGTTGCTTCCAGATTCCATGAAAATGCATCTTTCTTCAATAATGTTGTTAGAGGTGCTGCTATTCTCCCATAATTCTTAACAAACTTGCGAGAATACCCTATCAACCTGAGAAATCCTCACAGATGCTTTATGGATGTGGGGATTTTCCATTCCTTAATAGCTTTAATTTTGCTAGGGTCTACCTTAACCCCTTCATGAGTTACAATATGACCCAGATATTCCACCTCTTGGACTCCAAAGAAACATTTGGATCTTTTTGCATATAATTATTTTTCCTCCAATAGTTGTAGCACCCTGTCAACATGTTCAACATGATCCTTCCAAGGCTTGCTATAGATTAGTATATCATCAAAAAATACTAACACAAATTTTCTAAGGAATGGTTTGAAAATTGAATTCATCAAACCTTGAAATGTTGAAGGTGCATTGGTAAGGCCAAAAGGCATGACCAAAAATTCATAATGACCCTCATGAGTTCTAAATGCTGTTTTCGGAATGTCTTCAATCTTCATTCTTATTTGATGATATCCTGGATGAAGATCCAACTTGGTGAAGTAAATTAATCCATGCAATTCATCCAATAATTCATCAATGACAGGAATGGGAAACTTATCTTTAATAGTGAGCTTCTTGAGCTCCCTATAATCCAGACACATGTGCCATGATCCATCCTTCTTGTGCACCAATACTACTAGAGCAGAGAAAGAACTTTGACTCGGTTGAATTATACCAGCCTCTAGCATTTCTGCAACCATATGTTCAATTTCACTCTTTTGAGCATAGGGATATCTGTACGACCTGATGTTTGGAGGAACACTTCCTGGAATTAGATGAATAGCATGATCATGATCACGCATAGGTGGGAGACCTTTGGGAGTCTCAAATGCCTTGGAATGATTGTCTAGGACTTTTTGGAGATCTGGAGAAATAGATGATTCTGATGTGGAAACATCTAGCGAACATAATTGTGCAATTACACCTCTTTGTTCCTTTTTTAGAATCTTTGTCATACCATTAGAGCTGATTATCTTTCCTAGTTTCCCTGCAATACCCCTTAATTCAACTTCCTTTCCTTCTGTAGAAAATTTGATGAAAAGTTCTTGAAAATTAAAAGCTATTGTACCCAAGAATTGTAGCCATTGGACTCCTAGTACAACATCAGCACCTCCCATTGGAATGGAAAGCATTGGCGTAGTCAATACATATTCTCCCATGGATAGCTTGATATTATGGCACTTTCCAGAGCAATTTATTGTTCCTCCATTTGCAACCATCACTTGACACTCTGGTGCTGGATATAAGAAGCAATTCAATTCTTTTGCTACCTTACAATGAATAAAATTGTGGGTACTTCCTAAATCAATCAACATTATTACCTTTTTCTTCTTGATTTGTCCTTCTATCTTGATGGTTTGAGGAGTGGTAATTCCCGCCAATGAATTACAAGATATGGTCGGATTCATTTCTTCTTTATCTAGTCTTTGTTCTTGGAGTATATCCTCTTCTTTTGACCCTTCTTGCTCCTTTTCTTCTTCCTCTTCACAATCTATGTAGAATAATTTCTTCTCAGCACACTTATGACCTTTAGTGTATTTGCTATCACAACTGTAACAAAGCCCTTTTGCTCTTTTTACTTCCAATTGTTGTGGTGTCAACCTTATAGGTTGTGGAAGACTAGGGACAACAACACTTCCGTCTTTATAGTTGTGAGTGGTATGCTTCCTGGTTGCCATAATTTTGCTTTCCATTTTTCTTGCTAACCTGAATGCCTTCTCTAATGAATCAGGTTCCCAAAGGCGAACATCATGTTCGATATTATCCTTTAAAGACCCTATGAACACATCAATCCTATACTCCTCTAGAATTTTTTTTACCCTTATGTTCAATTTTTGGAACTCCTCAATGTGCTCCATTATTGAACCCTTTTGTTTGAGACTTATCAATTGGCTAAAGAAAGTGTTGCTTTTTGTATCCTCATAATGTGCTATCAATTCTTCCGTAAAAATTGCCCAAGTGATAAATTATTTACGAGAGCAAAGCCATTGATACCATCAAACTGATTTGGTTCCAAATATAAAGTTGCAATACGTACCTTTTGTGTGTTTTGCACATTATTGAGATCGAAAAATTGCTCCATCTGTAATATCCATGTTGTGGGATCCTTGCCATCAAACTTCCTCATATCGATTTTTGGAATATGGTGGGTCTTCGATCCAACATTAGAGTCTATGAAATCATGATTAACATTTCTTTCTCATCATGAGTTTCCTTTACTACCCTTTCACCATTAGTAAGCATTTCTTGTAGAAACTTTGTTAAATCTGTCTTCAAATCTTCCATGCCTATCTTCAAATCTTCCATGTTTGTCTTCAAATCTATCTTCAAATCATCCATCTTAGCTTCCACGTCAATCATCTTAGCTTCTACGCCTTTCTTTAAACAGTCCATCTTAACTTCTACACCTTTCTTTAAACCATCCATCTTAGCTTCTACATCTTTCTTTAAACCATCCATCTTAGATTCTATTCCTTTTTGTGCAAGGGATAGTTGTTGCACTTGGTCTTGTAATTTTGATATATCATGTTGCATTTCTTCCTCTTCTTCATGAGTCATGCTAGAGCTTTCAAGTTCCTTACTAGGTGTTTACATTTTCTTTCCTTGGGGCATCAGTTACTGATAATAATGCTCTACTATGCCCTTTGAATTCCTTCAAAATAAATTTCAAACCAATCTTAAGCAAAAATTTAAAAGAATCTACACACCTTTTTTCACTTTGTAGGAGCTTGATATTGCCTCTGATGTATCTCTGTACATTCAAATCATCTAGTTCTAAAATTGTGACCTGTAGTAGCCCTCTTTGTCCTATTTCCAATGCCACCAGTCTGATCCAAATTGGATTCTCCAAGGAAGAGTTATGCGAAATCTCCCACAGTGACCTGATTATAGACTAGTTCAGTAGAGAAAACTTGTACGACATGCCACGAGTCACTTTTTTGACCTTTGGCTCTAAAAATATATATAAAAGAAACTAAAGTTCGTCATCTTTTTATACCTTCTGATGAAATTTCAATCCGATGCTCAGAGAGAAAGTTATGATGATTTTCCGTAGGTCACCTGTTTGGAATGTAATTCAGGAGTCTGCAAAAAGACCAACTTCCTCAGATCATATATCCACAAATATAGCGCGAAAAGCTCTGAAATTCAAACCCGAGCTTCAGTGCGATGTCTTCTCAAACGGGTTTTGTTTTAGCTTCTGAAACGTCGCAGAAAAAAATTTATAGCGAAAATGCCACGATGACATGTTTGGAGCAGTGAAACCCTAGAATCCAAAGCTCTGATACCAAATGTTATGAAACTAGCTCAAGAAAAGATAGAAGAGATAGATCAACGCCTTAGAATTCAGCCTCTTCGAGGGGTAAACCTCCTTTACATTACATAAATGAAGAATTCTTTGATGATACAAATGACAAAACCTCCTTTCTATATATAGGAGTCTAAGGAGTCACAATATAACCTAGCCGACCTAACAATAATAATATAAAGCCACAAAAATAACAATAGAGGGATTCTATGGGGCATAGTAATAACAATATGGGGATAATAGGGGCACAACAATATTAATAAGGGGTACGATTACAATAGTAATGGGGTAATATAGGGACCCAACACACTCTACCAAGACAACATATCCCCATGTTAGAGAAAAATATTGTCCCTTAACATGTAGGGATAATGTTGTCGCTACAACAAACATCCTCCAAAATTTTTCCAATACTTGAATTTTGGAGCCTACTATGGATCTTGTGATTGGTCGTTCCATAGTCACTTCGTGATCGGTCGAAGTCACTTGCTAACACATGCTCAGTTATCTACAAGTTCATGAGCACATTAGTTTATGCAAGCTTGAACAAGAATAACATAGTCCATCAAGACATTTTTTATTCAAATTTCAACCCATGTCGAAATTCAGTGCACATTGTTATTGATAGTCCCTCTTTTTTTGTTGCATTTGTACTTCTATTTTGGTGAGTTTTTTAAATTGTCACTTTTGCGCAACTTCGCTTTCGTGAGTGCCGTTATAATTCTTTCGACTATTGCTTTTGCTTTCTTTCACTTTAATTAGTGTCATTTTCATGTTATCCTTGCTATGGAATGTGTCACTTTCATTGGCATTCGTGTATTGCAAGTGTCGCCGCGGTCATCAAAAAGTGTATCTGTGGTGTCACACTTGTCGTTGCAAATTTGTCACACTGATGGAATTTTGTTGTTCATGTGTTCTATATGATCTATGTTGTGTCGTCAAGTGTTATAATTGTGTGATCACAGTCAATTTCTATCATTGTTCACATCAGATTCATGGATCCCACACTTAGCCAAATTCAAAAAAACTTCCAACCAAGCAACTTAGCCTCATCTGGCCCTCCTGAACTGCGCATTGCGCAGTCTCAGCCCTCAAGTTATAGCCTTTCCTCTTAAAACTCTGAAATTTACAATTCCTGCTTCCTACGACTGCGTGTTGCGTAGTCTTAATGCTCAAACCCAGACCTTGACCTCCAAAATTGTGTAAACATGCCCTCCATCCAGGCCTGAAATGCACATTACACAGTCTCAGTCCTAAAGCCTCGGCCTTGAGCTCCTAAACTATGAAATTTCATAATCACCTAGCCTCCCTGCCTCTCATAACTCTGTAGTGGGAAAACTCAAGGCTCAAGCCCCCAACCTAAGTCCTTGAGTCCCTCAACTGTGCAGTTCCCCTGCCCAGGCCTCCAGAACTGCACCTTATGTAGTCCTAAGCCTAAAGCCTCTACTATTAGTCCTTGAATCCCTCAACTATGCAATACCTTGGCCTCTGTCCTCCCAGAATTGCACGGTGAGCATATTCAAGCCTCAAGCCCTAGCCTTGAAACCTTAAGCCCCTCAAATGCACAGTCTCTTGAACTTGGAAATCTTTAACTATGCATTACATAGTCTCAAGCCTTAGTCCTAGACCTTGGCCTTTGGAAATACACAATCCCTTAGCCAATCACCAGTTCCAGCCCTAACATGTGAGTTCATGAAATATGTTAGTTTAGGGGTTTTTCATACTGATGTTGGCTTGTCATGAATGGTTTTCAGTTGCATGTACTCTATCTTATCATGACAAGACGATGAGGGAGGAAAAGGAGGATGGGACCATGCTAGAAGACACATATGGAGCTGAAGAGATAATATTATCACCATGAGAGAAGGCAAAGGAACACTAGATTAAAATAAGAAGATCAAATATTAGGACTGCATGAAGACTCCATCTGATTCACAACCCTTTGGAGGGTGGATATGAACAAAAAATCACATCTCTTATTGAAGACAAAGTAGTAGAAGACAGTGGCATGGCAGTGTCATGTCATCGTGTAATCCATGTCATCAATGTCATGTCACATCATGAGTCTTCATATTCCACATCATTATTGTGGATTATGTAATTTACTATTCAAAAATTTATTGTAAAATGGAAGTCCAAAGGACATGTACAAAATATGAAGAGTCATGTAAAGTTTAAAATTCATAGGAATTCAAACATTCATGAGGTTAGTCAAAGAGTCATAAGGGAGGTGAAACATCACCCCAATGGTTATATTTTGAGGAGAAAGTGGTGGCTCCAACGCTCCACTATTGGAGCTAGTGGTGTTCGATGTGTACATGTATCTTGGGACTTTTACATAATTTATGACGGCTGATGGCCAGCACATTCTTCAAGCATGGATTATAAATGTTTGTAAGACTATTATGCGAATGTTTATGATTCGTGTTTGTTTTCACCTATACTAAAGTAGTTTAATTATTTTGGTTATTTTATTGCTTATCATATTGAGAATGTGATGTAGTGATTGCAATGCTCATTGCATATTTATGGATTGTTTTGCTGGATGTTAGATGAACATCTCTAGTGTGTGTGTTTCTACTAGATTGGTACTATTACCTCTCTCTTAGAAGCTCGCCTTATTTTACCCTCCATAGTAGAAGAACCTGGACACACATACAACCAAATAGTCATCAGGCACACTTAATTGTTTTTAGAAGGAACACATGCATTCCTTTCTCTTGCTAACAGCTAAAGCCAAGGAAAACCTATAAGAATACATGGAAATTGGGTCTATACTCCGGATGGTGCTCCTATTCCAAATGGCATGAGGTATAATTTGGACTTCACATCGAAGAGACCCACTTGGTTGACGGATTTCCAGCATCATCAACAAATGGCGCTAGAAGGAGGGCTAGACGACAGGTTGTGCCTATTGAGTTGGCTTTGAATCTCTTATTCAAAATGTCTCTTCCCCAAATCATAACACAGGGATTGTTTTTTAATAACTTAATATTACCATACCTGTAGAACTTTTCCATAACCTATCCCAATTTAACTTTGATAGTGAGGGTCAATTAACTCTTCATGAACATCTATTAAAAGTTTTTCATTTTTTCTTTTCAAAGTAATACATTGCAAGGATGTCATGACTAGACTACTCACCCATGAATTTGAAGGTTGTGTTAATCGATGATGTCATACATTACTCACTGTTTCTATCCATCCATTTGACCTACTTGTGAACGAGCTTCATAAACCATTTGACAGTTATGATTACCAGAATTTTCTTAAAATAAATAATCAACTAATAATGAATCCTAGTGAATCAGTTGAGGATTTTCTGATCGATTCCTTCACCTTTGTTATGAATTTCCGGGAGAAGACATGGGTTGGGATTTATTTAAACAAAAGTTTAAGAATTTGGTTCATATCTCTTTACACGTCGAATCTGAACCCCCTAATGATTTTACCTCCTTGAATCTTGTAAATCATGAGACACCTCGAATTTCAAAGGAGGAACCTAGTACTCCTTTTGTTCCTTTTCTTCCTCCTTTCCAGTCCCATTGTGGGTGCCTCCTTGCGATGATAATAAAGTTGGTAAATCCACAAAACAAATTCCTAATCCATCTATTCATACTACTTCTACTTGTCATGATTCATATGTAATGAAAGAAACCCTGAAGTGGATCATGGAGCCTAGGGTGAAGTCTACTCCTTTCATTCCTTAAGATGACATTGGCACTCTTAACATCAAGCTTGAATCTATTTCCATTGAAATTTTTACTTATTCAAGGGGCATTTTTCATCCTCTATCATCTACATGTCATGACTCTACGTATCATGATCTGCGTGATAAATTCTATCCACCAACTAGCCCTTCACGCTCCCTTTATTTTCAAGTTGTTGGTTCAAATTGCGATCAGATACAAGGCAATCATATTACACTAGTAGAGGAGGAGGAATGTGAAGATATTTTTTATCTCTCTTCCCTTTTTTAAAGTCCCCCATTTCAAGATGATGCACTTCCACTCTTGGATGATTTTTGATCTATTAATCTCGATAGTGAATTAAATGCAACCAATTCTTCCAATCGATCTATAGCCTTGGGTAACAATCATTCTGATGAAGATAGCTTTTTTTATGTATGTGATCACAAATTCCCTATTGCACCAATTGATCTTTCAGTTCCCCAATAAGCTTATGTTTCAAAAGATCTAGATATTAAATTTGTTTTAGTCAAAGAAGATTCGCTTAAGAGTGATTCTTCCTCTTCACCTCCCTCTCCTTTGTGCTCTACTCGTTACGATGCATCAACTTGCAATGGAGATTCTCAATGCTCTTCAAGTTTTTTATCTCATGAGTTGAATCTTGAAATGGCATAGGAGACTAAAAATATCCATGAATAATTAGAAAGAAATGAAACTATGGAGCATCCATTCCACCCTTTATCATATCTTCTTTTGTATGGGGGAACTCTTCAAATCGGTGTGATCAAGAGACTTTTCCAATTTGTACATCCTCATATTTGTGATTAGAGGAATATTATGACTTGAGTAATTTGTTTGTTGAAGATGGAAAATCTGATCAAACTAGTGATGTAGATGTTATCACTCAGAATTTTCTCAAGGTTAAAGAAAGAATTTCTGAGGTAACCACAAACCAACTTTTAAACTTAGGTGCTAGCCCACCTAAGTCGAGAGAGGGCTCTCTCTTTATGATTTAGCTATGTTTGAAAGGATTTTAGGCTAGTATGAATGTTCAATGAGGTTGTTTTGTTTGAGAGTGGTGGGGTTCTGAAACAAATGGGCAAACTAGGCTTTTAGGCCATTGGTCTATGGAGTCAAACAGGGATATTTCACTGGAATAAGTCAAATTGCTGAGGTAGTGTTAAGTTATGGTATGTTCTATGCTTATAACAGTTTACTTCTTTTTCTTATTATATTCCACCGATTAGCAATCACATGTACATAAAGTAAAGTGCAGATAGAACATTAAACGATCGACAGAAAACAAGCCAAGACAAGAGACACAAGATGTGGCGGCTAGCCAGGGACAAACCCCACAATGTGTGGGGAAACCCTTTGATAAAATCTTCTTTTATCTTCAATAATTCAGCAGAGAGGAATAGTACAATAAATCTGATTCATATCAGCAGTAGCAAACCCTAGATCAGTAGCATCAGCATTAGCGGCTTCATTATCAAACTAGGGCAGACCATATCTCACAAACCGACAGTCGGATTGACTTCATTCCACCACCAAAAGTTTCGGCTTCCAGAGGAGGTTCAGATGAACCTACAGCGCAGTTCAGATGAGGAGATCTTCCAGGCCACGCAAGTCAATCTTTACTTCTGCAGTTGCAGCTTCAGTTTCAGCAGTTTCCGGCTTCAAACTAGGGCAGTCGATATCTTGCAAACCGTTCATCGGATTGACTTCATTCCACCACCAAAAGTTGCGGCTTTTAGAGGAGGTTCAGATGAACCTACAGTGTAGTTCCAAAGAGGAGATATTCTAGGCCACGCAAGTCAATATTTGCTTCTGCAGTTGCAACTTCAGTTTCAGCGGTTTCCAGCTTCACATGTGTGAGAGAGAGAGACCCATTTCAGCGCAGTAGAGAAGAGACTCATATCTGCACAGTAGAGAGAGAGAGATGTGATGAGATGAGTGAATCTAAATGAGGAAAAGTCCTCTTATATTTATACACAACGTTGGTGGGTGAATAGATGCGACTGTTGGGCTTCTGAGCCTACAAGAGTTGTAGGTCGGCTTGATAATAATTCCATAATCAAAATAAATTCATATCTCCATGAATACTTATCGGAATTGGATGATATTTATATCAATCTTACACCTATCGACGAGAGGGATCTAATAAAAATATTATTAGCCATGAATAAGATGACCCACATGAAGTTTTTCCCTGGTTGCCAATTTTAACAGGTAGGATTTCAACAAGCAGGATAACAGAGTAAAAACAAACTTTGGGGCTTGAATGGGTGATATTTCTACTCAAAACTAGAGGTCAATTAAGAATACTCAAGTCAAGATTAGAAAGAAGAAAGGAAGATAGGTCAATTGGCAAAGGGTAATTAAGAATCCTATACCAGGGACTTATGAGAAAAGCTACGGGGATAGAGGAGCAATTAAGAATTCCTTTACCAAAATAGTTTAGAAGAAAACATGTAAATGGCATACTGTTGATAGCAGAGAGAAATGAAGCTAATTCTTATATACTTTGACTATTTTACCATTTAGTTTTAAGATGCATGAAACATTGAAACATGTAGAAAACACATAAATCACAAGGATAGAATACTTATTTGCAATTAGACTGCACATGAATCTGATGAAATGTCCTCAACTTTTATTCCTTTTCCAGCAAAAAATCCAGACTTGAGTACAAAGCTTTCGCCGCTTGATAGTATAGAGTTACAAAAATGTTATAGAATCCACCCCAAAATACTTCAAATGAATAAGTATTTATACAAATTCTAAACTGAAATATCTTGAAAAAATATCAAGATTGGTTTACAAATATCTCAAACTGTTTTACAATAATAGAACTTAAATAAAGGACATTCAAAACTAATGAATCTATTTGGAACTATTTTTATGGATTTATGGTGACAAAGAAGAGAAAGTCGAATTTTGTAGCAACTCTTAATTGATGATGAGGCATCCCAGTCACTAATTGCATCCTTCTTTTCTGCATTCTGCCACAGAAATTCTGCAAACTTAAGGTCCAATGATACGCTTGTATATTTCCATCCGAGATATATATGTAAAAGGTGAAAGAGTTTATTGTATATAAGAATGTTTTTGAGATAAACCTCTCTCATT